>CAMZMU010000074.1:12427818-12640805 GCA_947311845.1 Poa pratensis
GAGCACACATCTCCTTTGACTTTCTCAAAATAATCTTTTACATTTTGGACTATGAAATCTCTCTATTATATTAGAATTCCAAAAAGATATTATTATGTGCCAATTATTATTATTATTATGCAATGACAACATAATAGTAGAATCTGTAATGTGCCAAAAGCTATGAAATATCTATTCAAGGTATCCATGTAACATTTGGGTGATGCATCCCTACTTGTCTAAAAGAAACTTCGACTTGAGCCAACATGGAATAATCTGTGTGGTACTCTTTTCCGGAACACGTGATATGCAGAAATTTATCCTTTAACAGATTACAATCTAATGAGCATTGTTTTACTTGCTATCTGGCGGTCTTGTATTTCAAACCATAAAGGCAATAGTACTCCCTCCATCCCAAAATACAAGGCGCCCTTTAATTTCGCTGGTCAACGATGTCCAACTTTGACCATAATTTATACTTAGAATATGACCATAAAATTATTATAAACATAGATGAAATGAAAGAATTTTGCAAGACGAATCCAACGGTACCATTTATACATTCTAGATCCACATAATGTATTATTTATTAATGGTCAAAGTTGAACATCGAAGACTAGCACAAAAATAGCGTGGCTTATATTTTGGGATGGAGTACTACCGAAAAGAATAGCTCGATATGAACAAATTTACAAGGACCTGGACCACAAAATAGCATGGCCCTACAAGGGGCACATAATTTACCTACCCGTAAACATGGTTCATAGGTATTTGGGCTAACAGCCACCAAACACTCACTTTACCTTTGATTTTGGGACAATAAACCAAAGTTAAAGATATGACAATATCAACTTCTGAAATGGAATGTGGTACATGATCGAACTTGTAACACATCCATATTACATGACGACATAATGACAATAGTTGGGTGGTGACGAGGATGTAAATGGTCTGGTCGTACTTAAGGGGAAGGCGGCAGCGAGCACTAATCATATGCAAGCAAAAAAACCGTATCACATATTAAAAATAAGATTTTACCAGATTGATAAGTAGAGCATTAATTATGCACCTAGATAATAGTATATTATTGATAGCCTCTTAGCTTCCTAAATGGGAATCATCAGAGCTTAAGCGTTCTATTATAAATTCATACTCCCTCCAAAATGCTCTTAAAAGAGTTTTGCAGTGAAAGATAGCTAGTTTGACTTTGCCCTCTTTGGCGACTCCGACGATCTGCCGGCGATCTAATCTCCCCCGATTCCTTCTCAACCTGCTTCGCTCCTCTCATCTTCTCCAATCTCAGATCAGCCAGATCCTTCCCTTTCCACCAATCCCGCACTCCTACGTTTGTCCTTTGCCACCGCTGTCTCCTTTTTCCGCCGTCACCGCTGCCGACGAAACACTTGCGTCCATCTTTCCCTAGCTCGTCCCAATCCCTGTCTCGCCACTCGCCGGCGTGCTCCATGCCGGATCCTGCAAGCCACCTTTCCCAATCCTCCCTACCTATGGTCTCTGATCTTATTCCCCCAGAAATAAGAGAGTCTGAAAAGGATTGTCAAAAAATCCACAAATCCACGAAAAAGCCTAGCGTACTTCCGCTCGAAAATTTTCCCCTCCAGTAGCTGGGGTCACATCAACGACCTAGGCTGTGATGTTCAGAGGAAGGTCTCCGACTCTTTCCCGTTTGGCCATCCCAACAAGGGAGTGATGCTCCTCTACGGGAGGCGCTGGCGATTCTTCCCCAGGCGGCACTGAACAACTGCAAGCTGTCTTCGGACAATGACGAGGGAAGATTGGGGGCGCAATTTTGACCCCTCAGCATACCCCGACACCGTTGCGCGGTGGGTCGCCCACCGGAATGGCAGGAGCGGACATTACGTTTGGCCGAATTACGGCCAGCGGGAAGAAGGCAACTGCAAGCGACATTGCTGTGAGCTCTGCTGGTCGACGAAGCGGAAATGGCGTTAAGCTCCAGAGGAAAAACATGTTCCCAATCCAAGGCAAACACGATGTCTGTCACAGAGTTGCCACGATTCTACCAAGGCATTGGCATCAATACAGAGTGTACAAGAAGCGCAAAGATTTATCAATCAGTTCCGAATTCATGAACTGGGAGAAAAGCCAGGTGTGCAACAGCTCCGTGCAAACACTCTGCTTGGAATCGCGCCGGGGAGCATGAGATGAATTATGTACAGGCTAGTTCAAGCTTTGATGTGCTCATCGTCAACAGTAAGAGATTCAGGTCAGAAGCACATCTATATCCGGATCATTTTCGAGTATGAGTCTGATTTTGCTTTACCTCCGGACCAAAGTGCATGCTGTGGGTTCGACTACATGCTCCTTTACTGGTCTGTACTGCTCTGATGGCTGGCTTCAATGGAGACCTGGTGCAGTACAGTTATGATGAACCCATAATGCTCTCTGTAGAGTGGAATGCCGTAAGAATCCTCTCAAGTTTAAGTTGGAATTTCTCTACCGAATTCCAGATTATACAACTCTAATTTTTGGGATTGGAAGCTTGTCTCCAGCGGCTTTACTGTATGAGTCCATAGATCACTGCGACAAACAAAGTGCTAGGGCTTATGCTGTCTGCAGTCAATTTCTTCGTGACCCTCAGATTGGAATGCCACTTACCACTCAGCAGAATAAGCTGTTTTCTGCTATAGAGCTTGTTGGAAGTCTGATTAAGGCTAATCAGGGTGCCAATAATGAACACATGTCGGGACCTCACGGCGAGGCCCGACATGAGCAATGAGTATCTTGGCTTGGAACCCCCGGGGGGTGGGGCCCCCTCGGACGGTTCAAGAGCTTGTTTGCCTTGTGCAAACTCATAACCCCGCCTTGGTCTTCATCTGCGAGACCCGGCAGAAAAAGGACCGAGTAAGGAACTTGCGTTTTCGTATTGGTATGACTGGTTGCTTCCAGGTCGATGGGACGGCAAGGGTGGTGGACTGGCTCTCTACTGGCAGGAAGGTGTCCATGTGTCGCTGCTCTCCTTCAGCCAGCGACACATTGATGTCCACATTGAGGGCGGACCATATAGTGCTAGATGGAGAGGGACTTTTGTATACGGTGAACCAAAGGCTAGTGACCGGCACCATATGTGGACGTTGCTTAGAAGATTGAAGCCGCATTCTACAGAGCCTTGGATGCTTATTGGGGATTTCAACGAGGCATGTTGGCAATCAGAGCATTTCTCAAAGGCAACGCTCAGAGAGGCTAATGATGGACTTTCGTGAAGCTCTATCCCATTGCAATGTATATGACTTGGGTTTTATTGGGCACCATGGACTTACAACAACAAGCAGGCGGGAGACCGGAATGTTCGGGTGCGACTGACCGGGCTGTGGCTTCACCGGCCTGGTCGGCTCTTTTCCCGGAGGTAAGGGTGCAGCATATCATCAGCTCGCGATCTGACCATTGTCCTCTCCTCCTGACTGTTCAGCAGGTTACTAACCAGAGAGCGGCAACATTATACGACGATATGAGATTATGTGGGAACGCGAGCCCTCTCTTGTGGCTGCTGTGGAGGATGCGTGGTCTAGGCGTGTGGATACCCAGAATCTGGGTGACGTGAATGCCTCCTTCCACTCCGTCATGTCAGCTCTCTATGACTGGAAGAAGAAATATTTTGGGTCAGTACCTAGGAAACTTGAGAAGAAACGGAAGGAACTTGATCTGCTAGTGCTGAAAATGGATGACAGAGCATAGCTGAGCGGAAACGCATTTTATCGGAGATGGATGAACTTCTTTACAGGGAGGAACTCATGTGGTTACAGCGTTCTCGAGTGACCTGGCTCAAAGAGGGGGACCGAAACACCCGGTATTTCCACCGGAAGGCATCATGGCGACAAAAGAAGAACCATATAAGCAAGCTAAAACGAGTAGACGGTACGTGGGCTACAGACCCGGTGGAGCTGGGACAGATGGCCTCCTCCTATTTCAAAAACATGTATGCTAGAGAAGATAACTTGGAACAGATTCTGTACTGGACCTCATGCATGCATCTGTAACGAGGAAATGAATGGTAAATTGTGTGCACCGTTCACCGACCAAGAAATTGGTGACACACTGTTTCAAATTGGGCCACTCAAGGCGCCGGGGCCAGACGGCTTTCCGGCTAGGTTTCTGCAACGGAACTGGGGGCTTTTGAAGGAAGATGTACCCGGGCAGTACAGGATTTTTTTGAGAAAGGGGTCATGCCTGACAATGTTAATGATACAGCTATTGTTTTAATCCCAAAGAAGAATGATCCGACAGATTTGAAGGACTTCCGCCCCATCAGCCTCTGTAACGTCATCTTCAAAGTAGTCTCCAAATGCCTTGTAAACCGCCTTCGGCCATTCTTGAGGACATAATCTCTCCAACACAGAGTGCTTTCATTCCGGGACGGTTGATAACTGATAATGCACTCATTGCTTTCGAATGTATACATGCAATCGCAGCAACTCACGGGAGCAGGCTGGTTTCTGTGCGTACAAGTTGGATATGGCCAAAGCGTATGATCGTGTGGACTGGCGTTTTCTGGAAGGTGCCATGGCGAAGTTGGGCTTTCATCGTTCGTGGATACGGTGGGTGATGCAATGTGTAACTACCGTACGTTATTCTTTCGCCTGAATGGACAAAGTTTGGACACCTTCACGCCAACACGCGGGTTACGCCAAGGCGATCCATTGTCGCCCTATCTTTTTCTCCTGGTTGCAGATGGTCTATCACGGCTGATTCAAAGGAGGTAGACCGAGGCTCTACATGACCTACACATCAGCAGACGTGCTCGAGGGTGTCACATTTGCTTTTCGCGGACGATTGTTTGCTGTTTTTCCAGGGCACAGGGCAGCAGGCCCAGTGATACAATCGGTGCTGCAGCAATATGAGAGAAGTACTGGACAACTCGTCAGCCTTGCAAAGTGCTCTATCCTCTATGGCGTTCGATGTACAACTGAAGCTAAAACTGAGATAAAACAGATCCTGAAGTATGAGACAGAGAGTTTCGAAGAGAAGTATCTTGGGCTGCCTGTGCCAGATGGACGAATCAAAAAAGGGAAGTTCCAACCCACCAAGGAAAAATTTCGCAAGCGTGCAAATGATTGGATGGAGAAGTACTCGTCAAGCGGGGCGAAGGAGGTGCTAATAAAGGCCGTACTGCAAGCTTTGCCAACTTATGCCATGGGTATTTTCAAGTTTCCTGCTGACCTCACGGAGGAACTGACAAAGATTGTGCGTGACTTCTGGTGGGGGGATGAGCATGAAAGACGAAGATGCATTGGCTTGCTTGGGACAAGGTGGCGAGGCCAAAGGCTTTTGGCGGAATGGGCTTCCGCGACCTCCGAGTTTTTAACCAAGCGCTACTGGCACGCCAAGCATGGCGTCTAATCCAATTCCCAGATAGTTTGTGTGCTCGCATCCTGAAGGCCAAGTACTACCCGAATGGTAACCTCCTGGATACTACTTTTATTCAGAATACGTCGGCTTCTTGGCAAGGTATTATGCACGGTCTTGAACTCCTAAAACAAGGTGCCATTTGGCGCATTGGTGATGGTACCCAAGTTAAAATCTGGCGAGATAATTGGTTGCCTCGGCAAGATTGTCTCAGATTACAGGGCGACGCACACGTTCAAGGCGTAAGTGGTCTCCGAAATGATTGATCCATTCACTTGCTCATGGAATTCAACATTGTCCGCGAGATTTTCCATCCTCACGATGCTGAAAAAGTTTTAAAGATCAAGTTGCCAACGCGACCAGCAGAGGATTTTGTCACTTGGAACTTTGACAGAATGGTGTGTTCTCTGTCCGCAGTGCATACCGATTGGGCATCCGACAAAATTTGATGGAAAATAGTTCTGGACAAAGTAGCACAGCTCCGGAGGGCGAGAGGTCGTTGTGGAATCTGATTTGGAAATGTCCTGTACCACAAAAATTCGAATCTTTGCATGGAGGCTGGCAACAAATTCTTTGGCGGTTGTTGATAGTCTACATAGGCGAATCAACACTGTTAATGCAAGGTGTCCTGTGTGTAATACTGAACCAGAAGACGAATACCATGCCATTGTACGCAGCACTACAGCGAGAGCCTTGAGGGATGGCATGCGTAAGGTCTGGACTTTGCCCCCTGAATCACACTTCAGACTTACTGGGAGAGAATGGTTCCTACAGCTGCTCAGTCAATCATCTGAAGATATGAGGGCAAGGATCTTATTTTTATTCTGGCGAGCATGGCATCACCATAATAATATTGTTCATGGCGATGGCAAGGCGTCAATTGCAGCCTCGGTCACTTTCCTGCAGAATTATGTGGACTTGCTGAAAATTGTTCCACTTGCCAAGCTGGATGTAAAGGGCAAGGCGCCGCTGTTCGCCGACGAAGGGATGCTTACAAAGCTGCCCTTCTCTCCGGTGTCTACTTGGGCGGCGCCGGCGACAGGCGGCCTAAAGGCCAACGTTGATGCTGGTTGGGATGTTCTTAGTGGCCATGCCGGTATTGGTGTTGTCCTGCGAAATTCTGATGGAGGCATGTTGCTCTCGGCCTGGAAGCACATTCCTGTTTGTGCAAGTGCAGAAGAAGCAGAAGTCATTGCATGCCTCGAAGGCCTTCGACATCTTGCTCAAAACCCAAGCCAGGCTGCGATCCTTGAATCTGACTGTGCGAGGGTGGTAAAGGTGTTGTCTAGCCATGCTGTTGACCGATCGCAATGTTGGAACCTGAACACTGAAGCAAAGGCTTTGATTGCAACCATGCCGGACGTGAAGATTTCCAAGATTGGAAGACTGAGCAATGGAGTAGCACATGAGTTAGCCCAGATAGGTAAGCGTGGTGCGTGTGGTGTTTTGCACGGCTATGTGCCTTCCTGCGTGGAGGCGCTGATCGAGCGAGAATGTATGAATGATGTTACCTAATCTCAGTAAAGATCAGGTCTTTGTTAAAAAAAAATTCATACTCCCTCCGTCCGTAGATAAGTGGACGTCTGGGTCCAGACTTTTTCCAAAAATAAGTGGACGTCTGGCTGCGCTAGAGTAATTTTTGTGTTCACCCCCCCCCCCCCCCCCGGTCTACGCCTCGAGCCTCACTCCGTCAAACTCCCCAATCCTCTTCCTCTCTCCCAACGTTCCTCTCCCCCGATCCAATCCCAAATCACCATCGCTTCAACCTCCAATCCACGGCCTCCCGCCTCGCACCAGATCAATGGCAGCGCGTCCATATAAACTGCCGCCGAGGAGGCGTCCATCTCACTGGAGCCAAGGAAGGCGGAGCAGCAGGTGGAGGAGCGAAATCCGGTGATGGCCAGCGAGTCAAGGCCGTTGCGACGGCCGGCGGCGCAACACGCGACCGCGGCGGATCTGGTTCTAGAGGCCCCGTCTGTGCGCGTCCAGTGAGGTTCCGGCCAAGGTCGCCCTCATACGTCAGTCGCCGGCGTCGGTTCGGCGTCGGAGCCAAGCTTGCCGACCTGGATGAGGAAGAGGATGGCGCGGCGGCAGGTGCTGGGCAAGACGGCGGGCCTGCAGGAGTGCGTCCTGGGGCGGACCAAGACGGCGCAGCGGCAGGTACTGGGCAGGATGGCGTGGCACCAGGAGTGCGTCCTCGTACAGACCAGCAAGTACTACTAGACTAGGTAAATTTGGCGCGACGGCACGCCGCACCCTTGCTGAGAATATTCTGTAGTAATTTGTGTGTTTTTTTTGTTTTTTAGATGTGTTATATATATTGTAAGGAAAGGAGGTACTTCTAATTTGTATAATGTACTTAGTTGAAATGCAATTTGAAATCAATTCATAATTAGTGGGAATGAATTTGCATTTTTTCTAAATGTTCTTCCAATGAAGCATTTTTTTGTTAAATGTAAGTACATAATTAGGTACATTTAAGTAATATTACTTCTAAATATGTTAGTTAAATTGATATGATGAAATGTAGTTCCATTGTGACATAATTTTGTTGTTTACCACTATATTTAGAGAGAATATATCATGGTTATGTCTAAATATTGTGTTTGCATTTGGGCGTAAATTTGTAATTTAGATCCTTGGTTAGAGGGAATATACCGTGTTAGCAGTTATTAAATTTAGTTCGAGCTATTAAATTGAGTTTATCTTTAGAGGAAAAGAATTTGTAATTTCTTGAAATGTATATGTAATAAACCATTATATTAATTTAAGTGCGTATATAGAGAGAGTTAAGTTAAATTTAAGCATTTAGTGAATTGAATCGTATAATTGGAGTGTGTTTATTTATATTGTTTGTAAATGCTAACCTGTTCGGTTTGGTATGATATGTTTGTGTGTTGTTTTACATATTTAATTTAATGCAATAGTTTTAGGTAATACATTGTTTGAGCATTTATTAAATTCATTTTGAATTCAATCGATAATTTGACGAAATTTTTATTGCAACTACATAATTAGAGAAATTAAAGTTATATTACTTTCAAATATGTTAGCTAAATTGAAATAATTAAATGTGGTTCCGTATTGACATAATTTTATTATTTAGTACCATAATAAGAGGGAATATATTACGTTCATGGCGGAAATATTGTTTTTTCTAGCATTTATTAATTATGTATGCATAATTGTAAGTAGTTTAATTTAAATTGTGTATTTTTTTGTGGTAATTGCGATTTTTTTCTTCATGAGGCATGTACCGCAATCGTGTGGTAAATTTCAATTTTTTGGAATGTATGCATTTAGAAATGTTTTGAAGTTTTTAGAATATTATTTACATTTTTTAATTACGTATTACAGAATATGAATTTTACAAATTTTAGTATTTTATGTATTTATTAAATATATTAGAGTTGGGACCCGCATGTAAGGTTTTATAATTGTGAAATTATTTCTGGAAATAAAAAAGGGAAGGGGCTGACATGTGGACCCGTGCGTTAGAAATTTATTCACTTTTTTTTAGAATGTACTCATTTTGAAATGTTTAAAAGTTTTTAGAATATTATTTACACTTTTTATTACATATTATAGAATATGAATTTTAGTATTTTATGTATTTATTAAAGATTTAGTAATTGTAAAATTATTCCTGGAAATTAAAAAGAAAAGAGGCTGACATGTGGACCCGCACGTCAGAAATTTAATCATTTACGGGAAAAAACGAAAAGATCAGGAATCTGACTGGTGGGAACCGTGCTGACGTCGTCTGATGACGTCAGCAATGGCGTCCCTCTTCCCCGCGCGACCATGTCGACGATGGCGCCGTCGATTGAGGCCGATAGAGGAGGCGTCGCCTAGCGCGGTCGACGCGGCGCGTCGCGGGCAACCGATGTGTGGCGGCGCTGGGCAGGGCGAGACCGGGAGGCGGCGAATCGGGGGGCAACGGCGGCGCACGGATACGGGAAAGACGACGATGCCGCGGGCGCCTCCGAGGTTCCCGGCCCGCGATTTTTGGCGAGGATGGAGAGGGAGGTGAGTTCATCCCACTGGTGATCTTCGATTTGGACGGAAGGGCGTGCAGCGGCGGGATGGCGCGGCGTCGGCGGCGGCAGCTCTGGCCGCGCGCGAGGAAGAAGAGGGAAGAGAAGGTGGAGTTCTGCGGTAGATTTTTCAAGGAAGTCCCTCAAGTCTCGCAAAATTACGGATAGGTCCTTCGTGTGTCTAAGCCGTGGACTGCGGAACAATTCGTATAAAGCGCTGATTATTTTTTGTAAGACAACCATCGGGGCCATCGCGGACCGTCGGATCGGCAGCGGACGGCCTGGATCTCCCGCGGCACTGTTACACTATAGCGGGGCACAGTAAAACAGTACCGCGGAAGCGCTGGCTCGCTCTCAGCGTGAGAATGCTCTTGTCTTTAAAATAGTTAGGTAATAGCCAGCAATTTTTTTATTTTAAAAAAATCCTGACGTGTGGGGCCTACTGTGACGTCGTGCTGACGTCACAGTGGCTAGATGTGGCCGCGGCGGCGCCCAGCTCGCCGGCGGCGCTCCGCCGCGTTCTGGCACGCGCGGCTGCCCGCGTCCGACGCGCCTCGTCGCGGCCAACCCGTAGATGGCGGCGCCGCCGGGTTTGGGTCGCCGGAGCGGCGCCGGCGACGCACGGAAGCGGCGGAGGACATCGCGGACGGCGGCGGCGATTCTGGCGCGGCCGCGCTGTCCCGGCGGCCGATTTCCGGCGAGGAGGGATAATAGGCGGCGGCGGAGGTTTCCGTGTCCTTCGATGTGCGCGGGGAGGCGCGAGGCGGCGGCGGCGTCCGTCGGCGACGGTGGCATTCTTCGGACGCGCGTGGGAGAGAGGAGGAGGAAGGGGGCTGTGTGATATTTTTACAAAAAAACCCCTACGATTTCATAGAATTGCGAATAGGTCCTCGCGAGCACTGCTATGTGAGGTAATTTTACAAAAAAGATCTTGTGCTTGCGGAAAATTACAATTAGGTCCTCCCACGGCATTGTTACACCGTAGCGGGGCACAATAAAACAGTGCCGCGGTGCGGTGGAGCGCTGCGGAGGCTCAAATTATCTCGTCCTTAATATAGTTATAGTATTCGTAAGTTTGGCTGGATGCAATCTTGTCAACTAGTATGGCTTTAGGTCAATGTGATTTTCTAGTGGTGATGTAGAGGGAATCTAAGTATGGCTGCGTATCCTTAAGTATGATCAATCAACGATGTAGAGAAAGATCTAAGTATGCCTTGCATGATCTCTTGTGATCAATCAATGACAAATAATTTTAAACAAAAGTCCAGCAATAGTCCAGCATTACAACATGTTGAACAAAATGACTATTACAACTTCTACTCGGCTATGATCTGCATGTCGCTCTCATAGAGTTCGAGATCACAATCTAAAACATTAGGAAGATTTCCTGCACGCTCTAGGCCATCCTTGTACATGTGAGGGATCTTGTAGTCGTTGCCTCCACCTATCTTCATGACCTCAATTAAGCAGCTCTGTAGTGTAAGGAAAATCATATTTATCTTATCGGAATCATAGGCATTATATTCCTGCTGCACATTGTGGATTAGCTCATCTAAAGTGTTAGAGACTAGCCTATCTGACATTGACTGGAGTGAAGAAAATAGGCCAAGGTCTAGGATATTCATATCCGGTGAGTTTGCAGACTGCTGCATGAGGCGAAAATCAAGCCCAGATTGGGCAACAGCAGCTAGAAAACCTGGGTCATTACTTGGGACATGTGAGGGTGCATTGTCTTGTTGGATCCATATAGTCTCACCAGCGAGCTCTTGAGGCCAAACTGCTTGAATAGCTGGTAGTACCTTTTGAATCAAAAACTCCCTTGATGTATCCCTTTTAACTTTGAGTGTTTTGGTGATCAGCGTTCCCTCTTGGACGATTATCACTTCTCCTTGGCGCTGGCTCCTACAACCAACATAGTAACTTGTGTTTTGCTTGCATTTTAATAATTGTTGTGGCATGCGCAGCATTTATTCTCTCCGTGAATCGAAGCAGTGGCAAAGCTGGCTGCACCTTAATTGAGGGAGGGAAGGTTTTTTTTTTGCAAAGTTCTTATTTTTCTTGGAATACCCCACACGTCCACTTATCTACGGACGGAGGGAGTACATGGAAGTTTGGAATTCTATCAAGGGGTGAAGGTCATAGCAACCCTCGTCATATTTTTGCCATACGAAGGTATATACTGTTGTGGAGTCAAACCTCTGGCGCCCCGACCCGACTGCTATACAGTGATGCTGCGTGTCACCGGTTAAGCGATACAACCGGAGGTTATGGATTTACCAATCCCCGGCCAAAACCTTTGCCAGGCGTTGCTCGGAATTGATCACCGGCAACGCAACACCCCGATTGATGCCTTAACACTGGCGCAACTATCAATGCATAATAGAGAGATCAAGACTTGTGGAACAACTAGCACAGCACAGACTCTACGACACAAAGCATTATAGTTCAACTCTTATAATAGATAAAGATAGCAAATTACAACCAGAGGTCACAGACCCAACATTACAACATGCGGAAGCGAATTAGGTTGTCCTAAACAACAAGATCCAAATTATGGCCTAAGAGGCCTACAAATAAACATCCAGCGCCAGCTGTTCCGGGATGTCCCAAGCTGCCACCTGGGAACCCCAGACTACTCGTCGACGTCCACAAAGAACCCACCTTCGAGGTCGGTGAAGTCCTCCTCTGAAACAAAGCAAACGACGTTGAGTTCGACGAACTCGCAAGATTATATATAGAGCTTTAGCTCGATGAGGCTTTCAAAGTTTTATGGCTGTTTTGCATAAAACTGATTTTATTTATGAAAATATAACTCCATGGCATCGAGTAAACAGAGTATTTTTAAAAGGGGTAAGAAGTAACTCTTTCCTTTGATCACTTCTCTCATCATCCACCACCATCACTGTACCTGTGATAAAAGGCACCTCCCCGAATCACCCTCGAGGAAGCTCACCTTACATTCTTGAGTAGTACCTTTAGTACTCAGTTTTTAATCATTCCGTTAAAGTTATTCTATGATCTTATCGTCCTTTCCCAAGTTGTCCGTAACCGTGGACACGGCTTTTCGAAAAGATTTAACCCTGCAGGGGTGCACTGTGTTTACCTTCGGTACCGCCCGGCTCATTGCCTACACGTAGCTCTCTTCCGGGGAAAGCCGGCTGAGTGGGAACGGTTACAACCTTTACCTTGTTAAAGACTAACCCAGGATCATCAGTGAGGACGGGACAGGTTCAGTGCCTCCAACACTCTACCCCGTGGCCACTCATTTTTCCTAAACACCACCATCCTCATCCCAGTCTTGGCCACCATCTCAACGCACACGCAAATGGAATCCCGAACTAGAGGACCCTAGCTAGTCCCGCCCAAGTTAGTTGGTTGACGAGGGCTCCATATACCCCACCGAATGGAAGCGCGCTCATTCTTGGTTCAAGAGGTAAAGAACTCGCACCTAGGCGGTGAGAGTGAGACAAAACACCACCATACCAAAGTGGCCTCTCATCCGCACCTTTAAGCATTTTATTACCCATCACCACAATTCTCCACCATCATCCATTCATCTCATTACCTGTTCCCAACATGAACCATCCATCGGACGGCTAAGTATTTAACTAAGCATGGCTAAGCAACAACATAGCATAGTTAAGTATTCCAGGCCAACAATACAAACATATGGATAATAGGAGGGGAAACAGGTATTGGCATCGGAAACTTAATGCAACTATAGGATACTCTAATCCAATAAAATTGACATTTGGAACCGTATGCAATATTATAGTGGAGAAAATATTTGCGGAAAATAGGATAAGACATGCTCAGAGCGGGATTACGCTTGCCTTGCTCAATGTGCTGGTAGTACGGATCGTCCGGGTATTGCGGTGTAACCCCGGCTGCTTGATCTAACGAAGCATAGCAACGGAAGAACAAATCAATCACCACACAAGGTTTAACAAATGCAATGCGCAAACACATGATGACATGACATTTTAAATCCCCGGCATGAGGATGATTCAATCTATTCAATTTAAACGGAGTTTGGATGCCTAAGGACGCATCTCGAGTACCCCGTGGAGTTAGGTCATGATTCATATTTACTTGTTAATTGGAATAGATGAACCTGTTGTTAACTTGCATATTAATGACATGATCATGTTAAGATGCATTGCTTAGGTGATTAATCACCCTTACAACAAGTACTAAGAGTGAGTTGAAGATTGATTTGCATTACAGTTGAAAACAGGTTAAACTGGAGTATCCGGAATGAAATCCGAAAAATTCCAGGTCTGGTACCGGGAAAATCCGGTTTCAGGTCCGGATAATTCCGGGTTTGGCACCGGAAGAAAAAGATCCGGAATTATTTCCGGGTGAATTCCGGGTGTATACCGGGCGAAACTGGAGGAGTCCAGTAGCTATTTCGTTAATCCGGAATAAAATCCGGAAAATTCCAGGAATTGTACCGGATTTTCCAGTTCGACGCAGAGTGCTACTCCTACGGCGATTCAACGAACGAGAGGGAGAGGGAGGGGACGGAGGTGTCCAGCAGGTGCGTTAGCTCACCCTGAACGCGTGGTGGTGCTCGGGAGGACCGGGGATGGATGGAGATGGCCGGAATCGCTCGGCGCAGCGGCGGCTGTGGTCGGGGAAGAAAACGAACGGCGGCGGCGATTGCGGCTCTCCCGCGTCGATTCCTCTAGCGGAGATGAAGAGGACGACACGGCGGAGCTGCAGGTGTGCTTCGATTTGCTCGGGGTCTCCTCAATCAACGGCGAGACAGCGACGGAGCTCGGCGGCCATGGCGGCTCGGTGAGGAGCAGAGAGAGTGAGAGAGAGGGGAGAAAATATCGGGGATGGGGTGGGGTGAGCAGGTGGGGCTCGTTGCTTGCTCTCCTTGCAGAGGAAGGGCAGCGCAGGGAGGAGGGGCCCCCTGCGCGTGCGGTGCGCGCGTGGCACGGCGACGGCATGGCGCCAGTGAGGAGAGAGATGACGTCATTTTGCCGATAACCCCCTGGAAATACTTTCCCCCCTCACAGATAGGTCCTTTTCCCTTTTCTTTTTAAAACCAGCAACATTTCCTGATTTTATTTAGGCACCAAAACATTTTAGAAAAATATGACAAAATTTGGGGAGGCTCCCCTTAGCATGTAGAAGCTCCACAAATTTTGGTGTCTCAAAATAAAATGTTTTGTACCACTTTTGTTCATAGGGTTCAATTAGGGCATTTTGCTAAATAAAAAAATGTTGCTCCTTTAGTAAAATTTATAGCAATTGCACAATATTATTTTTGGAACTCTTGGAACTTCCTTGACAAATATAAAAGGTCAAAGTATTTTGTTTTGCAACTTTGAGTGCCTTCATTGTTTTGAAGTTTGTTAGAGCAAGTTTGGCATTTGGGTTTTCTCAATGTTGCCAAATCGATTAATGTGGTGTTTAGCAAATGAATATGGATGTCATGATGCAATGGAACACAAAAGCGAAAATTTTACTCGGGTTTTTAGGTTCACAACTTTGGGCTGTTACAATTCTACCCCCCTTACAGGAATCTCGTCCCGAGATTCTAAGGTTGCGGAAAGAAGTCGGGATACTCCTCACGAAGACTAGACTCTCTTTCCCAAGTTGCTTCTTCCTCGGAATGGTGAGACCACTGAACTTTGAGGAACTTGGTAGTCTTGTTACGGGTCTTCCTTTCGGCTTCATCCAGGACACGGATAGGATGCTCGCGATAAGTGAGATCTTCCTGGAGATCCAGCTCTTCATGATTGACCCATGGATAGGATCTTAAAACACCGGCGAAGTTGGGAGACATGAAACACATCATGTACATTTGGGAATATGACCGGTAACTCCAATTGATAAGAAAGATCTCCTCGCTTGGCCAGAACGGTGAAAGGGCCAACATAGCGAGGGGCCAATTTCCCTTTGATACCGAAGCGGCGAACGCCACGAAGGGGAGAGACGCGGAGATAAGCTTTATCACCAATTTCATAGTGAATTTCCTGATGGTGCTTATCATAGTAGCTCTTCTGCCTAGACTGAGCAATCTTCAGATTCTCTCTTATGATTCTAACCTTCTCCTCAGCTTCATTGATCACATCCGGACCAAAGAGTGCTCTCTCTCCGGTCTCGGACCAATTTAGAGGAGTGCGGCATTTTCTTCCATATAGAACCTCGAATGGAGCCATGCCCAGACTAGCTTGATAGCTATTGTTGTAGGAGAACTCCGCGAAAGGGAGATACTTTTCCCAACCCTTGCCAAAAGAGATTACACATGCCCTAAGCATGTCTTCCAACACTTGGTTCACTCTTTCGGTCTGACCATCAGTTTGAGGATGGTAGGCGGTACTGAAGTTGAGACGGGACCCCATAGCAGTTTGGAAACTCTGCCAAAACTTGGATACAAAGATACTTCCACGGTCCGATATGATCCTCAGAGGGACCCCATGCAATGGAACAATACGAGCCATATAAGTCAGCAAGTTGACTTGCCCGTATATCATCACGGACTGGTAGGAAGTGAGCAACCTTGGAAGTCGATCAATGATTACCCAGATTGCATTGTTGCCCTTTTGAGATCGGGAAACCCGGTGATGAAGTCCATACCATTTCATCCCATTTCCACTCGGGACTGCAATAGGGCGAGAGTGCCGGCAGGCCTTTGATGTTCAGCCTTTACCCGTCGACAGGTGTCGCATTCAGCAACATACTTGGCAATTTCTCGTTTCATCCGAGTCCACCAGAATTGTGGTCGAAGGTCTTGGTACATTTGGTACTACCGGGATGAATAGAGAGAGGTGATTCATGAGCTTCTTGTAGGATGAGCTCCCTCAATTCGGTTCTTTGGCACTACCAAGCGGTCACCAAAATAAACAACTCCGGATTCATCTTGAGAAACATTTGGCCTTCCGCTAGCAATGTTCTTCTTGATTTTTGAATACCCTTGTCACGTTTGAGCATCCTTAATCTGGTCTACAAGAGTAGATTTGATCTCCAGATTTGCAAGGTAGCCAGAGGGAACAATTTCTAAGTTCAAACGGGAGAACTCTTCATGAGGGCAGGTTGGGCCTTTTCAATCATCAGATTGTTGCAATAGGACTTCCGACTTAGCGCGTCAGCCACGACGTTTGCTTTGCCGGGTTGATAGTTCAGACTCACATCATAGTCCTTGATTAACTCCAACCAACGCCTTTGCCTGAGATTTAAATCCGGCTGGGTGAAGAGGTACTTCAGACTCTTGTGATCCGAGAAATCTCGCAACGGTTACCAAACAGGTATGGTCTCCATTGCTTCAAAGCATAGACCACAGCGGCAAGTTCTAGATCATGAGTTGGGTAGTTGTGCTCATGCGGCTTAAGTTGGCGAGAAGCATATGCCACCACATGGCCATCTTGCATTAGCACACAGCCCAAGCCTTGCAGAGAGGCGTCACAGAAGACGACGAAATCCTTGCTGTGTCCGGCAGGACAAGCACAGGAGCGGAGTGAGTTTGGCTTTCAGTGTTTTGAAGCTCTCTTCAGCTTCGGCCGTCCATACGAACTTTTTATCCTTCTTGAGAAGGTCAGTCAGAGCCTTGGCTATCTTGGAGAAACCTTCGATGAATCGGCGGTAGTAACCGCCAATCCGAGAAAGCTACGATGTCCTTGACTGACATTGGAGTTTTCCAATCCAAAATGGACTGAATCTTGTCGGGAATGACAGCCACACCATTAGCGGATATCACATGACCAAGGAAGACAAGATTATCCAACCAAACTCACACTTGGAGAACTTGGCATAGAGGCGGTGTTCTCGAAGTCGTGTCAGAACCAACCGAAGATGTTCGGCATGCTCTTCATCGGTTTTGGAATAAACGAGGATGTCATCGATGTAAATGACGACAAACTTGTCAAGATAATCCATGAAGATGGAGTTCATGAGCCTCATGAAAGTAGCTGGAGCATTGTGAGACCAAAGGACATGACGGTATACTCATATGAGCCATAACGAGTAACAAATGCCGTCTTTGGATATCCTCCTTTCTGATCTTGATCTGATGGTACCTGACCTCAGATCCATCTTGGAGAATACGTTGCACCAGCTAACTGATCCAACAGATCATTGATGCGAGGAATAGGATACTTGTTCTTGATTGTCACCGCATTCAACGGTCTATAGTCAGAGACTAGACGAGGCACGGTAGAATCTCTCTTCTTGACAAAGAGTACCGGACAACCCCAAGGTGAACTGCTAGGCTGAATGAAATCCTTGCTAACAGCTGATCAATTTGCTCTTTCAACAGAGCCAACTCTTCCACCGGCATACGGTAGGGCTTCTTGGAAATCGGAGCAGTACCGGGAAGTAGATCTATGACAAACTCCACACTTCGGTCAGGAGGCATGCCAGGCAATTCTTCCGGGAACACATCCGGGAAGTCACACACCACGTGTATGTCCTGGATTTCAGGAGGGGATTCGCCTTCCATAAAGCAAAGGAGGATCTCGGGTGAGGGGTATGATGAGGATGGAGGTCTTGATAGTGCAGACCAATACTTCACACTGTCACCGGAAGAATTGGTCACGGTGATGGTCTTGGCAGCACAGTCGAGATTAGCCCGGTATTTGGCTAGCCAGTTCATGCCCAGTATGACATCAATGCCACTTGACCTCAGAGCTACCAAAGCGAAAGGAAAAGAGTAGTAACCGATAGTAATCTGGACTTCAGGAGTAACCCCATCGGTTTGCCATTTGGAGCCAGGAGTGGAATCACCAAGGGACGTCTCATTTTCTCAAACGGTATTTTGTGGTCTTTTGCAAAAGCTATGGATATGAATGAATGCGATGCTCCAGAATCAAACAAAACTGTAGCAAGATTGTTGTTGATTCGAAGCTCACCCATAAGAACGCCGGGGTCCTCTTCAGCTTCTTCAGCAGAGACGTGGTTCAGGCGACCACGCACAATAGGTCCAGCCTTGCCAGCTGGAGTGGCAGGGGCTCGTGCAGGAGTTCCCGTGATAGGTGCCTTCTGGGGGCACTCCCTGGAGTAGTGGCCAGCCTGGCCACAGTGTAGCAGTGAGTCCAGGTGGAGCAGGTAGCATAGGACGATACCCACTCCCGCCTACCCCAAGTGTCGAAGTAGTGGGGCGCGGAGGTGGTGGCCTGTATCCCGCGGCCCTCGGCATGAATGGAGCACGCGGCACAGCGCTGTAGGGAACAAACACCCTGCGCTTCTTGCTCTCAGAACCCGAGGAACTCTGGTGGTCCCCGTGTGCGGGCCTCTTGGAAGCCTCAAGTTCCTTCCTTCCCTGCTCAAGAGTAAGAGCCTGGTTGAACAGCTCCTGGTAGGTCTGGAACCTGAAGGGCAGTACTCATAGCGGAGCTGCGGCGAAGACCCTTGCGGAACAGCTCTTGCTTGTCAGCATCAGTGGTCACGTCCCTTGGGGCGTAACGAGAGAGATGGTTGAATTCACAACCATAAGTGCGGAGGTCCATACGTCCCTGTTGCAAATCCAGGAACTCCCTCCTCTTCAAATCCATGATCGGCTGAGGGATGTAAGCCGCACGGAAGGCAGTGCGGAAATCAGCCCAAGTGAAGACATGGTTGGCTGGAAACAAGCCACATGGCTCCCACCAACAGCCAGCAGCACCAACCAAGAGGTAGGTGGCGAAGTTGACTTGTTCAGCCACTGGGACATGCAGCGCGGAGAACTTGCGCTCCAAGGCGCGAAGCCAATCATCAGCTTCCAGTGGCTCCTTAGCATCAGCAAAGGTGGGTGGCTGCGAGCGCAGGAACTCAGTGAGAGTGTTGCAGCCATTCCTCTGTGCATTCTGCTGCACCAACTGCTCCAACAGCGCTCATTGCGCCCACGGTTCTCCTCAATGGCCATCAAGACCTGAGCCATCGAGGGTGGTGGCGGTGGTTCCTCATCATTGTGGTTACCCGGCCTCCTCGAGCCATTCTGGAGAATTTACAATGACACAGTTAGTATCTCTCCGAATGGTTAAACAATAGCATTAGCGTCTACTCAAGTACACAGACTAGGACGATAATACATTGTGTAACAACTAACAAGGAATCAACAAGATAGAACTTGGGTCAAAGATCAGCATCATGTGCTACTAGCGAGAGATGCAATGGTTAAGGAACCATATGATTCAACACACTCTAGTTGGCACAATCCGGGACCTTATGTTCAAGTCCTTGGGTTAAAACCCAAAGAAAGGATCAAATGATTAGACTCGGTAGAAACATTGATTGATTTGGGATTGCAACGCAGCGGGAGCAACGTGACACATAACACTAAAGGTCCACGAACCACTACCCAGTGTTATCCTAATAATTTTGAAGTCACAGAGAGAAGTAAAACCTTTAACTCAAATCGAGGTAAGATTGCTCCGAGATTAGATGTAACCAGTAAGGAGTAAAAAGAATCCTAAGATGGTTTTCACAACTCATTTTTAGGTTAAAATATTTTCACAAACACTAGACTCAACGTCGACCAGTAGAAGGGTTTCCTACAGGCAGTACTGCTCTGATACCAACTTGTGGCGCCCCGACCCGACTGCTATACAGTGATGCTGTGTGTCACCGGTTAAGCGATACAACCGGAGGTTACGGGTTTACCAATCCCCGGCCAAAACCTTTGGCAGGCGTTGCTCGGAATTGATCATCGGCAACGCAACACCCCGATTGATGCCTTAACACAGGCACAACTATCAATGCATAATAGAGAGATCAAGACTTGTGGAACAACTGGCACATCACAGACTCTACGACACAAAGCATTATAGTTCAACTCTTATAATAGAGAAAGATAGCAAATTACAACCAGAGGTCACAGACCCAACATTACAACATGCGGAAGCGAATTAGGTTGTTCTAAACAAAAGATCCAAATTATGGCCTAAGAGGCCTACAGATAAACATCCAGCGCCAGCTGTTCCGGGATGTCCCAAGCTGCCACCTGGGAACCCCAGACTACTCGTCGACGTCCACAAAGAACCCACCTTCGAGGTCGGTGAAGTCCTCCTCTGAAACAAAACAAACGACGTTGAGTTCGACGAACTCGCAAGATTATATATAGAGCTTTAGCTCGATGAGGCTTTCAAAGTTTTACGGCTGTTTTGCATAAAGCTGATTTTATTTATGAAAATATAACTCCATGGCATCGACTAACAGAGTATTTTTAAAAGGGTAAGAAGCAACTCTTTCCTTGATCACTTCTCTCATCATCCACCACCATCACTGTACCTGTGATACAAGGCACCTCCCCGAATCACCCTCGAGGAAGCTCACCTTACATTCTTGAGTAGTACCTTTAGTACTCAGTTTTTAATCATTCCGTTAAAGTTATTCTATGATCTTATCGTCCTTTCCCAAGTTGTCCGTAACGTGGACACGGCTTTTCGAAAAGATTTAACCCTGTAGGGGTGCACTGTGTTTACTTTCGGTACCGCCCGGCTCATTGCCTACACGTAGCTCTCTTCCGGGGAAAGCCGGCTGAGTGGGAACGGTTACAACCTTTACCTTGTTAAAGACTAACCAGGATCATCAGTGAGGACGGGACAGGTTCAGTGCCTCCAACACCCTGCCCCGTGGCCACTCATTTTTCCTAAACACCACCATCCTCATCCCAGTCTTGGCCACCATCTCAACGCACGCGCAAATGGAAGCCCGAACTAGAGGACCCTGGCTAGTCCCGCCCAAGTTAGTTGGTCGACGAGGGCTCCATATACCCCACCGAATAGAAGCGCGCTCATTCTTGGTTCAAGAGGTAAAGAACTCGCACCTAGGCGGCGAGAGTGAGACAAAACACCACCATACCAAAGTGGCCTCTCATCCCCACCTTTAAGCATTTTATTACCCATCACCACAATTCTCCACCATCATCCATTCATCTCATTACCTGTTCCCAACATGAACCATCCATTGGACGGCTAAGCATTTAACTAAGCATGGCTAAGCAACAACATAGCATAGTTAAGTATTCTAGGCCAACAATACAAACCTATGGATAATAGGAGGGGAAACAGGTATTGGCATCGGAAACTTAATGCAACTATATGATACTCTAATCCAATAAACTTGACATTTGGAACCGCATGCAATATTATAGTGGAAAAAATATTTGCGGAAAATAGGATAAGACATGCTCAGAGGGGGGATTACGCTTGCCTTGCTCAACGTGCTGGTAGTACGGATCGTCAGGGTATTGCGGTGTAACCCCGGCTACTTGATCTAACGAAGCATAGCAACGGAAGAACAAATCAATCACCACACAAGGTTTAACAAATGCAATGCGCAAACACATAATGACATGATATTTTAAATCCCCGGAATGAGGATGATTCAATCTATTCAATTTAAACGGAGTTTGGATGCCTAAGGACGCATCTCGAGTACCCCGTGGAGTTAGGTCATGATTCATATTTACTTGTTAATTGGAATAGATGAACCTGTTGTTAACTTGCATATGAATGACATGATCATGTTAAGATGCATGGCTTAGGTGATTAATCACCCTTACAACAAGTACTAAGAGCGAGTTGAAGATTGATTTGCATTACAGTTGAAAACAGGTTAAATTGGAGTATCCGGAATGAAATCCGGAAAATTCCGGGTCTGGTACCGGGAGAAATCCGATTTCAGGTCCGGATAATTCCGGGTTTGGCACCGGAAGAAAAAGATCTGGAATTATTTCCGGGTGAATTCCGGGTGTATACCGGGCGAAACTAGAGGAGTCCAGTAGCTATTTCGTTAATCCGGAATAAAATCCGGAAAATTCCGGGAATTGTACCGGATTTTCCAGTTCGACGCAGAGTGCTACTCCTACGACGATTCAATGAACGAGAGGGAGAGGGAGGGGACGGAGGTGTCCAGCAGGTGCGTTAGCTCACCCTGAACGCGTGGTGGTGCTCGGGAGGACCGGGGATGGACGGAGACGGCCGGAATCGCTCGGCGCAGCGGCGGCCATGGTCGGGGAAGAAAACGAACGGCGGCGGCGATTCCGGCTCTCCCGCGTCGATTCCTCCGGCGGAGATGAAGAGGACGACACGGCGGAGCTGCCGGTATGCTTCGATTTGCTCGGGGGCTCCTCAATCAATGGCGAGACGGCGGCGGAGCTCGGCGGCCATGGCGGCTCGGTGAGGAGCAGAGAGAGTGAGAGAGAGGGGAGAAAATATCGGGGATGGGGTGGGGTGAGCAGGTGGGGCTCGTTGCTCGCTCTCCTTGCAGAGGACGGCCAGCGCAGGGAGGAGGGGCCCCTGCGCGTGCGGTGCGCGCGCGGCACGGTGACGGCATGGCGCTAGTGAGGAGAGAGACGACGGCATTTTGCCGATAACCCCCTGGAAATACTTTCCCCCTCACAGATAGGTCCTTTTCCCTTTTCTTTTTAAAACCAGCAACATTTCCTGATTTTATTTAGGCACCAAAACATTTTAGAAAAAATATGACAAAATTTGGGGAGGCTCCCCTTAGCATGTAGAAGCTCCACAAATTTTGGTGTCTCAAAATAAAATGTTTTGTACCACTTTTGTTCATAGGGTTCAATTAGGTCATTTTGCTAAATAAAAAAAATGTTGCTCCTTTAGTAAAATTTATAGCAATTGCACAATATTATTTTTGGAACTCTTGGAACTTCCTTGACAAATATAAAAGGTCAAAGTATTTTGTTTTGCAACTTTGAGTGCCTTCATTGTTTTGAAGTTTGTTAGAGCAAGTTTGGCATTTGGGTTTTCTCAATGTTGCCAAATCGATTAATGTGGTGTTTAGCAAATGAATATGGATGCCATGATGCAATGGAACACAAAAGCGAAAATTTTACTCGGGTTTTTAGGTTCACAACTTTGGGGCTGTTACAAAACCCCTACCGTTTGTGAAGGTTGGAAGGTAACCACCATGATTTCCAAGCACTCCCCGGCAAGAAAATGAACTTCTAGTTGCAGACCCCTTGTTGGCCCCCTTCATGCGAGGTTGACACTGATGAATTTAGTACCCGGGGGAAATCCAAATTTTAGCCGCGTCGATAGCTCAAATCGATCTCAGGTGGTGTGAAACGCAACACATCTCGGGCTAGTAGAAGTATCTACGTCTGCAAACGGCGCCGAAGGCCGAGGAGGTGGAGGGTCGGGCATGGAAGAGGACGAGGAGGAGATGGGTGCCTGCGACATGTGTGCGGTGGTGGTGAGGAGCACGTCGCCTTCAAGCTACTGAAGCCTGGCAAGGAGGGAGCCTCTGTTGGCTTCTTCTTTTATTTCTTTTTCTCTACTAATAGCGTGACTAATGGTGTGCCTTGTTGTTCTTAATATTACACGATGCTATTCTATCGGGGCCGGGCCCGGGGCAAATCAAAATGAATACCATTTATATTGAATTCTTATACCTTCTCGGCTTTATTGTTAGCATGTTATATTATTATAAGTGTAATTTTATGTTTGTTCGCATAGTTTAAACACATATTATTAAATATTATTTGGTATATTTATTTTTGTAGTGAATTAATTGGAAGATGCCAAACTGTATTTTGTAACCAAGTCTATTTTGAACTATGTTTTCTACAATGCATTATCTATATAATTTACGATTATTTATTGTAAAGATCAGTAAAGAGTACGATTTAACAAATGTCTGAGTAGCAGATTTTAGTGTCTGATGAAGTAAGCATCTTTATGGAACTTGTAAAGTATAAAAGAAACCAATTAAACTATGTTTTCATCATCAAAATTGTCTAGCAAGTCAAAATTTAACAGTGTACATGCTTTGTATTTGGTATTAAAACAACATTGTTTACAGTAATCACCAATAAAAAATAGTGTGAATTTTAATATGTTTGTGTATGTAAAGTATATTATTTAATATGAAAGCAAGATCGACTGTGTTGTTAGAAATTAAAACTACTTAATCTTATTAGTATTGCATGAACCTGAATGCTAATACCAACATACCGTGAATGCTCGGCCATTCCATCTCTTATATTCATGACGACAACACCAACTACAATATTACAAAATAAAACTTGCTAAAGCGCACCAAAACTGAATAAACCTAAATGCTAATACCAATATACCTTTCGTGAGTGCTCGAAACTTTCCTTTGAATGTTCGGGGGTCACAAACTTGTGTGTGGACTCAAACTTTTTTGTCTGGTAATCGTTTTCAATAATCAGTGAAGTCGACGCAATGAAATTCCCTCCAAATAAACAAGTAAACAGTAATTTCAATTATTCTTTTCTTGATCCGAGGTCATTTTTTGTTGACGACTTTGATCTGAGGTCAATTACTTTAGGATATTCCTTCGTGATTTTCTTGAGTAGGATCGCATGTTTTGATATGACCCATTCACGGAGGCCCATGTCCATGATACATTGATACCACAGATCATACCATTCACAGCCCAAGCCCAGTTGACACAGATATTTCCATCCCAAAAAAAACCAGCCCTCTCTATAAATCGCGCAGACTCTCGCCAAAGCCTTAAACCCCATTTCCCCACCTCCCTCCCCACTAGGGTTTGGAATTTCCCCATGGCGTCGGCGTCGCGCGCGCTGCTCCGCTCCAAGCTCCCGCCCCTCCAGGCCGCCGCCTCCCGCCTCCTCCGCCCCCTCGCCGCCGCCGTCCTCCCGGCCGCGCGGGGCCCGCTCCCCGCCCCGGCACCCTGGGGGGCCAGGCGGTTCGCGACGCAGCCCGCGACCTCCTCGCTCCGGGACTCGTCCCCGAACTGGAGCAACCGCCCGCCCAAGGAGACCATCCTCCTCGACGGCTGCGACTTCGAGCACTGGCTCGTCGTCATGGAGCCGCCCCCCGGAAACTCCGCCAACCCCGACGTCACCCGCGAGGAGATCATCGACTCCTACATCAAGACCCTCGCCCAGGTCGTCGGAAGGTATGTATGGCCCTCCTGTACCACCATCTCCCTCCCGCACAGATGCGCCCCTCTCGTCCGTGATGTTTTATTGCGCCTATGTTTCGATTTGGTTGCTGTGGATGGAATTCGGGCGGGGAATGTTAAGGTGCTGATGTAGATGTTGTGCTATCGTTTGATGTGATACTAGCCCCCTTCTTCTGTATAGAAACATGCAAATTACAACTTTCAGTTGTCAGGGTTTTGTTATGGTTTGCGGTTCTCAATAAACTAACAATGATCGCATGAATGTTTGAAATGAGAATATCAGTTGAATAGAGGCGATTATTCGATGCCCATTTTGAAATATTAGTATGATTTTCTATTCAGGGTTTATTAGAGATTGTCCCGTGCTGCTCAATATTTTCTATGTATATCATTGAATATGGGAGTCTGCGGGCTTGTGACAGAATTAATTTAGTCGGCGCATGTTGGTGTGGTCTCGTTCTTTTGCACAGCTATATTTGCAAGTGTTTGGAATTTAGTGGGCAAGGAAACAAGTTGAAGTTGGGTAGAGGCAGTTAGGTTATTTTAGTTTATAGATATGTAGTAGGTTGTTTTATCAATTTGACGGTTTATGACTTTAATTGGATAAGTGTGAGAAATCTATATTACCTACCTGTTTTTAGAAAATGTGTTATTTTATCATTTACATGATGCTTTATGCATGTTCATTCAGGAATAACATGCTATCATTTGTGTTGATGTTGAGTCATACTTGAGGACCATGTTTGGTACTTTTAGTTTTTTGAGCCTAGCACCATGAGTTCACTAACTTGGACATCTGTTGCAGTTTTACCATGTCTTCATGTTTTTGTTTGTCTCTGGTAACTGTAGCAAAACATGGATGTGAGGACAATAGGACTGAGTTCTCCATGTTTTCGTTGTCTCAGTAACATGTAATTTATTCTAGTTATTTACTTATTTATAATAACTGTATCTTGACTCCATCTTCTAGTGATGAAGAAGCAAGTATGAAGATCTACTCTGTGTCAACTAAGTATTATTTTGCTTTTGGAGCCCTAGTGTCCGAGGAAGTCTCCTTAAAACTGAAAGGTTTTGATCCCCAATTCCTCACATGAAATTCTTTGTACATGATCTTCTTATGAATCTGACCTCAAATGGTCTTGTTCTGAACTCTTGCCGCTACATCATTTCCAGAGTTGCCTAGGGTCCGTTGGGTTCTTCCTGATTCATACCTGGATGTAAAAAATAAGGACTATGGAGGTAATGATTATGTACATCGTATCAGACTAAATTTCCTTACTATAATATTTTGAAATGGCTGTTGCTTTTTCCGCTAACTAGTTGATAGATTTACCAATATTTGACGCAGCTATGATTTTGTGTTATGACTATTTTAATTGCATGTTCTAGATTTAAGAATTTTGTGATTTCTGATATAATATTTTATTTGAGGCTGTATTTTCCTCTAGCACATTCTTTTAGGGATTATATTTTTACTGAAAGGCCTAAGACATGCTTTACATGTTCCTGTTCCATCGATTGATTAATTATCATTGCTGGTATCCTATTTCTGCTGCTGATTGCTTCTGTTACCCTTTTGTATTCTAGTTAGCAGTAAACTGTTTAGCGATGAACATCTCATCATTGGTATGCTGTGGTATTTTTAGTCTTAAGAGTATAATCTTGGCTGCTCTCTGTATTTCATTCCTACAGTATATAGTAAAGGATGTCACCAGTATGTATGATATCTATTCAACTAGGAAAGTTATGGCGGTTGGTGACAACTTGGTTTAAGGCCTCTTTGTTTGGGCTTATTTTAGCTTTTGGACTTTGGCTTATAAGGCATAAAAGCACCTAAATAGGTGCTTTTGGCTTTGGAAGCCAAAACCCTTTGGTTTAGACTTTTGGGCCCCAAAGGCCAAAAGCACCTATTTAGGAGCTTTTTTGGCTTATAAGCCAAAGTCCAAAAAGCCGAAATAAGCCCAAACGAAGAGGCCAACTGAAGTAGGAGCTTATGTTGGCCATTATTACTTTTTGGTAATGTTACCAACCACAAACTTCTGTCTCATGATGAAACCTGAATATTACACATTACACAATTGATTTTAGAGCTATATGGTAGTGTGATCGCTTCTGTAGTTCCTACTGTTGATCAAAAGTGTACATCGTCCTCCTATTGGTATGATATCTTTGGTATGATATTTGTGCTGCAGTTGTCTTGTTATGGATCGCGTATATATAAGATAAAAGTGCAAATATGTGCTGGGAAAGATATATCATATACAGTGTTTGCTGCTCTGTCCTGGCCTTTGAGCCCTTTGAGGTGGCAGCTTTAACATTTTAACCATTTGTTTCTTCGATGGATGACTTTGTGCACTAGCTTAAACGTTTTGACCATTTGTTTCTTCACTGGATGAGTTTGTGCACTATTTTCAGTTTTCACCGGTGTCCATTTGGTTAAGAGATCTTGGTGTATCTAATGCCTTTTCTTGTATTTCAGGAGAACCATTTATAAATGGACAACCTGTTGCTTACGACCCCAAATACCATGAGGAGTGGGTGAGGAACAATGCTCGTGCCAATGAAAGATACCGGCGCAACGACAGGCCTCGCAGCTTTGACCCCAATAGGCAGAGGGGGGGCTTCGACAGAAGGCCGGCTCCACCAAGTTACGAGGCTCCTCCACCCCCACCCCCAGGGCAGAACCAAATGCCAGCCCATGATGCTCCTCCAATGCGCCCTGCACAGGGGCCGCCACCAAATTACCAGCCCCACGCACCAAACCAACAGTCGGGCTATGGTCCCGGAGGTGGACCACCAAACTATCCGAATGCCCCACCACCCCCTGGCTACCAAGGTAACCCTGGTGGTCAAGGCCCAGCCTACCAAAGCAACAACCCTGGATACCAGGGTGGAGGAGGGCCAGGTGGCAACCCGTCGCCGCCCCCTTTCCCAGGTAGCAACCCGCTGCCACCTCCTTACCAAGGTGGTGGTCCTAGCTATGGTGGCGGTGCACCAGACTACCAAGGCCAAGGAGGCAACCCGGGCTACCAAGGCAGCGGTAACTACAACAGCGCAGCCCCACCTTCCTTCGAGGGGAGGGACGGGCCAGGGAGGCAATACCAATAGAGAACACTGCTAGAAGAGTGTCGTGTAGCTAGTATGAGCTCTACTCGAGTCGCCCTATGTTGTTTTCATGGACCTTCATGCATATATTCGTGTTTTGAGAAACTAGAACTGCTACAATCTTAGTTAAGTGTTAAGTGCTCTTTTTTTCTTCTCTTTGTTGAAATAAATACAGTGCTGACTACGTTCTTGTATGGAACCGAGAGCTTTGTTATTGTAATAGCAACATGTTCTATGTGTTCTTTCCATCCGATCCATTGATTTCTTGTGGCGGTTACGTTACCTATCTATCTTGGATTATGTTTAATGGCTTTGGTGGTGCGGTACATGATGCTGTAGAGGATCCTGGGAAATACGTTCCAGGTTCAAGCAGTGTCTGATCTGTAACGAGCTCCGTCACAGTTCTCTGTTTACATGAAGGGTTGTAGCTCCTGCTGCTTGTATGTATCAGAACCTGGGAGATATGGTCCAGATTTTTGGCTGTGGTTGATTGCTGAGTTCTTTAGGTATGATTTAAGCACTATTTCCTTTTTAGGCGTCAAATACTGCTATGGCTGATGATGTTGCACAGCATTACAATTTCAGTAACAAGAGAAACGTAAATCATACAGATTCAGTCAACATGTCTTGGACTATGACTGTCACGATGCAGATGAACAACCACACAAACTAGTGATAATTGGGTAGAGCCCCAGTGTGGTCCATTCACATTCAGAAATAAACAACAAACTACTATTCCAAACGTTAGAACATGGTTTGAAGACAAGCCAAACCAACTGGACGACATCGAAAGCATGAAGTCCAACAGAGCAGAGCATGCGGACATCTAATGTTAGTCGACTTGTCTCCATCTAATGGCTAGAACTCTGAACTGCTCAAACAAACAGGCACACCAGATTGACGACATGGAGAGCACGCATCAAACAGAGCAGAGGAGCGGGGATGATATCTAATGGTTGTCGACTCTGACTCCACCAAAATATGTGAATCCAAACGTCCCAGATGTTTCCTCATATCCAGGTGGCAACGAGTCTTCGTGCTCGTCGTCTGAATGGCACCAACATGGAATCGGCAGAGGCCACCTGTTTCTGTTATTAGATAGTTTTCCACATGTAGTAACGTTATCGGCAAAGTTTGCGTATTCAAAACATCAAAATGGTAAGTAAATAAGTATACCTGATTGGTGTGGCATCACTGCCAAATCCATCAACAGTCCTACAGTAGCAAATTAAGGCTAGATTTCAGAAAGTACTTTTTTTTAGAAAAAACGCAAAATGTCTCGTCATGCACTGATTCTAAGATAAGAATATGTACACTTAAAAATGACAGGAACTTGAGTATACCCAACTGAAATTCCAAGTGTGCGCACCTTTTTCCCTCAAAATGTGCCAGCACTCGAATAATACAGTCCCTAAACATGAATGGAGTTCCTATTTTCTTATCATAGAAGTTCATGCCGATAAATCTCCCACTGAAGTTAACCAGAGGCCCTCCAATCCCAGCCTAGCAAACAAAAGGTGAGATATAGTTTAGTACATCATGTGATGGATATGTCAACTCAGAGTATCCGCAAGAGCAGTACTAACCTTAGTGATCTTACAATTGGAGTACCTAAGATCTCTGTAATCAAGCATGCCCGACCAGTCGGTTCGTCTCCCACAAATAGCCATTAAGATTCCTGATACGAAGCAGCGCCCCACAGCTACTACTTTGGGATCTCTACGAGTTTTGTAATTAAACCGATCTTCAAGAATTCTAAATGAACGAAGAGGACGGAAGTCCTTGACAGTGACAAGAGCAACATTGTAGTGTAAACTGAAACGTTGCAATAACCTCTCTTTGTGTTGTTTGTTTGGAAGCAAAACTACAATCTGCAAATGGCACTGTGTGAGAAACTGAGAACTAAGCAGAAAAAGTTAAGGACCACATCGTGAACCAACCTTCAAGTTTTCAGCAATCTTGTTTTCATCGTTAGGATCCCTAACCAAACTCGCCGAAGTCAGAATGATTGTGCACCCATTCCATTCAATAAATAAGCCCGTGCATGCGAAAAACCTCATTTCTCCTGCACATACACGACAGTTTTGATTGCTAACCAAGTTCAAATGTGTAATAGTAAGTAGTAAGTAGCATATTACTGTGAAATTACCGCTGAATGAAGCAAGTGACACAACCAATCGACTTAAGTTCTGAGAAACTGTTTTGCTGAGTTGGCTCCAAGCACCTTTGCCAGAACCATATGGGCCGCCAAAAGTTTCTTCAAATGTATTAACCAATGTCAAGCCCTCTGTTCAGTGATAGACGACACAATTTTTTTTTGAAAGGTCACCGGGGGGGGGGGGGGGGGGGGAAGGCTCCCCACCTGAATATATTTCAAAGTTGCCTTGAGACCTTGCAGGCTCTACAAGATGGGTTCAAGTGAACCAGAGAGTACGGGGGTTACAAAGGGGGAGAGATAAACGAAAAAAACACACACGCACAAACACAACACATGAAAGGGGGAAGTAGCCACACAACGACCATTACCATAAGAACAATCACCAGCGCGACATAGAGGAGTGTCAATGGCACCATCGAAGGGTATCACAATACCGAGATTTTGCAAATTGACACAACAACACCCGCACACTCGAGGCTGTCTTCACGGCGTGATACTGGAGCAGGAAGTCAACGAGTGTCGCCGGCAAACCGCGAACTCCGCCACAAGGGGCATGATACTGGAGCATATGCAAGTCATGAGACAACCGACAAACACGAACCTTGACTTCAACTCCGCCATAGAGACAACCGAGCAACCTGCAAGGTGAGGTGGGCATGCTGCTCCATCAAAGAGCAAAGATCAACCGAGACGGCTCCTTTGACACGTGCTCACAGCAACACAGCGACCACCACCATGGAAGGACTTGAGCTTGCACAGAAACACAATGAAGACTTCAGAGACACCAGACGAAGGACTGATGAGAAGATGGCGCGGGACAAGGCACCCCAAGGAAGGCAAGGCAAAGAGAGACCAAGGCATTGACAGGGGTTCATCGAAGATGAAGTCGCGGAGCACCACAGTGCTAGAACGCGCCACCACGACAGACTGCAGCCTCTCTTGCCAATGCACGAGATGGAGAGCAGCTGGGGTTCCAATGCGACTCCTTCAAGAAGGAAGAAACGACGCCTCCGGCGCCGCTGTCGCTGAGCATTTGCCCGGAACCACAGAGTCGCCGGACCGAACCAGGGGTTGTAAGCTTTGGAGCAGCTCTAGAACCACGCCTCCAGGGAGGTTAGCGACACCGAGATGCGTCGCCGTGGTCTGCCCATGTGCACAGCACGAGCACGGGTTTCCCCGTGAGCAGGCAACAAGCTGACAAGCCTGACCCGACAAGCTGTGCATCCACCGCCAGGCTGCGGCTAGCGCAGCAGGAGGCGAGCAGCAGAGGGCACCCGGCGGCCGGAGAACTGCGGCACATCGATGGCGTGGAGGCCCGGGCCGCGAGGCCACAGGACCGAGGCCAAGAGCGACGGCCAGAGCTCGAGCATCTCGGACGGCCGAGTTTGGAGTGGATTTTTGTGGAGGATATTTGGATTTTCGGGAGGGGAACGAACAGAGGAGACCCGCCGCCGCCGCCGTCTTCCGCGGGACGGCCTCCTCCGGCGGCAGCGTGGGGCAGCGGACGTGGAGGCCAAGCCACGTCGCCCGTCAGCGCGCACCACCGTGGCCGCATCAGACGCCTCCCGCGGCGAGCAAGGAGAGCAGGACCGGCCCGCAGGTGGCCGCATCAGGCGCCTCCCGCGCCCAGCAAGGAGAGCAGGACCGTCCCGCAGCAAGCCCAGATTGGGCCCGCCCAAAGCCCAGCCCCCACGGCAGACCGCGCCTCCGTCCTCCCCATGATCGCGCCCTGGAGATCCTCGTGCCGGCGGCGAGCTCGCCTCCTCCGCGCCGGCGCGCGCCACGGCCAGGCTCGCCAGCCATCGCAGATCCCGCGCCTCGGGAGGAGAAGACGCGAGCAAGCAGAAACGCCCCACCACCACCTTCCCCGGGGCGCGCACGGCTCTGCCGGCGCCCCCCTCCGGTGGAGGCGAAGAACTGTTAGGAATAGAGATAACCGTCTTAAACAGCGAAAAAGCCTCCTAGAGGTGTCTTTTCGTGTTACCGACATACGAAATAGTCGGTTATCCTTGTATAAATAGCCCATGTACTCGATCAATGAAAGTACAGTTGAATCATTTTGTTGTCGCCTCTCGTTCCTCTCGATTTACTTCAACACGTTATCAGCACGCTCACGCTGAGCGATTCGATCGAAGACAGAAGAGAAGGAGAAGAACAAGCAGAAGACGGCGGGGCCCGCACGTACCGTCGATGGTGGACCACCGGAGACTCCTCTTGACGACAAGGTGAGCCTATCCCAGCATCGCTCCGGCGCGGCACGACGCCCACGCGCGGCGTCGCAACGGTGTCTATACCTTTCTCATCAGAGAAGTGGCCGACGCGGCCACGGCCCGCATCCTCACGACATGGTGGCGCCCGCGCCCGCGGCCCCCCCCGTGCGACATCCGACGGCGGCGCATCATACGCAGCCCGAAACCGCCCTCGACGGTGGTACCGACCCACCGGAGTCGCGGCTAGCGCCCAGCGCGCGGTGGTCCCACGGCCCCGAGACCTCTGCTCCCAGCGGAGATGGTGCCCGGCTTGCGATGGGGCCGACACCGGCGCGGATCCCCGCGTCTGCTCGCCCGTGGCGGAGGTCCTACAACGGCGCGCTGCTCCCCGCGACGCCCTTGACGCGACCTCCTCGTCGGCGGCAACGTAGCCGCAGCCGGGGCTCGGACGGCGACGCCCTCAAGCCCATGGCGGCAGGCCAACAACCGGCGCGGTGCTTCTCCCCTCGGTGGCCGGCCCCAGGCGTTACGACCACCAGCGCGGAGTGCGGCGTCGCACAGTGTGCATCCTTGCGGTGCGTCGGCACCTGCGTTCGTGGCTCTGACCAGCGGCTCCCCGGCAGCAGCAGACGCCGGCACGCAAGCCATGGCGCGCTGCTCCGACGACGTCCCCCGACGGCGGCTTCCTGGCAGCGGCCTTGCCTTCCCGACGGCGGCGGCCACGGGAATAAATCATGACTAGTGGTATTTTGCGCGTCGTCACGCCGCGCTTGTGTGATTTTTTTTAATTAAATTTGAGTTGTCTAAATAAGTTTGTATTTTGGCATTAATAAGTACTATTTATTTTGGTGAGCATGTGGATATATTCTTTTGTACCTTTAATATTGTAGGAAGTTGAAATATCCAAATATATTTTTATCTTCCAAATAATATTTAATGTAAGTACATTGGTAGCGCTAATTTTTTTTTAATTCGAGTCCACAATTCGGGAAAGTTCATTTATATTGCATCTAAATATTGACTATTTTAAATTCTGTAAATATGTTTTGTGTTTCGCTATAGATGGGTAGTGTTGTTTTTTATGAGCATTTGTTATGTAGTTTATGGAATATCCAAACATACAGCAGATTGAAGTATTTAAATATGTTTCTTTGTTGGCATGAATTTTTAAATGTAACTAAAGAAAATGTATCTGAGTTATATAAAAATGGTGACCAATTTTAAAAACTTAGAAATGGTACGGTAATTTCGAATAGCTGTCGAATTTTAATGTTTGATTATTTTTGTATGTTGGTGTACATAATTAATTTAGATTCGCAGTCAGAATATGTGCACCGAATGAGCATATAGTAAAGTGAATATATATTTTAGAGAGTTGCATCTGAATTTCATATTAAGAGCAGGTTAATTTAGTTTGTTGGCAATATTTTATTTAAAGTTCGTAATGGGTGGAAATGCACATCTATTCAATTGGATTCCGTAGGTAGTTTTTTTTTAATTCAGCTTTATATAATTGGAGCAAGTGTATATTGAAGTTTGCTAATTTTTTACCAAATTTAGGTGTCTAAATTTTATTTCATTTTAGCAGAATTTGTTAGCATTTATTTTTTGTGATGTTTGTCATGTTTGTGGTCAAATAGAGTTTTAGAATTTGTGGAACCTAGATTGTATTCAAATTTGAATTCTTTCAGTGTTTACCAAATGGTTAGGTTTGAAAGTCGTATGAAATCTTTAGATATTAGATTTGCAAAGCAAATTTGTTTTTTGAAATATTCAAACTTGTATGCCGCGTAGGTGTGGTAAAATTCAAATTGGGTGGTATTTGTTGTTTAAGGTTTTTGTAGGTACCTAGCGGTTTTGAATGTCGAAATATGCATGTGTATTAGAAAAAATATTTAATTTAATAACGTGAATTGGAATGGCCAAATATGTCTGCATTTTGTCGTAATTATCTATTTTTACACCATATTCTAAATAAATGTATCGTATGAGAATTTGGTAAGTCTGGTATTTAATTAAAGGGTGTATTTCAATTTGTTAAAATATAAAAAATGGAGTTACTTCGAACGTTTTATATTTGATGGCAATTATTGAAGGAAAGGGACACCACCTATCACAAATTTTACTTTTGTAAGAAATGTTTCAGGAAAGGATGAAATTCATGTTAATTTATCTGGTGCGGTTAAATATCTATCGGCTGGAAATTATCGTGATAGTTTTTTTTATTCCTTTTTGATTTGACAGTAGGTAATATTGTTTGAAAATACAATATAGCCATTTGTTAGATCATCTGGAAAGTTCTGTTTTTTGTTTTTTTTTGTTTTGGAATTTGAATGTTCGTTTATTTTTTAAGTTATGCACAGTGGTACGCATTTTTTATATTAGAAGGTGAAAAAGAATTATTTGAATTATTTGAATGGAATGTTGTTTTAGAATTTTTTACAGATTTGTTTGAATTATTTTAATAAGCTGGTTTTATTCAACAAAAAAAAAACTGGCGCTGACGGGTGGGCCCCACTGTGACGTCGTGCTGACGTCACAGGGGCCAGGCCTGGCCGCGGCGGCGCCAAGGTCGCCGGCGGCGCGCCGGCGCGATCTGGCACGGGCGCCTACGCGCGCTGGGTGCGCCCGGCCGCGGCCGACCCGAAGGAGGCGGCGCCGCCCCTTCTGGGTCGCCGGAGCAGCGCCGGCGAGCCGCGGACGCGGCGGAGGGCAGCGCGCACGGGCGCGACGATTCCGGCGCCTCCGTGGCGTCCCGGCTCGCGATCTGCGGCGATGAGGTGGCTCGAGCGGCGGCGGAGCCGTCCGTGGCCTCGGATTCGAGCGCGGAGGCCTGCCACGGCGGCGCGAGGCGTCGGCGGCGGCGGCGACCACGGTGGTGCGCGGGAGAGAGGAGGAAGAAGGGGGTGGAATGGCAGTTTTGCAAGGAAGACCCTCATGTTTCGGGGTTTTGCGTGTAGGTCCATCCGTTCGAGAAGGCGTGGAGCGCGGGGCAATTTTTTGGCCACGAGGGGCCTTTTTGCAAAAACGTCAAGCGGGTTCGCTACGGGCCATTGGATCGTCGCCGAACGGCGCAGATCTCCGCACTGTTGTTACTGTAGATTGCTACAGTACGCGAGCGCGGAGAGGCCGCCAAAGTTCCCGTCTTTGATATAGTTAGCAGGAAAGGATGAAATTCATGTTAATTTATCTGGTGCGGTTAAATATCTATCGGCTGGAAATTATCGTGATAGTTTTTTTATTCCTTTTTGATTTGACAGTAGGTAATATTGTTTGAAAATACAATATAGCCATTTTTAGATCATTTGGAAAGTTCTGTTTTTTGTTTTTTTTTGTTTTGGAATTTGAATGTTCGTCTATTTTTTAAGTTATGCACAGTGGTACGCATTTTTTATATTAGAAGGTGAAAAAGAATTATTTGAATTATTTGAATGGAATGTTGTTTTAGAAATTTTTTCAGATTTGTTTGAATTATTTTAATAAGCTGGTTTTATTAAAAAAAAAACTGGCGCTGACGGGTGGGCCCCACTGTGACGTCGTGCTGACGTCACAGGGGCCAGGCCTGGCCGCGGCGGCGCCAAGGTCGCCGGCGGCACGCCGGCGCGATCTGGCACGGGCGCCTACGCGCGCTGGGTGCGCCCGGCCGCGGGCGACCCGAAGGAGGCGGCGCCGCCCCTTCTGGGTCGCCGGAGCAGCGCCGGCGAGCCGCGGACGCGGCGGAGGGCAGCGCGCACGGGCGCGACGATTCCGGCGCCTCCGCGGCGTCCCGGCTCGCGATCTGCGGCGATGAGGTGGCTCGAGCGGCGGCGGAGCCGTCCGTGGCCTCGGATTCGAGCGCGGAGGCCTGCCACGGCGGCGCGAGGCGTCGGCGGCAGCGGCGACCACGGCGGTGCGCGGGAGAGAGGAGGAAGAAGGGGGGTGGAATGGCAGTTTTGCAAGGAAGACCCTCATGTTTTGGGGTTTTGCGTGTAGGTCCATCCGTTCGAGAAGACGTGGAGCGCGGGGCAATTTTTCGGCCACGAGGGGCCTTTTTGCAAAAACTTCAAGCGGGTTCACTACGGGCCGTTGGATCGCCGTCGGACGGCGCAAATCTCCACACTGTTGTTACTGTAGATTGCTACAGTACGCGAGCGCGGAGAGGCCGCCAAAGTTCCCGTCTTTGATATAGTTAGTAATGTGTAATCGCACGCGAAGGTCAATGGGCCTTATCCATTCGCTTGTTTGCACCCAGGTCCATGCACTTGAGAGAATTAGCAAAACAAGTTGAAAAAGTGGTCCAGGCTTAAGTTTGCACAAATACCTTTTTTCTGGGAATTTTTCGAATTGGTCCTGTTAACAATAGTATTATTTACTAGTACTTCTTTTTTTTAGACCCTGTTATTTGTAGCATTTATTTTTCAATGATGTATTTCTGTCGAGTACTTTGTATTCCAGAATAAAGGGTGGTGTAATATATTTCCATGTACTTCCTACATGTTGAGATTAATTACATCTACTATTTGCAATTGAGATTTTAATTTCTTGCCATGTATTTTCAAATAAATAATCAGTTCATCTTAATTGAGCCATATTGGCTTAATACGAGCAAAAATTGATTTGTAAAATTCAAAGCAAATATTTCCACGTTTGTCACGTGTCGACATTAATTACGTCTATTTGCAATCGAGATTTTAATTTCTTGCAAATATAAATCCAGTACATATATTTCACTACTGTTTTTTTTCTGTTGAGTACCAATGTATTCCAGATCGATGTAATATGTTTTCACGTTTGTCACGTGTCGAGATTAATTACTTCTATTTGCAATTGACATTTTTAGTTTCTTGCAAATATAAGTTCAGTACCTCTATAGTACTGTTTCTCTGTCGAGTACGATGTATTCCGAAATCCTTTTAAGATATGTGTATATTTTCCATGTTTGACACATGTCGAGATTAACATGTCTATATGCAATTGAGATTTTCAATTTCTTGCAAATATAGATGCAAAATTCAAAGTGATTTCTTCGAATTGATGTTTTGGGATCATGAGGTGGTGTGTAGATTTATCTACCACTACTGTTTAAGCCTACATTTTGTCACTTGACATTATGATTGCCAATGTGCTCTCCCATACATTTTATTAAGTTATGACATAAGGCATTCGAAGTGTGAGTATCTTATACTCCGCTAATGCTGCTAGATCTACTCCAAAATTTCTTTTGGAGATTATCTACAACGTGTCATACTTAACAATTTGAGATTCACACTAATGAGTTCAAGCCCACTTCTTAAAACTTCATTCATTTTGCATAGTTCATTACAACATAACCATGATGGATTTTAATTTACCAAAGATTGCCCTTGCGTCCCGTGGGTTAGTGCGTGCAATCTAGGCCCCGGAGGTTCCACTCCCGGCTGGAGTCACGCCACTGACAGATGAGCAAAAATATGCTGCTTTGGACATCATAAGGCACCATATTCATCCAGATCGCAAGTCTGAGTACTTGAGGAGGTTCATAAGAAGCCTAAAAAACTCAGACCGTGGGAAAGGCACCGCAAAGCATGAGTTTGAAATAACTAAGCTTTGTGACAAGTGTGGCTGCTACACGCATCCCACTAACAAGGGCAAGACCCCAAAGCATCTGGCCATTCTGTACCAGCAATCTCAGGGATGCAAAACACCTCAAGGGAAAAGGTTTGATGCCAACTTCAACCTTCCTCCAGATGACACCAATGGAGCTGCTTGTTCGCGAGATGTTCCTACTGGACCTTGCAACACCATAACTCTCCATAAGCCAGAGGACCCTACAGGCACGGAGAACATGATGGTTGAGTACGCCTCAACCAAAGTGTTTGGAGACTTAAACTAGTCGCACTATCTCCTTAGTGGTCGTTTTATTAATGTCCATTTGTGTTTGTTGTAGTAGAACATATATATTGTATCAGCACTGATATAAATAAGATTGTATACATTCTATATATTTGATAAAGATTTCCATATTGGAACTTCTTCAATTCTATATATAGAATTCTACGAGTGCCAATCTGTTGGATGTGGAACAAGTATATGATAATGTACCCACTCTATTGTCTGGATTGTACTAGACGTGCACCCAACTCGTAGCACATGTTGCATATAATGCAATTCCATCGGTCATGATTTGCATGAGCTAAACTTTCCTAGTCATGAGATTTTGTGTGCATATACTGCACCAAATGATCACTTCAGTCCCTTGAACACATTCAAAGGTGATATTTGTGGTCCCAACTAACCATTGTTTGGACTAAAAATCGAATTAAATCAATTCGTATGGACAAATGTTGCAGAATTCTCTTCGCATGCCTCCACTATTTAGTGTATGGCTCCGAGGATCGAAGTTCAGCAGAATGTCCTATGTGTCCATGCACAATTTTTGGGTTCCATCTCGGATCAAAGGATTTTTCTCAATGCACGACCCATGTTAATGAATTGCAATTTACCAACTTCACGTTGGAGTCATGCAGTTTTACACGCTGCTACTGACTAACTGCATATCGCAGTACTTCCCCTCTGCAATTGATACGTGAAATCCTCCGAGCATTTCCCATCTGCGTAAGTTCGGAAGCGCTGCACGCGTACCGATCTCAGCACCGCAGCGTACATCATGGGCCCACATATTAGGGATCTATGTGGTGGTACCTATCTCCGTCAATCAACAAGTACCTTGAACCCCTCATCAGGGATGTATTCATAGCCCAGTACGCTGATTGCTTATATTTAAGGAGGATTATTTCCAGGCATTAGGGGGAGATTTCAAGTACCACATCGAATGCCAGGAAATCAATTGGGACTTTACGTTCCTCCCCATATCCACGTATCACCCCGGGCACAAAAACCCGAAACCGAAGCCCGAACCTGAAGTAACCGGGACCGAACCCGAAATACCGGGTACTTCGGTCTTCGGTTATCTGTTCGGTCATGAGATTGAACTAACCGAAATAATCATGTGATGTTCGGTCCTCGCTGCAGGTAGACCCAATCGACCGAAATGCCCGAAGTAATCATTCTCGCGAGCAAATTCGCGCATACATCTCGCTTCTCGCTGATGAAATCCCTCCATTCCCATTTCTTTTCATGACCTAGAAGAGCAGGAGGCAGCCGCCAGGGACGGGCGCCAGCGCCGCCGCCACATCTCCGCGACTCCGCTCCATCCCGGCCGCCGGAAGCTCCATCTCCGCGACTCCGCTCCATCCCCGTCCGCTGCCGCGTCTCCGCCCCGGCCGCCCCCACAACTCCGACCCCGGCCACCACCTGCCCCGTCCGCTGTCGGCCGCCCCCACATCTCCGACCCCCCGGCCACCACATCTCCGTGACTCCGCTCCATCCCGGCCGCCGGAAGCTCCATCTCCGCGACTCCGCTCCATCCCCGTCCGCTGCCGCGTCTCCGCCCCGGCCGCCCCCACAACTCCGACCTCGGCCACCACCTGCCCCGTCCGCTGCCGGCCGCCCCCACATCTCCGACCCCGGCCACCACATCTCCGACCCCCGCCCCCACATCTTCGACCCCGGCCACCACCTGCCCCGTCCGCTGCCGGCCGCCCCCACATCTCCGACGCCGGCCACCACATCTCCGCCCCCGGCCATCGCCGCATCTCCGCCCCGTCCGCTGCGCGTCTCCGCCCCAGCCGCCCCCACATCTCCGACCCCGGAACGCCCGCACCAGGCTCAGGCACCACCACGGGTCAACGGCAGTGACATCACGGCACCACCTGCAATGTAAGAAACCTTCCCCTCCTCCCAAGCTTGTAATTTCCTATTAATTTCATCATCCATGTGCCCATGTTATTACATAATTTACTTATATGGCTTCATGTGTAGATTTGCTGAAAGATATTTCTATTTAGATATTTGTGCTGCCAATTTTTGTGCTGCCAATTTTTCGTATATATTTGTGCAAATATGCTGGTTTGTGTTGTATTGCTGCCACATAAATGTATTTGTGCTGCCATTTTTTGGGCTGGCATTGTTGTACATATGAGCGCAAGTTGTGTTGCCATTTTGTTCTCTTTTGAGCTACCACCGTAATATGTTGTGCTGCCAATTTTTGTGTTGCCATTTCTTATTTGGTCTATATGGTCATGACCGAACACCGGACCGAACAGACCGAACACCAAATACAGAAAGACCGAAAAGACCGGCCGTAATTCGGGTAGCGTTTCTAGATGACCGAAATATTGGATGACCGAAAAGACCAGACCGAGCAAACCGAACGCCCGGGGTGATCCACGTACATAATAATTTGGACTCTATGTTCGAATTCACAAATTTGCAAGACAGGCAAATAACCTGCCAGATTCATTTACTGATCTCAAAGGTGTTACAAAATCCTTCAATCCGGTTAGAAATGCGCCCGAAAGAGTGGAGGTACCAATAAAAACCACTCAACTCCTTGTTTCATAAAAAGAGGGGGAGTAGTACGGCCTTTGACCAGGATCCAGCTTTTCGCAAAGCAACAAAGGAAATCGAGGAATCCTCTAAATCAGTAAATGCAAGTCGACCTTGCGTTGATGAACACCTAATGGGTAGTATACACCCAGTGGAAGGGAAACCTCCACAACCCCAGCTCCAGCTAGCACACACTGGCTGGGACATCGGAACACCCAGACTCACGTGTATTGGGAAATCACGAAGAGTCATCAAGGGTGCATGATATTTGCTCCAACTATAACGATTCTGGAGACTCATATAACCAAAGCCTACAACTGTCGACAAACATCTCTTATATGATTGCAAACAACCTTCACGATGATTTAGATCCAAAGACCATGGCCATGGCAGAGTGTGAACACACTTGCTAGGACTGAACTCATCAAAGGATGCAATCCAAGCAGATTTAGCCTCGCTCTTCCAAATGAATTCCCTATGGGATTATTCAAATGTGTTTTCTTCCGAAAACGGAATGAGAAATACAAGGTGGTGAGAAAGCAAGGCTTGTAGCATAAGGTCGGGTTTCCGCAGAGATCCGAGACATACTCTCCAGACATGAGTGAAATCTTGTTCCGATACATATATCATTGGCAGTACAAAATCATCTATCTATGCAGTTGATAGGTGTAGTGACAACATATCCATGTGGATCACTAGATTCAGACATGTATGGTTCCCAATGTAATCACGGTCCGAATCGAAACGCAAATGCAACATTTATTGTGTAATAATCAATAAGTCGCCACATGGCTTATTATTGTCGGAACATTTTGGTACAACCGACGTAGTGAGTTCCTTATACAAAAGGATTACTCCTATATAATGATCACCCATGTGTGTTTGTCATACATAAGGATATCTCCTGAAATGATGAACCATGTGATCATCTAAAAGACGGATTTGAGATGAAGAATCTGGATAAACCCAAATAGTGCTTAGGCCTACAACTCGAGCACCTTCACTCATGTATATTATGGTACACTAAGATGCCTATATCCAGAAAATTGGAGAAACTTGATATAGACAAGTCATGTCCATCTCTTAGGGATTGTTCGATCTCTAGACGTAGAGAAAGATCCATGGGAAGATGGAGCAGAGATGTTGGCACATAATGTTCCATATCTAAATGCCATTGGACCTACCAACATAATTGGTTAGGGGATCAAGAATATCTTTTGATACTCCAAGGCACCAAATATCTTGACATATTGTATCAATTTCGGAGAAATCTGAAGTCCAATTTAGACACCTGTATTGGCTACTTACATGATCCTACAATGTGTACATACATGGTAGATCTGTCACTCCATTGCTGTCTTCAAATAGACTCTGGTGACTATACTACCACGATCATTCTAAGATGCAATGCTTCATGTTAACACGTGTGGCTTCACGGAATGACAAACCGCATACATTAGTCATGTGGTGTTGGTTCTCTCGAATCACCTATCATTATCTACACAGATAATGTTGCTTATGTTGCATAGATGCAAAACAGGTGACATAAAGAGCAATATCATTAAGCATATTGCACTAAATCGTTTTATCCCCATAAACTCATGACGAGTCGGGAATAAACATCTTGCAATTAAAATCATGCGATATCCTCGCTGATTTATTCACCAAGTCTCTACCAACTATAACATTCCAGAAATGATTCATGGGATTGGTATGCGACGGCTTCGGGATTTGCAAGAGTCAGGGGGAGTATCTTCCTGAACTATTCCTGTTCAAAGCGTCATATTACACTATTTTTCCCTTTATGAGTTTACTTTTCAGGTTCTCATCAAGGTTTTTAATGAGGTAGTATCAACATGAGATCGTATGTCATACTTTCTGTTTTCCCCACCGGGGTTTTTAGGAAAGTATACACGACATATTTGTTGTCCTCTAAACTCTATGGATTTCATTCATATTGAGTTAACAGAGACAATAATCATTATATGTTGTATCATTTTCTCCTTACTTTTCCCACTAGATTTTAAAGGAGTTTTAACAACATATCAAATACAATTCTCCTCACATTTTTCCCAAAGGGTTTTTGGGGGAGAACTTCAAACATCATATGTCATACTTTCTGTTTTCCCCACCAGCGTTTTTAAAGGAAGTACACAAGGAATATTTATTGTTCTCTAAATTCACTTATGGGGTTTTCCTTTCTAAGGTTTTCTCATATGAGTTACCAAAGAGACAATAAACCTTATATGTTGCATCATTTTCTCCTTGTTACCCACCGGGTTAAAGGAGTTTTAGCAACATATCATACACAATACTCTCCTCATATTTTTCCCACAGGGTTTTGGGGGAGATATTATCAACTTCAAAGATCATCAAGACTACATGGAATATTCAAGATTATACAAGGGATACAAGACATACAAGACGTAGCTTTGTGCAAGGGGGAGTGTTAGGAATAGAGATAACCGTCTTAAACGGTTGCTATATGCCCAAACCGACATGCCTCCTAGAGGTGTCTTTTCGTGTTACCGACATACCAAATAGTCGGTTATCCTTGTATAAATAGCCCATGTAATCGATCAATGAAAGTAACAGTTGAATCATTTTGTTGTCTCCTCTCGTTCCTCTCGATTTACTTCAACAAGAACAAAGCTGTAAACAAGGGCAAACCCAGTACCAACTTACAAGCATTAACTCACCACTGATAGTAGCTGCTGAAGGCTTTGGATAACTCAAGGAGTCAAGATCCCCAGATCTGTCTATATCCCCAAATCGAACATACCCATGAAGATAGTATAATAAGGTTAGCTGATTAGCACCAAGGCCATGAGGGGCTCTTAAAAAACAATATTATTAGAAACGCCGAGGAGCTCCAGTGACCCCTCTATTTTAAAACTTTTAAAATTATACTCCCTCCAATCCACTAAAACTGTCGTGAAAAATGAACATGTCTAGTACAATCGCGTAGCTATCCTCGCGACAGATTTTCTGGACCAGAGGGAGTATTTAAAATGTTCAATGAAATCTGAAAAAATCATGCATGTTCTCAATGATGTATACTACAAACATGCAGAATCTCAATGCAAAAAATCTTATATTATAGTCTACACAAAAAAGACAAATTTGGAGATTTGAAACTATCCATTGTTAACTAAAATTAGCCTGCAAACTTGTCATTTTTGTGTAGGTGGGAAGACAACGTATTTTGTTTTGTGATTTTGCATGTCTATAGGATACATCATCGAGAACATGCATGATTGTTTTAGATTTTTTTGAAACTTTTAATATATTTTTCGAATTTTTTAAAGTAGCGACAGCACTAGAGCTCAGGTGCAAGAAATCTCTACTCGAAATCGGACAATAGCACGAATGATCTGGCTGTGCACTCACCCCTTAGATAGGTGCAATAGGGCCAGGGCTGCACCTGTCTCTGTTTTTCTACAGGCCTGTGAAAAGACATAGTAAACTTGCCATGAATTACATCCACATGCATAAAAATAAAATGGACCAAAAAATCACTAGGCAACATATACACGAATAGAATTGCAGAGAACTGAGCGATTCCACCATAAAAACCTCTAGGGTCAGGAAAAGATCATTAAATCTATTACTGTCCACATTATAAGACTTGAAAGCTGTTTGGAAATCAATATGGCTTACCTTATGATTGTGCTCAAGTATTACTCGAAAACAAATCCAGGAAGGGTGAAGTGTATTCAGTGATGGACACATATAGGTAAGCAAAATAAATGGAAATACACAAGATATACCTGGCCGTCTCAACATTCTTTTTCGGCATATATTTCTCCAAACGTTTGATAATTATACTCCTTGGCACGAAAAAAGTTCCTTTCCCAACCAGAAAAAGGTTCATGCCAACAAAGTTCCCAGCACAATCAAAAAGCGGCCCACCTTCCCAAGCCTAACAAAAAATAAAGTTAATTTTATGCCTCAGAGCTATATAATTCCGTGCATATAGTTACAAACAAAAATACTCATATACCATAGTGCAAGTGTACCTCAGAGATGTTACAATTGGAGAGCATAAGCTGTTTACCATCTTCAGATCGGCTTGAATCACTGGTCAGTATCCCACTCGTGGCCATTAATGTGCCAGAATCGGCACACGCGACAGCTACTACCTTTGTTCCGGGAAGAAATTACACCTGATGATCAAGATCCACCGGGTGAACACCAAGGGAGAAGATCATTATATTGACAAGAGCAATCTCCTGATCGAAATCATAGTCTCCCAATAACCCTTTGGCAACATCGCCGTCGCGACGCACTTCGATCTATAATGAGACAGCAAGAGAAGAGTACATAACGGTGACAAACTGAAAATTATCTTGAGCAAAGAAGCAAAATAAGCGAAGCATGATTAGCAGCACCAACCTTCAGGCTACCATGGCCTTCCCTTTTCTTACCATTGTAAGCTCTAACCAAACTCGATGAAGTGAGAAAGCACGTGACAAGATGTCGGCGTTGTAAGGCTATGCCCGAGCATGCAAATAACACTGTGTTTCCTACACAAGATTGTAATTTTAAACATATGTAACTAGCATTTTTGAATTAAGAACAATATTTTGAAACTAACAATACTAGAATATGGCAGCAGTGTAACCATCAGACACTGCAATGGAGACAACATTTCTAGGAAACTTTGCAGTAACTTCTTTACTGAGCTCACTCCAGACGCTCTGGCCGGAGTCTCTAAACCTGTCAATCGGTTCTTCCGAATTGACATCGCGATATGATTCGCCTAGTTAAGATAACATGGTGGAACACAATTGTGAGTGCTCTGTATGTCATCCAATAGAGCTGTAATAAAACATGTATAGAAAAATGAAGTGCTACCAGACCTGACATCATTAAATCAAGTGTCTCTCCTCCGCCAGTGTCGATTTTTCTTCTCCTTTGGGAGCTTTCTGTGAGATCATCATCGCCAGCTCTCTTACTTTGCGGCATATTCCCTAATTCAACTTTGGACATTGTAAGCATGACTTACCGCGGTCGGGGTCGGAATCCGTGGTACCGCAAAAAACCAATATTCATCAATAAGCACCGGAGAAGACAACTGTCAGGAGTAACGCCGGCAGCTCTGCCTCGATCTAGGGCACGGCGGCGTCAGACTGCACGAGAGATTTCAGAACAGTTTTTTTTTACCATGGGCCGGGTTTGCTACACGACACAGGAAAGCCTTCTTAGGAGAAAATGACACAAAACCACCACATTTGCGGGTGAGTTTTCACATAACCACCACATTTGAGTTTTTGGACACAAAAATACCACCTTTGGGGCTAGTGTGTGACGCTGAGCACTGATTTTTGCCTGTTAACGTTTTAACCATGTTTCTGCCAGGTGGGACCCGTTGTCAGGGATGACGTGGCAAGGGGCGGACGGACGGACCAGACAGCCGTGCGCGTGTGCTGTAGGCGGACGCTCTCGGTCTCTCTCTCTCTGACCTGGCCGGGCTTCGACAAGGGCGCCATTGATGTTGACAGCGAGGAGGACCGCGAGGCGAGGCCGGAGCAAGAGCACGAGCGCGCGCCGGAGGAGGGGTGCTCGCAGCTTGCTCCGGCTAGCCAATGCAGCACCGACCCGCTCAGCCACTACGTCTCTGACGACGGGTAAGACATTCTCTGCCTCTGTTTTGAATTTTGGGGGTTCTGAATTTGGGGATTTTCTCGTTTTAGGTTTATGAATTTGCACAGTTTTTCTGAACACAAATGTAAATTGTATTTAGGCAACGTTCAGAGTTGTGGGAGTTGTACATCCAATTCGACGATGCCAAATTTGTGTCGACCACTATGCGCCGGTCTGACATTAGGTGGCTGTGTTTGTTGGGGCTGATGGAGAAGGAAGGGTATGGGCTATGTGATTCGATGTACTATGTCAAATAAGAAGGGGAAGGATTGAAGGGGCTAGAACTGGTTGACAGAATATTAAGGTGCAAGAGATGATCAGAAAGTATGAAAGGTCGAGGAAGCTAGTACTAACAGTGATGAGGGACAAGAAAAAGCAAGCCATTGTATTGTCCCCTGTGAAAACAAAGAAGAGGCAGGAGAAGAAGCTGTATGCTAGGTCATATCCTAGTCCAGTTGTAGTTGATTTGGAGGAGGAAGAGCACTGTGAGAACCACCATTTGCCAACTCAGAACAGTGTGTATTTTCAGCCTTTATACACACAACTTGAAGATAATTTGCAGAATTCAGAAGAGGAACAAGATGTAGAGGAAGAAGAAGGACATACATCTGATGATGACAGCTGGATGTATCCTTGCCAGTATGACCCAGATAAAGCAGAGCAGCTGAAGAGGAAGGAAATAGAAGAAATGAATGAAAGAATTGCTAAGAGGAAGAGAAAGCTTGATGAACTGCTATATGAGGATGAGTCTGATGCAGAAGATATTTTTGACTCTTATTATGCAGAGAAAACAGAGGAGCCAGTGAAGAAGATAGTAAAGAGGCAGGGCCCAAAAGCAGATCACATTCTCATGCACCACCTTCAGTTAGGGCAGATTGGGCTCCATCTGATGATGAAGAGGACCTAGGTTTTCTTAAAGAAGAGGATGATGATGGGTTTGAGCCAGAGCCTTTTGTGCTGCCAAATGGGAGGAAGAGCAGAGCAAAGAAGCAAAAAGAGAGGGTTTGGTATGATGACACAAGGGAAAATCCAGAGCAACAATTCAGGCTTAGGCTTTGTTTCAAGGATGTTTATCAGTTCAGGCATGCACTGTGCATACTTCATATTGCACAAGTGAGGAATTTCCATTACCACAGGAATTGCTCTGATAGGATTATTGTGTGCTGCAAGCCACCAGAGAAGAAGAAGAAGCCAGAGGATGGTCTGGAAGATGAAGAAGATGAAGAAATACATGAAATTCCTGAAGAACACAAGTGACAGTTCTTTATGTTAGCTTCAAAAGTAAAGAATGAAAACACCTTCTGCATCAAGAAGATGCAGTTGGAACACACTTGTCCTACTCAACCAAAAAGCACCAGAGTTAACAGTAAGTGGCTTAGAACAGCTTTTGTGATGATTTTAGATCAGCTCCTAGCACAGGGATCAGATCTGTTGCCGACAAAGCTTTGAAGGAATATGGTGTAACTGTATCAAAGAGGATGGCCTACAGAGTTAGGACAAGGGCAAGACAGATTGTGATGGGAGATCACAAGAAGCAATATCAAGAATTAGAGATTATCTGCAAACAGTGATAGATAAAAATCCAGGTTCTAGATGCATTGTGACCACAGAGATGGGGCCAACACAGGCAGAGAAGGAAGCATTGGAGAAAGGACAGCAGGTTTGGGTAAGTGACAAGCCAAGATTCCATGGTCTTTTCTTTTGTGTCAATGCTGCTAGGCTTGGATTCCTGGAGGGTTGCAGGCCCTTCATAGGCTTGGATGGATGCTTCATAAAACTCACAACTGGAGCTCAAATCCTAGCAACTACTGGCAGAGATGGCAATAACAATATTTACCCAGTTGCTTGGGGCATTGTTGACAAAGAAGATACTGAGAATTGGTAGTGGTTTCTAGAGCAGTTGATGGAAGCACTTGGTGGAGAGGAAGGCCAGTTTGGACACTACACCATCATGTCTGACAGGCAAAAAGGTTTGATAAAAGCAGTGAGCACTGTTTTCCCAAACTGTCCTCACAGGTTCTGCCTTAGGCACATATATGCCAACTTCCAGACTGCAGGATTCAAAGGAGATGATCTCAAGAAGTGCATGGACAATGCAGCTTATTCTTACACCAAGGATGGATTTGACAAAGCAATGGAAGAAATGAAAAAACAATCTGAGCTAGCATGGCAGTGGGTTTCCAAAATTCCAGTACACACATGGGCTAGATGGGCCTTTGACACAAACTGCAAGACAGATTTAGTGAACAATAACTTGAGTGAGGTGTTCAATAGATATATACTGGATGAAAGAAACAAGCCAATTGTGACAATGCTTGTAGGGATCTATGACAAGCAGATGGTCAGGTTTGATAAGAAGAGAGATGGTGGGAGAAAATCTATGTGGGAAATTACACCACATTATGGTGAGAGGCTAGAACTGATGAAAAAATATGCAAAAATTGTGTTCCTCGAAGAGCAGATGATGGACTGTGGCAGGTAACTAGTGGAGAACACACATATGAGGTAAATATTGACAAAAAAACATGCAGTTGTAGAAAGTGGGATTTATCTAGCTTGCCCTTCAACCATGCAGTCAGTGCTATCTATAGATCAAACCAATATCCAGAAGATTTAGTCTCAGATTTCTACAAGAAACCTTTCTATCAAAAGGCCTACATGCCAGTGTTCTATCCAATGCCACAGCAGCATGGCTGGACAAAAACAGACACTGAAGACATTATGCCACCTGATTTCAAAGATCACCTAAAGGAAGAAGGCAGGAAAAGAGGAGAAAAGGAAAATTTGAGGTCCCTAAACGTAAGGAAACCTCCAGGATGGCAACAATTACATATAGCAACTGCAAATTGCAAGGACACAAATACACTAGCTGTGCACAACCACTCAAACCTGATCTGGCATTTAGGAAAAGCCAGCACAAGGTACCAAAACAGTTTAAAACATGATTACTGCTTTTATCAAACTAACTCTGGTTTTTTGAGTTACTAACTCTGTTTTTGTGCAGTCAAACAGGACAATTCCCCATGGAGCAGGCCCAAGTGGTGATGGAGCAGCCTCATCTTCCTCTCATGCTGCACCTCCTGTGACAGAACCATCTGCTGCTGCTCCCAGGCCAACAAGGTCTTCATTTGTTCCATCCAGATCAACTCATGATGCACAAGTTCCAACTGCTTCAGCTCCTTCTGCTTCAGCTAGTACATCACCAAGGAGAGGTGCAATGGGTTACTTCACAGCTGGGGCAAATGCAGGACCTGGTAGGGATAACAATGTTGGGCCTCTCGATGGTTGAATTGCTGTGAGCAATTCATTCATGTAACAAACCTCTTATTTGCTGTCACAGACATGGTTGAATTGCTAGGAGCAATTCATAGATGTAAAACCTCTATATTTTGGTACTTGTTGACTGGATGATGCATGTTAGTAATCTGAATGTTATGTCATATCCTTAAATTTGTGTGTTTAATGTCCATTTATCTCATGTTTGATGGTCTCGACAAGTTGTCGATAACTTGTCGAGACCGAAGTCATCCTCTAAAATGGACTTAAAAGGTCTCGACAAGTTGTCGAGACCAAAGTCATCCTCTTAAATGGACTTAAAAGATCTCGAAAAGTTGTCGGTAACTTGTCGAGACCAAAGTCATCCTCTTAAATGGACTTAAAAGGTCTCGAAAAGTTGTCGAGAAGTTGTCGAAACCTTTTTCCATCCTATTAAATGAACCATCCACTTAAATGGACTCAAAAGGTCTCGACAAGTTGTCGATAACTTGTCGAGACCGAAGTCATCCTCTAAAATGGACTTAAAAGGTCTCGACAAGTTGTCGATAACTTGTCGAGACCAAAGTCATCCTCTTAAATGGACTTAAAAGGTCTCGAAAAGTTGTCGATAACTTGTCGAGACCAAAGTCATTGTCTTGAAAGGATGCAAAGGTCTCGAAAAGTTGTCGAGAAGTTGTCGAAACCTTTTGCCATCCTCTTAAATGAACCATCCACTTAAATGGACCAACAAAAATTCAGCATTAATTAGAAATAGCAACAATTGGACATTCATTGACACATAATAACAATTCAACTACACATAATATTCTAATAATAATTGTACTTGTTACAACTCACAAATCACAAATTGCTCAGAATGCACCAAATAATTCATAATCCAACAACTACAATGAAATTCAACAACACTGAATTACATAGGTCTCAACATTACATGACCAAGCTCAAATTAAACATCACATATATCCTTTATCTTCTTGAACCTGCTCCTGAGGTCTTCTTTCTTATTCAGCAAATCAGAAATATAATTCTCTAACTTCCTCTTGTCTTCCTTGTACTTATCTCTCTCCTTCTCAGCCTTCTTCAACAAACATTTGTGCATCTTACATGTGGTTTCATCAGTGATCCTCTTCTCTTCTAATTCTGCCCTAGCTTCCATCAGTGCTTGTTCAGCTCTAGCCTTGTGGGCTAAAGTCACATGCTTTTCTGCCTGCTCTTTAGCAACCTCATCTTGTGAATTTCTCAGATCAATGTGGAGCTTTTCTATTTGGTCTTGATAAGCAAACTTCTGATCCATGAAATCCAGAGCATCACTGACTCTGCCTTGCTTTTCTTCTCCATACATTTCCCATAGCTTCGCCAATGACTTTATCATAGCACCAGTAGGGACTGGATCAATCCATTGCTTGAAATCACACTTCTCAGGTTCCTAAATGACAAAGCACAGGCACACACTACAATTAGCATCACTAGGGACAGTTCATTTATGTATACCACTAACTAAAATTAGCTACATTGCACATAATTTGGGGACAGTGTGCACATACCGGCCCTTCACAAGACAGGAACCTCCTGCCAGTGTTGTACCCACAAAATCCCACATGTTTGGCCGCGACATAGCCACATCGACAGAGCACAGGCTCGTCCCCATCGTCGGCTGCTCCGCAGTACTCGGAATCGAAAATGGTGTTGATACTCTAACAAGTGCAAATGGCAACGCAAATTAGACTGGGATTACAACTAAATCGACAGGAACCATACAAATCGACTAGAACCCTAGAAATTCCCACGGAACCCGATCTGCTCGCCCGCCTCCGCCGCCTCCTCATGCTCACCCTGCCGCCGCGCTCCCTCCCGCTCCACACCGTCGACCTTCTCCGCTGGGACCTCGGCCTTCCGCGCGACTACCGCGCATCAATCCTCCGCCGCCACCCCGACCACTTCGCCCTCGAGCAACCCGAGGGCGACGAGCGCGTCTGGCTCCGCCTCCTCTCCTGGGACGACCGGCTGGCCGTCTCTGAACTCGAGAAGGGTGCTGCCGCTGCCGGTGACGACACCACGTGCCTCCCGTTCCCGGTGAGCTTCACGAGGGGCTTTGGCCTTAGGAGCAAGTGTATGGACTGGCTGAGGGAGTGGCAGGCGCTGCCGTACACTAGCCCGTACGCCGACGCCTCGGGCCTTGACCGCCGCACCGATGTGTCGGAGAAGCGGAACGTCGGGGTGTTCCACGAGCTGCTGCACCTCACATTGGCAAAGAGGACGGAGCGCCACAATGTGAGCAACATGAGGAAGCTGCTTGGCATGCCGCAGAAGTTTACCAAGGTGTTTGAGCGTCACCCGGGCATTTTTTACCTCTCAAGGGTGCTTGGTACACAGACAGTTGTGCTCAGGGAAGCTTACGGTGGCGGAAGCCAGCTGCTTGAGAAGCATGCACATCCACTTGTTGCTATCAGGGAGGAGTATGCCACCATGATGAGGGATGCATTGCCACCAAGGAGGAGTAGAGAAAGCCGTAACTCTTGTAGTGAGCTGGATGATGAAAGTGAGGGAGGCGAAGAAATTGAACTCTGTGAATGAATGTGTTGTACGTTCCATTGATTCTTAGTTCACTGAATGCAGTAAAGCTAGTGAGTTCAGAGAACGGATGCTCTGCAACTGCAATTGTTTAACAGGTATGTGCATAGTCATGCATCGCCTTGAACAGTTGAACTTACATTCTTGTACCAAGTTTATTAACTAGTCAATTAGGAAATAATATAATAAATACTCACAAATAATTAATCAAACATAGGTACATTATACATGTGGATCTACAACATTATGCATGCCTTTGATAATATGATGAAATTATAAATACCTTATTTTATTTCCGCTAGTTTTTCGTATACCAGGTCAAATATCAACCCTTCTTTCCCAACAGTGTGTCACTGTTTACAATAAGTGCCGTAGCTCCCGCTGCTTGTCTGTATCATAACCTGGGAGATCTGGTCCAGATACTTCCAGTGGTTGGTGGCCGAATCTTTTTGTTTGGTTTCCACATTTCAGAACATGAAGGAACTACCTCCAAAGGAAGTTTAGGCGTCCAATAGTGCTAAAGCTGATGATGTCACTTGACATTACAGTTCAGTAACAAGAGAAATTTCAATCATATAGATCCAGTGAACATGTAGACAACCTTGACTATGACTGACAGTGACACAATACATATGAACAACTACGACATTGCACTGATTCATCCGTCTGTTTATAAATGCTTTCGAAACACGTGTAAAATATTCAGCTATTACAGAAACTACCAAACATTTGAGAGCCCCACTGCCCCAGTGTTTTGGACGACATGGAGAGCACAAGCCTAGCAAAGTGGAGCAAGAGCGTAAGGACATCTTAATGGTTGTCGAGCCTCTCTCCATCTACATATGTGAATCCGAATCTCCCAGATGTTTCCCCGTCGCCAGGTGGGCGCGAATCTATGATCTCATTGTCCGGATGGCGCCAACACGGCATGGCAGTGGCGGAGCTGCCACACAACCGTTGGGTTCAAATGAACCCAACAAAATCCTGTAAAATCAGTAGTAAATTAGTGTTTAGTAATGCACAACAACTATGCACACACCAGGATGAACCCAATGGCTCTATTCTCTAGCTTCGCCACTGCGGCATGGGCACAGGCCACCTGTTTCGGTTATTTGACAGTTTTCCAAACATGATAATGTTACTGGCAACTTTATTTAAGCAAAACATCAAATAATAAGTAGAGAAAAATGCATACCTGATTGGTTTACCATCTCTGCCAACTCCATCAACAGTCCTGTCAAACCCAGCAGCAAACTAAGGCGACACTTAATAGAAAGTATTCTTTTCGAGAAAACGCAAAATGTGGAAGTCATGCACTGATATGAAACCTGAATATGTATGCTTAACATGACATGCGCTTGAACATGCCAAACAAGAAGTCTAAGGTTACATACCTTTTCCCCTCAAAATGTTCCAACACTCGAATAATACAGCGCCGAAACATGAACGGGGTTCCAATTTTCTTATCATAGAAGTTCATGCCAACAAATCTCCCACTGAAGTCGATCAGGGGCCCTCCAATCCCAGCCTAGCAAACGAAAAGTCACATTAAAGCAGTTTGCATGGGGAAGTTGCCACTTGTAATGCTGAAGAGACAGATTTAGCACATCAAGCTAGATATGCAACCTAAGAATATTCCCAAGAGTAGTACTAACCTTAGTGATCTTACAACTTGAGTACCTAAGATTTCGGTAATCAAGTGTGCCCGACCAGCTAGTTAGTGTTCCACGTATAGCCATTAACACGCCTGATTCGAAGCAGCGCCCCACAGCTACTACATGGGGATTTTCAAGAATTTTAGGATCCCACTTATCTTCCAGAATTCTAGCTGAACGAAGAGGATGGAAATCCTTGACACCGACAAGGGCAACATTGTAGTGTAAATTATAGTGTTGCAATATCCCTTCTTTGAATTGGTTGATTGGAAGCAAAACTGTAATCTGAAAATGGCACTGTGAGACCTAAGCAGAAAATGTAAGGGACCAGATTGACTGTCGTGAACCAACCTTCAAGTTTTCAGCAATCTTGTTTCCATCGTTAGGATCCCTAACCAAACTTGCTGAAGTAAGAATGGGGGTGCATTTATTCCATTCAATAAATAAGCCTGTGCACGCAAAAAACCTCGCTTGTCCTGCATACATACCAGTATACCACTATTTTGACTGATAGCCCAGTTGAAATGTGGAATAGTAAATAGTACATTACTGTGAAATTACCGCTGAATGAAGCCAGCGAGACAACCAATCGGGGTAAATTATAACAGACTGTTTTGCTTAGTTGTCTCCAGACACCTTTACCAGAACCATATACGTCACCAAAAGTACCAGAACCATATACGTCACCAAAAGTATCTTCAAAATTATTAACCAATTTCAAGCCCTCTGCTCAAATGATAAATGACACAGTAGGTGTCAGCGGCAGAGGAAAGCTGTAAATGAGGCGCAACACAGGACCAAACTACAATCATTGACTCACCACTGATAATAGTTGTTGATCACTTTGGATAACCCGAGGAGTCTAGATCCTCAAATCTGTCTAGATGCCCAAATCAAACACACCCACGAAGGTAGTGTAATAAGGTTAGCTGATGAGAACTGAGGTTATGAGAAATACAACTACAAAAGGCTAAAGTAGCTTGGTTATTATCAAAGCAGAAATTCAAAAGGCTGAATTTGCACCACTTGTGAGGATTTTAGAGAAGGTTATCATTATAGTGGACGAAGACTTCCATAATAGCACGATAATTAATGGTCTGGCTTGGCTAGGTGCTCACCTCTTAGATAGGAGATATAAGGCCAAGGCTGAATATCACGCCTCTGTACTTCTACATTACTGCAAAAGGGCAGTAGTAAACTTGCAATCAGAAGAAAAATGGATGAAAATAGCACATTCATACACAACATCTGAAAAAACAGAATTGTACAAATATAAAAGTCTGGTCGTTAAGAAAAATAAGTTTGCCTCTTATGAACAAGTTATTCGTCTGCCTGTATGAAAACAGACTTGTACCCTGTAGCAAGCAAGCAATGAATCAAGAGTCTATTTATTTTATAATTAAGAATAGTTTAACCAACTTATGCCAGGATGATCTGTATCAGAGCAAACAGCTGCTCCGCAATCAATGTCTAGCAGCAGGGTTTCCATCGTTCCGCGCTGCTTTTAGACAAGGATATTAAGCACAGATTGGAAGATAGTAGTGCAACACTCATAGTGCTAAGGACCAACGCCTCACGGAGGTACAACTGCGCAATCAACAACCCTAGATGACCAAGGCGGCGCATCTGAATACAGCAGGTGCGTGGAGAACTGAGCAATTACTACAAACCCTCTAGGGCCAGGAGACTATCATAAACCCTTCACATTTCAAGTCTGAACAAATCAAACATTACTTAAATTAGAAAATCTACTAGTTTCAGTATTGAAACAATGTGAGTGTTCTTGGTAGTGGCAGAAAATAAGCAAGTTGTTATCACGGGAGAAACAATGAAAACTGAAGAAACTAAAAGTACTATAGACAAATCTACAAAAGGAACAATCCAGATTCTTGCAAAATGTATAAGCTTTGAAAGCTGTTTGCCAATCAATCAAGTATTACTAGAAGGAAAAAATCCAGGTAGGAAGTGAGAAGGAGTAAGTTGTAGACAAACATCGGATGCAAATAAATGGAGGTACTTAAGACATACTGGACCATCTTATTTAATACTTCCATATCTGGAAGAAATTGCTCCAACCATTCGATAATTATACTCGTTGGCAAGAAAGAGGTCCTTTCCTCAACCAAAGAAAGGTTCATGCCAACAAAGTTCCCATCATAATCAAAAAGTGCACCACCCTCCCATGCCTAGCAAATAATAGTGACAGGTGTGTTAAAAAAAAGATACGGGTGAGACAAAAGTGATAGGGAACAGGACTTGCATAAGAAAAATGTACTTTTTATGCATCAAATCTACATTTCAGTGCCATATCAAAATACTCAGACCAAAGGGCAAGTGTACCTCGGAGCTTTTACAAGTAGAGAACATTAGCCCTCTGCCATTTTCAGATCCGCTTGAATCATCGGTCAGTACCCCACTTCTGGCCATTAGTTCGCCAGTGGCCGCACGTGTTACAGATACTACCTTGGTACATGAAAGAAATTCCAGGTGGTGATAGAGATTCACTGGATAAACACCAAGGCTCAAGAATTTTAGGCTGACAAGGGCAATTCCCTGATCCAAATTATGGTCCCCCAATAACACTTTGGAAACCTTTCCTCCGCGGCACACTAGGATCTATAATGATATAGAACGATAGTACAAAATGGTGACAGTTAACTTGAGCAAACAAGTAAAGTAAGTGAAGGATGATTGGCAGCACCAACCTCCAGGATTTCATGGCCTTCGCTCTTACTTTTGTCGAAAGCTCTGACCAAACTTGCTGAAGTCAAAAACCTCGTACAAAGAACCTGACGTTGTATGGCTATGCCCGAGCATGCATATATCACTGTTTTTCCTGCACAATATTGTAAGTTTGATCCTCTATAACTAGCATTGGAAGATTAAGATAAACATTTTAAAACAAATAAGACTAGAAGAATGTAACACCATAGTCAGCACACAAAGCAATGGAGACAATATTTCTAGACAATTTTGAAGTAACTTCTTCACTGAGCTCACTCCAGACACTTTGACTAGAGTCGGTTTCAGTTTGTTCTGCCGAAGTGCTATCCCGATGTAACTTGCCTAGTTAAACAAACATACATTAGATGAGAGAAGGCAATTGTGAGTGCTCCATTAGAACTGTAAAAACATGTGCAGCAAAATGAAGTGAAATAGACCTGAAATCGATGAATCAAGTGTATCTGCTTCACTAGTGCAGATTCTATTCTTTTTAGATCTTTCCGTGAGATTTTCTGTGAGATCATCGTCGGCACCCCTCTTAGTTTGCACCATATTCCCAACACTGAAGCAGAACCAACAGTAAAACAAGGTTGTCGAATCATCAGATTATCGAATGTGCACATTGCAAGGGAGGATCTAGATGTTGTGCACGTGCACCCAAAATCTGAGTTGCGGATTAACTAAACAGTGGATGATGACGAAATTAAAGGTCATACCTCGAAAACCAGTGTTCAATGTTTTTTTTTTTTGAGAAAACAGTGTCCAATGTTGTAATCAGGGTGGAGAATGAAGACGAAGGCACGCGGCAAGACGAGTTAGACGGGAACGATGAAGAGCGTGAGCGGCGGAGAAGACGACCGTCAGCGGGCCCTCGGCCGTTGAGGTCTGCCCGCATTCGGTTGAGAGGGCAGCAGCGGACAGCGGTAGACGGTGGCCAGTTAACTGGGTCGGGCTTCAGAGCTTGGGCCGGCCTGTTAAGTGGCCCTGGCCCATATCCATACAGGGTTGGTGGTTTCCTACCCCGATTCCGTCTCCCCCCCCCCCCCCCCCCCGAGGCCCCGACTAGCAGCTGAAGCACACCAGTTGATTTGGATACAGATAGGGCGGGATCCGCTACCGGAGCTGAATTTAAGTAGCAGAGCGAGAAGCAGAGAGGGAGCGGCAGAGGAGAGCGGAAAATTTCGAGGACATCATGGGGCTGCTGAATCGGTTCATGTCCATGCTGCGGGAGCACAAGGGGACTCGTGATGACAATTCTAATGGCGGCGAAGAAGTAAGATATGCAGGTCTGGACGTCTCTCTCCCCCCGCTACAGTAAAGGGCAGAGGCGATTTGTAACTCCCCCCGTCGAATCCAGCTCGCCGCCGTCGATTCGGTGGGTTCCTCGCCTCTGGCGGCCGCTCCGGCGGCGGGAGGTTGGGGATCCCCCGAATCGCGGTGTGTATATAGTCTAGGGTTTGGTAGGGAGCTTGCCGGCGTCGTCGTGGAGGTGGAGGCGGCGGCGGAGAAGCTTTTTGTGCAGCTGTTCTTCCCCTTCGTCGGTGGGGCTCGGTGGAGCTCTTCGGCGGACCATCTGCGCTCCACGTGCTCGTGGATCTATGGATTCGTGCTGTGCGTGCTTCCCCGGCCGGATTCAACGTGGTGGTGGATCCGGATTGTGAAGCTTCTAAAGATGTGGATGTTGACCGGCGCGTCGACCTCGGCGGTGGTGGGTGTAGGTCCTCCGGGACCGGTGTCCGGTGACTTCCCAGTCGCCTGGGGACTGTCTCCGATCCAGAGGTTCAAGTGGAGCAGCGGCGGCAATGGCGCGCCACCGGCTCGTCTTCCTCGTCGTTGTCGTCTCGTTGCAGAGGGACTGGTCTGTAATTTTGTTGTTCTTGTGGATCTCTCTGTAATGTTGCCGTGATATTATCTGTATCTTCCCGCAAAAAAAAAGATATGCAGGTCCAGACCTTCCAGAGGTAGGTTCTATTGCAAGTGAAAAATACATCAGCACAACAGCTAAAGAAAATTGTATCTTTAACTGCTGCCATCTCCTAATGTCCCAATTGGTCTGGGAACTGGTTCACGAGATTTGATTTAGTTCCCCTCTTATAAGCTGTGTCCTATTTTTCATTTGCCGTGATTGCTGCAGTTTATAACCACTCTTTTTCTGTATTCGATTAATAGAACCCTTTGAAACTGTTCTTTAGCCTCTGCCACAGCTAACTTATACCACTCTTGGTCCTTAGCATCTTCCTCATCCCGCTCATGCCATCCTTGTCCAGCTTAAAAACAGCATTTACACAGCAAGTCTTGTACACTATTATCCATGAGGAAGAGTATTATTTTTAATGTTGAAATTGTCCACTTGTGGGTGCAGGAAATCTGGCACCATTTATGTTCCAAACTGCCAATGCGAGACGCTGCCAGGGCTGCCCGTGTGTCTCGTGTCTTTCTGAGCTCCTGGGGACGCCATCCCAACCTCACCTTCACCAAACAAACAATCTGCTCAAAAGAAAGAATACGCAAGTGGACAGTGGACTCGAATAATGAAAGATATAGAAGAGAGTATAACAGCACTATTGATCATATTCTGGCAAACCATAAAGGCGCTGGTTGGAAGACATTCATGCTTCATTTCCATGGTCCTGACAATACCCTATCTTATGATCGTCTCGATAGTTGGCTTCAGATTGCTATTACACCTGTGCTGGAGGAACTGACCCTTTACATGTTGTCAGAGAAGACAAAGTACAACTTCCCTTGCTCACTTTTATCTGACGGGATTGGAAACACGATTCGGCATCTCCATCTTTGTAACTGCGTCTTACGTCCCACAGTTGGCCTTAGCTTGAGATGCCTGACAGAGCTGTTTCTTCATACGGTGCGCCTTGCGGAGAATGATCTAGGGCGCCTTCTTTCCAGTTCATATGCTCTGGAAATTTTGATACTAAAAAATTGTGAGGATATAACTCACCTCGAGATACCTTGCCAGCTGCAGCGGCTCCGCTGCCTGGAGGTGTTTGAATGCTATAGACTTGAAGCCATAGAGATCAAAGCTCCAAATCTCTCCTCCTTTGATTTTACAGGTCGTGAAAAAGTACAAATCTCACTTGGAAAATCATTGCAAGCGAAGAACCTTAGGCTAACCAGTAGCTGTGTCATCAGTTATGCTATCGACAAGCTTGCATCCAGTGCGCCAAACCTTGAGACCATCACCTTATGGTCTTGTCGTCAGGTATGCTCTTGTATTTAAGGTGGTAAATATGTTATATTGCAGCAGCTATATCTTGGACATCTTTATGCAGAGTGTCTACACACCTATCGTACCTACCAAATTCCTTCACCTCAAGGTCTTGAATATTCATATTGAACATTGGACCTACGAGCGGGAATATGATTTTTTATCTTTGGTTTCATTCCTCGATGCTTCTCCTTCGTTGGAGACTTTTCTCTTGTCTGTAAGTCACTGTTCTTCATCCTGCAATGATTATTTTGTAAAGGTGGTGAAATCATTAACTCAAATAGCTCGGCCATTTATCTTCGAATTTTTGACACATTGGACCACCTGCGCGAATGAAATGTCAAAAAGGACCACCTGTGAGTCAAATTGTCAAAACTACCGTGGCGGCGTCTGCGCCAGGCGACACATGGCATGGCCGCCGTGGACGACGGCGGCTTCCAAGGCCGCCACCAGCGGTGGCGGCACGTTTGGATTATCCGTTTGCATGCAAAACCAACTAATTATGCATACTGGACTACCGTTGAACACATGATTGCAGGCAAGGCCGCCGTGGCCGACGGCGGCATCCCTTGCATGCATGCATGTCCAGCTCAAAAGAAAAACGCTAGCAGCACAAATTTAACTCGGAGTGCTACGTGGCTGCTTGCTAGAGGAGTTCAGGTGTGTGGGCAGTGTGCTTCTCACGTGGAGTTTTGCATGTAGGCGAAGGCCGCCACCGCCCGCGGCGGCCACCGTCCGCGCCTGACGGCAAACGGAAAAATCAGACATGCCGCCACCGCCGGTGGCGGCCTTAGAAGTCGCCATCGTCCACGGCGGCCACAGCCACGTGTCGCCTGGCGCAGACGCCGCCACGGTAGTTTTGACAATTTGACTCACATGTGGTCCTTTTTGACAATTCATTCGCGCAGGTGGTCCAATGTGTCAAAAATTCTTTATCTTCAGGTATCGGTGCAATCAAACTATGACCGGATTTTTGGAGACCCCTCAACTCTTGAGGCAAATGCCAGAACGCCACCATGACAAGCTCAAGTTCGTGAGGATTACCGGTTTTTGCTGCCAAAAGAGCTTGGTTGAGCTGACATGGCAAATTCTAGAGAGTGCAACGTCACTGAAGCACCTTACATTAACCACCATTGATCCGAAATATCGGTTCTTTGGCCACAACCGTTTTAGGAAATGCCCTACCCTAGACAAGGAGTATATCAGGGAGTTGTGGGAGTCGATCACGGCTGTGAAGACGTACATTGAGGGGAAAGTTCCATCTACAGTTCAGTTAACGGCCGTTGGTCCTTGCAGCCAGTGTCATGCTTTGTGAAATTTAGGGGTCCGAGTGCATTGTAGATTTGTAGTTAATCAATATTCATTTGTGCAGTTCTAGGTGTGATGTGTTTGCTTCTTACATAAGTTGCCAGAGCTGTACTGGGGTCATGTACCGGTATATTCTTAATAACTTAATACTACTGCCTAGTGACGCAAAACTGCTGGATACATTGCCATTGATCATGCTATGATATTTTACACAAATAATTCCTTCCTCTCCTACCGTAGAGACCGCTAGTGCTCGCTGCCCTGAGGCCGCAGGAGTCCGCGGGTGTGTGTAGACTTGCTGGTACATGCTGAGCTGGGAGCGCTTCCCTTCATCTCTCGGGTTCTCGCTATGGCGAACAGGAGATGAGACGGGACGGCGTGAGGCTAGGACGTGCAGGGCCGGCTCTATTTATTTTTCCTGAAACGGAGACAAACATTTTGCCTCTATTCATAAATTAAGAAGAGGTTTTGTGACTTGAGGAACTCAAGTTAGCCTTATATCTTAACTTGAACAATAGAATACTATAGTATCTGCTAGATACTAACTCAGACCTGCAACACTCTACTAGAATATTCTACACTCCTACGACACTACTACTACACTAATTCATACTCTAACACTCCCTCTCAAGATGGATGATAGATACCTATCATCACTACGACTTGTCGGAAGAATACCAACTAGATAGCCCCATGCCGTGGACATAATTAAGCGGATCAGGATGGCCAGCAAGCGTTGATATCAGCAAGGATGTCAGGCGTCAGTGGAAGACTAAGTGTTGATGAAACCCTAGGCTGCACGAGAAGGCCCAAACCGGCTCTCCAAGAAGAATAAATGACATGATTTGCCGGACTAGTGTAGAACTCTGTACTGAACTGACTCGGGATACTTGTAAACCCTAGGCCAACTCGCTATGTAAAACCAGCCTAAAAGACAACCTTAGGGCAAGATGCTCAAGATAGAGATTAGAAACTCTCGTCGCCTAAACTTCTAAGCCCGCGGCAATCTATACCATCATCAGTGATTTATAACAGGGCTACTCCATCGACGGGACCCGAACCTGGGTACGTTTTTTTCTGAACTTTATGACAGTAGAAAAGACTCCTACTGCCTCAATACCTGGGTATGTATTGTGCCAATCCCGCTCTAAATAACCTCCGTTGGCACATTGCCCTACAATCCTTGACGTTAGCTACCCCCTATGGATAGCATGTCGAAAATACCATGACAGTTGGCAACTATGGGGCAAGTGAAGGTTGGAATCGAGTTCTTGGCGGGATTCCTTGGAGAAGTCAGCAGGACGAGCGCCGTTTGTCGGCTCCTTAACTTTGGCAGCTATTCCATCGTCCCTGACGACTAAACCTGGATGCTGCCCGCTTACAATCTGATAAGCGCCACGATCATGAACTTTGGCGCACACAACGTTTTCATCGGCTTTGTCGGCACCATATCTGAATCTAGTGAAGTCGAAGGACCCACCGACTATTCTCCCCGACATTGAGGAAGCGTGTGAGTCAAACGAGTTGGAGGCAGACACACTAGAGGTTGCTGAAAATTATTCCAGGCAGAGAGATACCAAGTTTCCAATGATAAAAGGTGTAGGTTGTGGACACATAAGTAGTAGATGATTTTTCCATCAATTTCCAAGAGTTGCACCACCTAGTAAACTTATAGTTAGAACGAATGATGTTGCTCACTCCAAAGAAGTTATGTCTATTTTAGTTGTTGAAGATGCATGGTGGGTGAATGTTGCTTTAGTTGTTCAAAAGAAGAGCATGAACATGTTGTTGGTTCTGAAAAAGCATTATTTATGTTGTTGCTGAAGATGCAGGGCATCAAACCATTGCTAAAACTAAAGAAGTAGAGTAACAAATAATTATTCCCTCTGAAGATGCACCACATGACCAATTTCTAGATAATGATCCAATTCCTGAAGATAGATCAGATGAGGACTCACAGGCTGAGCAATTGAGAATGGCTAGAGAGATAAGGAGGAATGAGAGAGCCAAGAAGCTTGGAAAGGGGACATAACATTATCAAACTGTAGTCTGGTAGGTTGAGGAAAACTCTCGAAGCTCGATTCACTTGGCTAGGTACAGTACATATATACACTATTGTGGGCCTATGGGCCACACACACACTCAGCCCAACACTCCCCCTCAAGATGGATGATAGATGTCTATCATTCCCATCCTGTTACAAGCTAAATTACATTCTTTTGGTCCTAAGCCTTTAGTTAGACAGTCTGCGATTTGACCCCCTGAGTTCACATGACTTAGTTGTATTGTGCCTTCATCAATCTTTTCTTTAATGAAGAAACGATCTATCTCCACATGCTTGGTTCGGTCGTGCTGGACTAGGTTATTGGCTATGCTGATAGCTGACTTGTTATCACACCACAGCTTGAGAGGACCTTTTCTTAAAACTTTCAATTCTGACAAAAGATTTCTTACCCATAATATCTCACCAAGACCTAGTGACATAGCTCTATACTCTGCTTCGGCTGTCGATCTAGAAACAACAGATTGCTTCTTACTTCGCCATGACACTAGGTTTCCTCCAACAAAAACACAATAGCCTGAAGTTGATCTTCTGTCATCGAGGCAACTCGCCCAAACAGCATCACTGTAGCCATCCACATTTAAATGACCATTCCTTTTGAACCATAGACCCTTCCCAGGACTGCTTTTAAGATATCGCAAAATACGATATACTGCATCAAGATGTTCACTCCTAGGATCATGCATGTATCTGCTTACCACACTCACGGCATAGGTGATGTCAGGTCTTGTATGGCATAAGTATAGGAGTCGCCCAACAAGTCTCTGGTAGTTCTCCTTGTCTACCAGTTCTCCTCCTTGTGCACAAAGCTTATGATTTTGATCAATGGGAGTTGATGCAGTTCGACACCCAAGCATACCTGTGTCACTTAGTAAGTCAAGAACATATTTTCTTTGAGAGAGAACAATCCCTTTTGGAGACCTTGCAACTTCAATACCGAGAAAGTATCTAAGTTGGCCAAGATCTTTCACCTCAAACTCCTTGTTTAGATTTTTTTCAGTCGCAATATCTCCACATCATCATCTCCTGTAATTATAATATCATCCACATACAGTGCAAGGATTGTAATTTGACAATCTGAATGTCGATAGAATACAGTGTGATCACCGTTGCATTGCTTGTACCCCATATCGCATATGGCATGCTTGAACCTATCAAACCATGCCCGTGGAGATTGTTTCAATCCATATAGAGACTTTCTCAATTTGCACACTTTTCCTGTTGTTCTAGGAGTGGAGAATCCAGGTGGAATCTCCATGTACACCTCTTCGTGCAAGTCACCATGCAAGAAAGCATTCTTAACATCTAACTGATGTAGAGGCCACCCGAAGTTAGTTGCACAAGAGATTAGGATCCTGACCGTGTTCATTTTTGCTACCGGTGCGAATGTCTCATCATAGTCTATACCATATGTTTGACTATAACCTCTAGCAACCAGTCTGGCTTTGTATCTTTCAATTTTCCCTTCTGGATTTTGTTTCACGGTGTAGATCCATTTACAACTAACAACTTTCTTTCCCGTCGGAAGATTTACAATTTCCCAAGTTTTGTTCTTTTCAAGAGCGTTCAGCTCCTCCATCATAGCCTCATTCCATTTAGGATCCCCCCTTGCTGCTTTCCAGTCCTTTGGGATTATCACAGATTGTAAAGATGCAACAAAGGCCTTGTATTTCGGAGACAAAGAAGTATATGATACATAATTAAATATATCATGCAACGAGTGAAAACCATACCTATCGGGAGGTTTTCCAGCTCCAACTCGTGTCACTTTCCTCAAGGCAATAGGCAAGTTAATGGAATCATATGCATTAGATTGAGTTGGTGTAGCACATGCCTCACCATCGGACAAGTCAACAATTTCAACTCTTGTTGGAGCTAGCTGCTCCCCTGCACATGTATCTCACTAGTTGGTGTGGCATGTTGTTCATGTTGCACTCGCCTCCTCCTTGTATACACTCTTAGATTCTCTTCCTCATTCGGTTTTCTCCACTTTTCTTCACTCATAGAACATGGAACCGAATCAACAACGACACTTAATGGTTTGTTTTCCTTTGTCCTCAGCACTTCACTCTCCCCCTCTCGACTAGCCTCGCTCGTGCTAGGAGAGTCGAAGTCAAATAATGAGCTGAGATCGGTCTTCTCTCCATAGAACGGCTCAGACTCCCTAAATGTCACATCCATACTCACAAATGTTCGTCGCTCAGTAGGACTCCAACACTTGTAGCCCTTCTGTCCAGATGGGTAGCCTATGAATATGCACTTCACCGCACGTGGATCTAACTTTCCCACCGAGGGTCTATGATCCCTGACAAAGCAGGTGCATCCAAACACCTTTGGTGGAACAATAAAATTATTCTCCCCTAGCAGCATTTCGCATGGAGTCTTCATCCCAATTACTCTTGATGGCATGCGATTCATGAGATATGTAGCTGTCATTACGGCTTCACTCCACAAAAATTTGGGCACATTCATTGTGTACATTAATGACCTAGCCACCTCCAAAATATGACGATTTTTCCTTTCAGCAACTCCGTTTTGAGGAGGTGTATCTGGACAAGAAGTTTGATGCAATATGCCTTGTGCTGACAAAAATGCACCAAATTCCTTATTCATATACTCCGTCCCATTTTCTGTCCTAATCATTTGAACCTGTGTATTGAACTGGTTTTTCACATAAGCATAAAAATTCTGGAAGCATTTGAATACCTCATCCTTGTGCCTCATAAGGTACACCCATGTCATGCGGGAGTAGCAATCAATAAACGTAACAAAGTACTTCATTCCACTAATAGAGACAACAGGACATGTCCACACATCTGAATGAACAAGCACAAAATGAGATATACTCCTGAGCCCCCTACTCACATAAGATGCCCGCGTGTGTTTCGCAAACTCACAAGCATCACACACTAGCTTGTTCTTATCCACCCCACACATTATGTCTGAAAACATCTTGCTCATTTTATCAAAAGATATATGTCCCATTCTACAATGTTGTAGCATCACTATGGCTTCCTTCTTTCCCATTGTTGCTACTAACACCATAGACACTGCCTTGTTTGGCACCTCACGGTCCATGTACCATAGCCCATTACGCCTTGTTCTAGTCCCAATGCTCCTCCCTGTTCGCCTCTCCTGAATTAAACATATATACCGGTCAACTATTACCCGACAATCCAAACCATCAACCAAAGCACTCATTGACACAAGATTAACTGGAAAAGCAGGAACATGCAGAACTGATGAAAGTTTAATAGATGGTGTGCATTGTATTGTGCCAACGCCTTTAATGGGCTGTGAGGTGCCATCAGCTGTTTGGATGATTTCCTTACATGTGGGTGGGTATTGAGTATATGAATCAAACTCCTTTGATGTGCCCGCTACATGTTTCGATGCACCCGAATCAAGAATCCAATCTGGTTTTAACACTTGTGAGGATGCAGATATATGAGCATAGTTACCTTCATTAGCATAAGCAAAGTGAGCTAAATCGCCAAAGGTGGTGTCTCCTTGGCCTCTATCACTAGGGTTCTCCATCTTCTTCTTCCACATCCTGAACTCTTCTAGCTCCTTTGGTGAGAACTCAGCTTTGTCAAATGATTCCTCTTCTTGGACTGCCACATTTGCTCTATGAGCAAGTATGTATCCTCGCCCTCTTCCTCTTCCTCTTCGTCCACCTAGATCATTTCCTCTTCCTCTTCCACGATTTGGCTTGCGAGGGGCATGACAATTGCGACTCAGATGTCCCTCCTCACCACAGTTAAAACACTCTCTGGTTTCAATATTTTTTGTCACTATAAAGGCTGGACGGGATGGAGGTGTGGCATTACTCTTCATAACCTTCATCCTGACCTCCTCTTGTGCCATTGCTGCAATAGCTTCCTCCAAAGTAGGAAGGTTAGGCTGATGGAATAGATTAGCTCTCCTCCCTTCAAACTCTGAGTTCAATCCCTTGAGGAATTGTATTACCCTTCGCCTTTCTATCCACTTCCTTACTGGAGCCAAACAATCTGAGTGTGGCAGCTCTATAGGATCATAATGATCCAAGTCAGCCCACAATCGCTGCAACTCCGCAACATACTCCATCACAGATTTCTCCCCCTATTTTTGGTCATCTATCCTCTCTTGTGTTTCCACCATAAGCATCACATTTCCTTCTCCGGAATACAATCTTGACAAGGTTTTCCATATCTCATATGGGCTTGACATAGTTTCCACAGTTGCAGCAATGGAAGGGGACATAGAGTTTAGTAACCATGTTACAATCAGTGAGTTAGTTGCACTCCAGAATTTCCACTCAGTGGTTGACTTGTCCAAGGGCTCTGCTGGCTCCTTCTGAATAAAGCTCTCCAATCCCTTTGTTTTTAGTATCAACAGCGCCGTCCTGGACCAACTCAAATAATTCTTGATTCCTTCCAATCTGACATCATTTGGCATCAGCTCCAACTTCTGAATTGGCTCTGTGTGTGGAGCAATTGCTTGGCTTGAGGATGAAGCCCCACTTGTCTTGGCTGTAAGTAAATCTACCAATTTCTCGAGCACCTTGTCTACGCCTTGATTTTCTCCCATTGTTTCACCTTGACCTGTTTCTTTCTCAAACGTCAGCAGTCAATCCAACCTGAGAACACCCTCTGTTTCTCTTCTTTTAGCAGCAACCAATTAATAGCAAGGCTGCAGCTACACATTCACGACCACACCTCTCCACCTGTGTACTCCTCTGCTCTCTCTTGCTTCTTCAGTTCTTTCACAAGCAACGAGCAACCACACCTGTAGGAGACCTCACCTAGCTGTCCCCTTTACCACCGCAGCCCAGCACCGCAGACCTGCATGTCGTTGTCCTCGCGCGCTGCTGGCGGCCGCCTCGCACTCGCACAGCCGCTTCCGCACCTCCACAGCACCTCGGGACAGAATCTCAAACTGGGCCTGCTACCCCTGCCACGAGATTGCTCTCTGCCTGCCTACCAGACACCAGAGCTCCGCCGCACGCTGCCTTTCACCGCTGGCGACCGCCAGAATCCAACATCGCCTCCCGCCTGTGATCTGATACCATGTAGTCTGGTAGGTTGAGGAAAACTCTCGAAGCTCGATTCACTTGGCTAGGTACAACACATATATACACTATTGTGGGCCTATGGGCCACACACACACACTCAGCCCAACACAAACACAATTCTGTAGGAGTAGTTGATTCTAGAGATGAAAAGATGACTCATGTGACGAGACTGAATAATTTGAGTCTAATGATGACTACCCATTCTGAAGAGAGTTATGGAGAAAGAAACAAGGTAATGTTAAGAAAGAAGAGCAGATGGCCTAGATACAATAGCAAGGCAGGGACTCCAAAGTTTCAGCTAGGCATGGTATTCATTAGCTAGCAAGGAACACATGAAGAAGGATTTAAGCAGATATGGTATCCAAGAACATCACTATTTGGTTTTCAAACAAGATGAAGATGATAAAGTGAGAGCCTACTACCCCTTAGCATTGCTCAATGCAAAAGATCCTAGCAATTGGTGTGTTAGGAAGATGATGGATTCCTCACATGGAGAATATTCTAAAGTGTTCGACTATTAGTTGGCATTTCACAATTCACATTTAGGAAGTCTTGTTGCTGTCACGGTGGATCCTCATTGAGCATATGACGTATATGTTTTAAGAGATTTTACATGCGCTTTGCAGCTTGCAAGAAAGGATTTCTAGCTGGTTGTAGAAAAGTTATTGGATTAGATGGGTGTTTCTTGAAAGGAGTTTGCTTTGGATATTTGCTTTGCGCTCTAGAAAGGGATGCAAAAAACCAAATGTATCATGTATCATAGGCAGTAGTGAAGAAAGAAACTTATGATTCATGGTTTTGTTTTATTGTGTTACTAAATAAAGACCTAAAATAAAAGATCAAGATGAAATTGGGTGTTCATCCTTGATCAACAAAAGGTACTGAATTTTCACCTTTTTTTACAATATTTGTGCTGTAAAAAAATGCTGCAAAGATACTAGCATCTAACAAGACTATTACTAGACAAATAAGGATTTTCAGTGAATTTGTAAAGCATATTTGGGAAATAAAAAAATTATACAAAAATACTGACATCTAACTATACTATTACTAGACATTACATAATTTTTAGTGGTTTTTTAAGAACATTTGAGTGGTAAAATATGGTATAAAAATACTATCATCTGTAGTTAATTTTCAGTGATTTTTGTAAAATAATTGGGCAGAACAAATGTTGCAAAAATACTAGGATCAAAATATACTATTACTAGTACTAATTTTTCATTGAGTAACATATGAGTATTATTTTTAGTAATATATGAGTATTTTTTTGGTGTTTTTTCATTTTTTGTTCTCTTTCTTGTATTGCTTGTCGGTAATACACGAATAATTATTTTTAGGACGCAAATAATTATTCTATCTGTGAATATATTTTGACTTCGCGAACATATTTGTCATAACGACTTTTTCGCATGGGTGAACACTTTTTGTTATCATGAACCAAAATACATGAATACTTCTTATCATGAACCATTTTTATTGCGAACCGGTTTTTATTATAGGTGAATTTTTTAATTTATCATGAACCATATTTTATATAGGTGAACACTTTTAATTTAACTGAACCATTTTTTTTATTGTGAACCATTTTTTATTATAGGTGAACACATTTAATCACCGGAAAAACATGAATACTTTTTTTTATCATGAAGCATTTTTGTTATTGATAATACCTTTCAATTTATTGTGAATTTTTTTATTTATATGTGAACACTTTTTATTTATCGTGAACCATTTTTTATAGGATTTAAAAAATCATGTTTAGATCATTGTCTTGCATTTGAAAATTGTCCAATCATCTCGAAAAACGGTTCCATGTTTCAAGAATATTTTTTCACGGATTCAAAAGAAAATCATGTGTCAAACAATTATTCATACTTTCTTCTAAAAAAGGATGAAAATAAAACATGCAAAATAGATTTGAAGAAAAAGATATATAAAAATGAAAAATATAAAACATGACAAAAAAAAACGTGCGCAACGCGTGCTGGGCCAGGCGTCCAGGCCCAGTAGATGGACGACTTGAGCGAGCGCGGAGTGCCGCACCGCCGCCGCCGCCGGAGCGCCACCATGGCTGCCGCTCCGGGGGAAGATCCGCTATCGCGCCACTCTTCCCCGTCTCCGCCTATGCACTTACCCCCTCATGCGATTCCGGCCGCCAACAGCAATAGCAAGGTTCCTGACATGCTCGTCGACGATCCGATTCCGGAGCACCTGCTGCACAGCGCCGTGGGGAGGGTGGCAGACTCGGAGTTGGAGGGAAGCGAGAAGCATGAGTCGGATGGACTCTGGGACGGCCAAGACTTGGACGGCGACGATCCACTGTTGGACGGCGCCGGCAGGAAGCGGAAGCAACCTGCTGCCGGAGCCAAAGCGGCGCAAGAAGACAATCGCCAAGGTAACAATCTCCTCCTCTCGTTCTGGACTCTCGACTGGATGAGTGCAAGATTCGATGTAGGAGCACCATGTTGTAATTCATTGGATCCCAAAATGAATGGTAAATTAGTGCAAAGATCACACTCAGTTGTTACGTTACAGCAGCAGTATAATTCAGAGTGACAACACCTGTCGGTAATGGAGTGGTACGCAAGAACAATCTTGATGCTCAGTGCTAACATGTGCAAGTATGAGATGCAAATTCGCATACAGTTAGGAAAAATAATTTACAAGTTTCGGAGTTGGATTTCAGATTGGGATTTTCCTATAAATGGGGGCAGGATGTGCAGTTACGGCAGTATACATAACCAGGATGTGCGGTAACCTTTCTAGCACTGGACATGCCACATGAAACAAAATATTTGGTGTGCTATGCATTTAGCTAGGGTGTTTTTTTTCTTTCATTGCTCTACATATATGTCAAGTGCTTAAAATCTGAAATAATAATAGTAGTTTTCCTGTAGCTGCCACTATCTTTTACTTTTCCTGTACATATATTTTTAGTATTCTTGTAGTTGCCACTGGCAACCTGGCAGGCATCGCATGGTTTCTCGCTTTTCTCCGCACGCCCCTGCTTTTGCACGCGAAAAATAATTTACTTATACGATTTTAAAGCTGTCGGTAGGCAGGCACAACGGCGCCGCCCAGAAGCGAACCTGCACTGTCGGAAATTTTTACGTTGTCCTAACTGGGATTACTAGGAATGGAGGAGAAAAGTGCTCCTGCGGGCACTGGGCCACTGCCTAGGCGGAGATCACCAACAATCTTTGTTTCAAAGCTGCTCGGGAAGAGATCCAAGACGAGATGGCTTCAATGGCAATATGCTACTGCTAGTCAGATATTTGTTCCTCAAGTCTCTCGGAGAAGGCTTGCTAGTCGGTCAGATGTGTCGGCCCCGCGCAGCAAGGACACGGTACCCACCGGTGTTGAGGACAACGTTCTCAGACCCACCACCTCATCTGCATTCTGACGAGACCGTTGTGCTCGCATAACATATGTACAAGAAGATGCGACCTGGCAAGGCTGACGCGCTGGTGTGCAACATGGCAAGTCTAACTTGTCCAGATATAAATTGCAAAGCTTCTGCACCCGGTGAGGCTGTCGCGATCGGGCAATATTCTGATCTAACTCGTCCAGCTTGGAACTGCTAAGCAGCAAAGAATCAAGCACCCTGCACCTTGTATGCAGCGCATCGGCGAGATGCTGCTACGGCACGGCGGCGAGGAGCTGACTGTCGTTCATGTCCTCGCGCAAAATTGGACTCATCCGTGCGTGTCCCGCTACTAATCGTCATATTTATGTGCTGCAGATGGCTCGAGAATTGCTTCATTAGCTGAAAGAAACAGATCGCCCTGCCGACGAGATGATAATTCTCGCGGTGACGAAGAAGTAAGATATGCAGGGCCAGACCTTCCAGAGGTATGTTCTGATAATGAGAGTCTTATATTGCAATTGAAAGCATCAGCACAATAGCTAAAGAGAAATTTATGAACATATCTTGCACTATTGCAATCTACCAAGTCCCAGAGCATTTAGTAGCTTTTGCTTTGTTCTCTTGCAACCAACTTCCCAGCAGAGAACTGTTTCATGAGATTTCGATCCCCTGTTATCATGTTTCCCTTATATGCTGTGTCATCTCTTTCATTTGCCGTGATTGCTGTAGTTTAGAGCCGCTCCTCTCTTGTATTAATACAAGGGAATGGATACACTTACATCCTCCGCTCCAACTCCGTACCTCCCCCAGGAGATCAACTATGGACACCATTGTTGCTGCTAGAATCAAGATAATCTAGTCATCATGCCGCACCGTGCTAGTTGTGATGTTCTATCATGTAATCGGTGCAGTGTCCATCTTTGTACTGCTTGCCAGTCATTTATTCGAGGACAGATAATTAATTAAGCATACATACTTAAACCAGAGGATTTTGCTTTGAACCGTGCTCGCATGTACTCAAATCATTGCCGTTTACTGTCTGGACACTCGCCTGTCCGAGCATGTGCTCGAATTTGTTATCACCTCTCACTCCTGTTCTTTCCTATGCTATGCTGATCGGTTCGTGAAGTTCAGGCAATGCTCTCCCAATCATTTTCCTTGGCTATATCTGTCCAGTTGGTTCATTATGCTTTCCCTTAATGCAGTATTACCTTGCTTCCCAAGGAACTAAGTACTGTAATTCTAATCAGCACATTATGTAGATGTGAACCATCCATAATTATGTACGATCTAAGTAATATAATGCTTGTTTATCACTCAATCTGGTTTAACAATATTTTCAACTAAGTATCATGAATTCCTTCCTGTCCTTAAATTCAGTATTTTTGTATGCAGATTCAAACATCTTTCCGAAACAGTATCATGATCTCAATTTACTTAGAAGAGTACTTATTTGATCTCCCAAAACTAGTACAATAAATTTGCTGGAATTATTGGCTATGAACTAAAAAATATAAGTTTGAAATCACTTAGTGTTTTCAGAGACGTTACTGGAAGTAGTATCATAAATTGCTGAGCCTTATTACATTACAGGATACATAGTTCCCAGGAATCAGTAAGATGAAAATTCACAGGGTTGGTATCGTGGAATATCTGCAATTTCCCACTATAAAGTATGATTCTAGAAAATCTGGATCAATCAAGGCATCACTGAATGTTTGTTAAAAAATCCCCTGGATTTTGAGCCATGCAATTATCTGTGCTCTTATAGAAGATATAATTACTGTGGATTAGCGTATTATAATTTAGTGAATCCCTTGTCTTCCCCCAAACCAACAAATTCCAGTCCCTTAACTTAACAACCCAGTCTCTTCAGACATATAGATTGTTTGTCAGAATCACATAAAGCAAAAGTTATTGCAAAAAACGCTATGTTCCGACCCTTCCTTACTACATTTAATATTCTCTGGAGAAACTTGGGACTACAGCGTTGTCTTAATCAATTCAACTGATGCACTGAACTTGTGTTGAGTGACACTACTCAATATCCATGCATCTGTGTCTTCATCGATACTAACATCACTCAGATATGATGTAGAGAGGAAACCTTTCCTTGTTTCAGCCCAGCCGTCCAAATCATTGTAGAAGTTTCACATTATGTTGGCAATAAAATCGAAAACCTCTTTTAGAGCCCGAGCTACATGGAGCTCGTTTTTTTGGAAATTCGAAATCGATATTTTTAAGTTTCCAAAAATCGCGAAAAAATTCCCCGATGTAGATATTGTTTAGATGTACAATCGTGCAAAATTTTAGCACCAAATTCGTTGTATTTTGGGCTGCACAAAAAACACAAACGGGTGGATCTGGGTGGTGAGGAATACACAGTTTCAAAATTTTGAAATTCCCCCCGATTTGTCTTTTTGTACAGCCCAAAATACAATGAATTTGGAGCTGAAATTTTACACGATTGTACATCTAAACAATATCTACACCGGGGAATTTTTCGCGATTTTTGGAAACTTAAAAATATCGAATTAGAATTATCAAAAAACCGAGCTCCATGTAGCTTGGGTTCCAATAATCCTCTCTCCAATAAAATCATGTTTAACAATTAATCTAGACAGCATATTCTGATGTATTTACAGAGAAATTGCACAGCAATTCTTTCATGCACTTTGATCCTTAGCCTCTTCCTTATCTAGATTACGCCATCCATGTCTACCTTAAAAACAACATTTACAGTGCTATTATCCCCGAAGAGTAGTTCCTTTATATTTTTTACTATGTGAGTCAAATGTTGAACTTGGCCACTTTTGCATGCAGGAAATCTGGCATCATATATTCCCTAGTGCCAATGCGAGATGCTGCCAGGGCTGCCTGTGTGTCTCATGCCTTTCAGCGTTCCTGGAGATGCTATCCCAATCTCACCTTGACCAAAGAAACAATCTGCTCAAAAGAAAACTTACGCCACTGGACCGGGGACGCGAATGATAAAAGAGACAGAAGAGAGTATAACAACAATATTGACCAAATCCTGGCAAACCACAGAGGCACTGATGTGAAGGCATTGGAGCTTGATTTCTATGGTCCTTACAATACCAAATCTTATAATCGTCTCAATAGTTGGCTGCAGATTGCTGTTACACCAGGGATTGAAGAACTTACCCTTTTACTGTTGTCAGACAAGTCAAAATACGACTTCCCTTGCTCACATTTATCTGACAGGACCGGGAACACGATTCGGTATCTCCGCCTTGATCATTTTTCCTTACGTCCTACTGTTAACCTTGGTTTGAGATGCCTGACAGAGTTGGAACTGTATGACGTGCGTATTACAGGGGATGAGTTAGGGCGCCTTCTTTCCAATTCATTCGCTTTGGAAAAACTGAAACTCACGTACTGTGATGATATAATTCGCCTCGAGATACCTTGCCTGCTGCAGCGGCTCAGCTACCTGGAGGTGTTTGAATGCTCGAGTCTTCAAGTTATAGAGAACAAAGCTCCAAATATCTCCAGCTTTGACTATTCAGGTCGTGAAGTACGGCTCTCACTTGGAGAGTCACTGCAAGCGATGAAGAAGCTCAAGTTGTTCCATAGGTGTGTTATAAGTTACTAGGGAAGATGGCGCGGCGACACGCCGCGACCGTGTGGATAATAGTATATTTTTTACCTCTCCAAGATATGTTGATATTTTGCAGCTGATGGATTTGCCTTTTATTTATTGCAGCAGACAAAAGTTTTTCCTTTGTTGCAGGTGAAAGAATCGACATGATATCCACATTATATAGTGAACATAATGCAATAGAACTACAATTTCAGGTTTACTGTGACGTTAGTACATATGGAACAAAACTGAATAAAGGTGCTATGGACGTACGTTAGTGTAAACAATGCACGATTTTCATGCAACCTGCAATTTAAAACATTGATGTTCAGATATGCATATACTCACTCCAGGTCCATCTCAATAGATTCTACAAATACGACGTGAAACAACACAATGGAGCTTGCATGTCTAAGCTGATAAACTCAGATACTAAAGACTGACATTTCAGCTTGAAAAGAAGATTAAAACATCGTCAGACTGGAATTTACATATGTTCAAACGAAGATTTTCCTCGAGTCCCATTGTTTTAGCTGAAATTAACCATGATGTTCATGTTACATAGTGAACAAAATGCAATAGAGCTACAATTGCAGGTTTACCGTGACTGAAATGCAAATGCAACAAAGCTAGGAAAAACAGTACAGTATACTCATGTTTTCTCAACTGGCGTAAATGGCGTGGACTATCTGACATCCTGTAACAATAGACAAATTGCATACAAATATGATGCTTGTTCTTCCTATCCAAATTTAGTGTCGGTTATAGGCAAACTAAAGTAGTGAACCCAGCAGATGCATATGTCTTACTTTTATTATTTTGTAAGGTGTATACTGACTTATAATAAACTTCTTAGTCTGCAATAAAAATACGGAGTGCACAACATCCTTCATTTTTGTTTGGATCTGTATAAATTTAATATACAAATGTAACGACACTACCTTGCAATCCTAATTAGAATTTGGTAGCACAGAGCAATATATTTTTTTCTGCAGCTCATTTCCTTCGGCCTGTACCTATCAGAGCATCTACTTTTCATAATTTGAATTTGTTCGAGGGAGCACACAGAACTGTACAGCAATGCATTCTTACACAACTTTCTCCAGATTAATTTTAGTATAGAGAACTTCTTTTAAAAGGAAAAACATCACTTCTCGAGCTGTTCAGAATCATGCTTCCAGTTGCGATTCTTACATTAAAAATGTCAGCAGGTGATAAAATGCTTGAAGCAAACAAAAAACTAAAAAAGGGCTGGTCATATGTTGTGGTACATCTATAACATGGAGCGAAGAGGCTGCTACCCTTACAGTGAACCCAGCAAGTAAACAGAAAACAAAAAAGGATGTTAAGTAGCCGTTTTACCCTTATGTAAGCAAACAGAAAACTGGAAACACTCACGTTTCAACTCTGCATTCGATGCAAGATTCCAGGGGTGCAAATTCGAATGTAACAATTAAATTTCAGGGGGCACTTGAGGGGAACAAACATATGCAAACAGTAAGAAAGTAGAAGATGTATGTACTGATGCAATGTAAAGTAAAATCATTCGTAAAAGATGATAGCTTGTGTACCAATGTAAGCTGGTTGTCTACCGTGGTCTCCTTCTTCCTTGAGCAACCAGCAGTTGGAATACAATCGTAGTTGAATAAATTCATTGGGGGCTTGAGCGAGCAACACACATAATCCAATGAAAATCCAACCAAATCGGAGCAGGCAACTCTCGAAGGTGTGCGCAACTCTCGACCTTGGACGAGTCTCTCCCCCCGCTACAGTAAAGGGAGACGATTTCTGGAATACGCCTGGTCACCCACCTCGCCGTCGACGATTCGGCGGTTCCCTCTCCCTCCGGCGGCCGCTCCGGCGGCGGGAGGGTGGGGGGTACCCCGGATCTCCTCGTGTACATAGTGTAGGGCTGAGTAGGTGCCTTGCCGGCGGCGTCCTGGAGGAGGTGGCGTGTTGGCGTCGGGTTTTGCAGGTGGTGTTCGACCTCTCCGGCGGTGGAGCTCGGCGCAGCTTCATGGCAGAGCACTGCCTTCTTCGCGCTCGCGGTCCCCGGTGGCCGCCGTGCGCGTACCCCGTACTGGAGCTCGGTGCGGCGTCTCCAGTTGAAGATCCAGATCTAGCTGGTGTTGGAGCAAGGCAATGAGGAGGCCGGAGGAGCAGGATGGAGGCTCTCCGGAGTTCGAGGACCGGTGACTTCCCATCCGCCAGGGGTCATCCTCCGATCCAAGGTTCAAGGGAGGATGCGGCGGAGGCGCGCCGCCGGAACGTGCTGTTCTTCGTCGGCGTCTTCGTTCTATAGGAGGGCTTATGTGTAATTTTGATTTTTGTGGAGGTCCTTTCTGTAATATCCTTGCTCTAATGTATCAGTTGGCTCCCGCAAAAAAAAAAATCGGAGCAGGCAAACTGTCGAGCAGTTCTCCAGCCGACAGCAACCTAGCAGATTCACAAACATGAGTGAGGGTGTAAAAAAAGAAAAGAGGGGAGGAGAATGTAGGGCAGACATCTACCAGAGTGGGGCACGGTTCCTGAGATGAACGCTAGGAGACGGCCGCGGTGGAAAACCATTGGAAGGGACTGAGCTTTTTAAAGATGGAGGTGGTGTCTGATCAGTTCAGCCTAGCAGTTTCTTCTTCAATAACTGGGCAATCATGGCTGCTGAAGGATGGGACGGTTTCTTGAGCATTTGTGGCGAGCGGTCGAAGCTGTCGACAACGGCGTCCGGCATGTGGCGCGCGGCGAGCAGGAGCGAGCTGAGCGGCAGGGAGCCCGAACCGAGGAACGCGGCGCGGGCGGGCGCGGCGCCGGCGAGGCGGTCCGGCGCGTGGGCGGAGAGGAGCCTGTGCTCCAGGTCGCACAGGCAGGCGTAGCTGTCGTAGAACGGGAAGAGCCTCACGTGGCGGAGTGGGTCGTCGAGCGCGGTGAGCGCGTCGGAGCAGCGCGCCTCGAGGCGAGCCTCCGCGTCGGCGCAGAGCCAGAGGAGGTCGCCCCGCATCCTCTGGAGCTTGGGGCGACCGGCCGTCGCCCGCGAAGAAGATGGGGAAGAGGTCCGGGAGGTCGGCAAACTCACCAGGAGCACAAGGAGCTGGTCGGGGAGGGCTGGGGCGGCCGGACGGCGGCGAATCGGGCGGCAGCGGGCTCGACCGGAGTTGGGGAAGGCGCGCTCGATGCGCTCGATTTCGTGTTCGTCCGGACGCGTGGCTGAGCGGAGATGGAGAGGAGGCGGCGGTGGAGCTCGTGATAGGCCGCGATTTGTCCGGGGAGCAGCGATGCAGCGGGGACGCGCGTCGGCGACGGCGGCGACGACCTCGGCGTCGCGAGAGAGGAAAGAGGAGGAGCGTGCTGCGTTGGCTTTTTTACACGGAAATCCCTGACGTTTCCGAAAATCGTGTTTTAGTCCTTTGAAAATCGTGTTTTAGTCCTTTGCGGGCGGTTTTTTGCAAAATGGCGCGCTGGAGGGTGCGTGTCTTCGCGCGATTGGTAGAAACTCCCCAGCTACAGTGTTACTGTAGCTCGCACGTTTTTTGGCGTCATCCGGACCGTCGGACGCGTCGATCGGATAGCTGTCGTTGTACGGGCGACGTGGATGGCGAAATGGGGCGTGAATCGGACGTCCTTTTATATATAGTAGGATAGGATGCTATCAACAAGCTCCCGTCCAATGTGCCAAATCTTGAGACTCTCACCTTACGTTCTCGTCTTGAGGTATGCTCTTATATTTCAGGTGATAAATATGCATATAACAATAGCCATATATTCGAACATAATAATGTGGCATCCTTATGCAGATAGTCAATGCACCGATGGTACCTAACAAGTTTCTCCACCTCAAAGAGTTGAATATTTCTATCAGTGAATGGAACTCCAACCGGGAATATGATTTTTTATCCTTGGTTTCTTTCGTCGATGCTTCTCCTTCCTTGGAGATTTTTGTCTTGTTTGTAAGTACCTGTTCTTCCTGCAAGGGTTATTTAATAACCGTGGTTTAATCATTAACTCAAATATCTCGGCCATTTATCTTTTCAGGTATCAGCGGAGTCGAAGTATAACTTGGTTCTTGGAGACCCCTCAAGTCTGAGACAAATGCCAGTTCACCACCATGTGAAGCTCAAGATTACGAAGATCGTTGGTTTCTGCTCCCGAAAGAGCTTGGTTGAGCTAACACGACATATTCTAGAGTGTGCAACGTCACTTAAGGTTATTGTATTAGACACTATAAATGTATACTATCGGTGCTTTGGTGACATCTCTGGCAGGAAATGCTCTACCTTGAACAGGGCATATGTCAGGGAGGCGTTCAAATCGGTCGTGGTTGTGAAGCTGTACATCGAGGAGAAAGTTCCATCTACAGTTCGGCTAGATAGGAAGAGGAGGTGGAGGCTACTCGGGTGCACAAGGTAACCCCAATCAGAATTTTCGTACCCCCGGAACTTTGTGCGGAAAGTTGGTGAATCTCGGCGACGATCCCTTCAACAAGGCGACGACACCCAAAGGCGCCGCAATCGTCGGCAAAGCCTGGCTTGCACCGGCCGAACTCCAAGATCCATCGACCACCGAGATGGCAAGATCTGGTCACCGCACCTCGCCGCCGATCCGCCCGGAGAAGACCACCACGCCACCGTCGCGCCGCCGCAGGAGCAGCCACGCCGTGGCGCCGGCGGCCGCGCCACGCCCGGCCCGATGACGCCACCCGCGCCGCCTCCTGTGGGCAAAGGGATGGATTAGATCCCGCCGCCGCCGACGCCGGCCAGGCTTTGCCCGGCCACGCTCTCTGGCGGCGACGGAAGGGGAGAGTGAGGGCGGGGGGAGGTGTGGGCGGCGGCTAGGGTTCCCTCCCGGCCGCCGCGCGGGGGCGGCGCGAGAGGGAGAGGGGAGGGAGTGCCCAAATTTCCCCTGATGCACCAGTCTTTTGCATAGCCCCAATCAGAACCACAATGTAGGAAGAGGAGGTGGAGGCTACTCGGGTGCACAAGGTAACCCCAATCAGAATTTTCGTACCTTCGGTCCTAACTTTGAAAGAGGGGAAGGAAGTGGGGCTGCTTTTGACAACCGAAGATCAGATTTTGATCATAGAGGCAACAGTGCACACAATGGTGAATTCCGAGGTAATTTTGGGTCTTACAATGAAGGCTTTTATGAGAGAAACAATAGGGGTTTTCAAGGTGCTGGTGGGTATACTAATAACAACCAGAGATTCAGAAACAATAACAACTTCTCGAGCAATGTTGCACAAGGCAATGTTGGGGCTCATGGGCGAGGCAGAGTCAACCTGCGGGGTGGAAGGACAGGCACTCGAGCTGATGCAGTTAGTAACTCAAGTGTTGACGGAGATCGGGAGGAGGTTGCGGCAACGAAAGAGACTGTTTATAGGCCAAAGATTGTAGCCACCACCACGAATGCTCAAGGGAATTCAGGTGAGGCTGCTCCAGGTAATAAAACCAAACCGAAGCAAGCAAAGACACTATGTTTTCGTTGCAGTTTAACTGGACATGAGGGGACGGATTGCAAGGCAGTTTTATGTTTTTATTGTGACTCGGCGCTTCACTCGGATGAGGCATGCCCGCTGCCACAGATGCCAAAGCCAACAGCTGTTCTGTAGGGTATGGCGAAGGAGAGCCTTATGTTTTTCAAGGTGGAAAAATCTGCGAATTTACGGCTGAAAAATGACAGTGGCAAGGTGGGCAGAATTAGAGTGTCTGGGGGGAAGATGTCGGCTCCACAAATTCGTAAAGAACTTGAGTGGCTAGTCCCCGGGGATCATGCTTGGGAAATATATCCAGCCGGGGAGACTGATTTTCGGGTTGTGTTTCCAAGCAAGGCAGATTTCGCAAGGTTAAAACGAATCAAGTTTATCGAAGTTGAAGACACGGAGGTGACTTTACACTTCGAAGATTGGATGACGAAGAGGTTTGATAAGTGGGGATTGTATGATGTTTGAATACGTATTTCTGGTTGCCCTGAGCCACTTTGCCGTGATTATCTTGCGCTCTTTGCAGTAGGTTCACTGGTAGGCATGACCAAGGAGGTTGATATGAGATTCACCCGGGAGCATGGCATTGTTAGGCAGCGAATTGACTGCGCTAATCCAGAAGAAATCCCGAGAACCCTTGATTTCATGTATGATGGAGATGGTTTTGGGGTTCAGTTTGACATTGAGGCTGAAGATGGAACCATAGTAGCTGCGGGTGATTTTCTGATGCATGATCCTAACGCTGATGACGGGAGTGGGATGGAAAAAAGGATGATGCAGCAACACATCCACCACCGGCTGCTGATAAAACTGGAGAGAAAGACAACACCAAGGCTAAAGAGAGTGATGAGAAAATAGAGGAGATGGAAACAGATGACAAGCCGTCTGATGCCATGGAAAATCTGTTAGTTGGCTCGCTTATGGTGCCTTTTCCCTCTCCAAGTCAGATAGGTGCAGACAATATTGCTAAATCTGCACCGAACAAGCGATGGTACCAGATGGTGGAGGAGGAGGAAGCTGAAAAGGCTCGTTCAGAGCCGATGGGAAGGGTTGACAGGGGGCTGTTGCAGAACGGGAAGGGAAAGAAGCTGCAGTTCGATGACATAGTGCAGGAGTCTGTTGAGAACAATCAGCTGGGAACGGAGCATCTGACAGCAGACGATGTGCCGGCACCGTTTCAAGAGCACACAGCAGCGCCAGTAGAGCACACAGCAGCACTTGTGAAGGCTTCAGTACAAGAGCTTACGGTTGTTCACCAGGAGGTGACTTCACCGGCTGTGAGTGAAGCTCAGCATGGGAGTAATTCGCCCATGGATGGGCCCAAAAGTGATGATCGCTTAACTGCGAAGACTGCTGTAACAAACAGTGAGGTGGTGACTGAATCAGTATTACTAACTCCAACAAGTGGAGAGCACGACAGGCAGCTAGGGACTGGAGTTTTTCTCGGGGGCAGATATTCAAGATCGGAGGTGATATCTTTTGGAGGGATTCCAGAGGAAGCAGTTGTTGGTGTTCGTTCAAGTGGGCGCATAAGGGCGCAACCGAATGCCGATGATACTCAGATGGACCGGGCTAAACAGCGAGCTCAAGCACGGGATTTCTCCTACTCAGGTACTGGTTTAGTGCATGAATTTACTTTAGCTTCTATACCGAATGATGTGGTAGTGGCTAGAGCTACGAAATTAGGTGTTTCGCTAGGTACTTCTCCTAGTCAAATACAGACTTCAGTTGAACATTTAAAAGATGTAGACTTAGAAAGAACTTTATTTATGCTTAAGAAAAAGGAAGCAACGGTAGATACAGAAGTTGATGACAACGGGAGTCTAGTTCTGAATAAAGCGAACAAGCTCGCTGTAGATCTTTTTGAGGAAGAAGCCAATGATGCCACGGATCACAAGGATCCACCAGTTACATTGGCCAGAAACACTAGAGCTCGAAACAAAAAGATAACGGGTGAGAAATTGACATTACGTCGTAGTGCTAGATTCAAATCAAAAAGATAAATAGTTTATATTACAAAAATGAAAGGAGTTTTCTGGAATTGTGATGGTTTTGGGGATACGGCAAAACATTGGTCTATACATGAGACCATAAGAGAACATAAGCTAGATTTTTTTGCAATTCAGGAGACGGGCAGAGAAAATTTTTCTGCTCCTTTTCTTCGGTTTTTAGCGGCCGGTTTGGATTTTGCTTGGTACTGTCTACCGCCACAAGGGAGGTCAGGGGGTATTTTAGTCGGTATTAATGTTCAAACGCTCACAGTTAAAGGGGTGAATAATGGAGATAGGTGTGTCAAGTTTGAGCTAGTTTCGAAACACGACGGCTTTGAGTGGGCTCTGGTTGCAGTTTATGGGGCAGCTCAAGACCAACACAAACAAGAGTTTTTGGCTGAACTAGTGAGAATATGTGAGCAACGAGATAAACCTTTACTCATCGGTGGGGACTTTAACATTCTACGTAGACAGGAGGAGAAGAGTAACGATAATTTTAATCCGTGATGGCCTTTCTTATTTAATACGATCATTGAAAGTCTCGATTTAAGAGAAATTCAACTGTCCGGGAGACAGTACACTTGGGTGAGTCGCAGAGACTCACCGACCTACGAGAAATTGGATAGAGTTCTCTCAGATGTGGAGTGGGAACAAAAGTTCCCTCTAGTTACGGTTCGGGCTCTCGATCGGGCTGGTTCGGATCACACACCTTTACTTCTAGACTCTGGTGAACAAGCTCACCTAGGGAATAAACCTCGCTTTTCCTTTGAGTTATCTTGGCTTCGCCAAGAGGGCTTTGTCGATTTAATTGCAAGGGAATGGAACTCCGTGACTAATGGTAAATCTCCTATGGAAAGATGGCAGAACAAGGTCCGCCACTAAGGAGGTTTCTTAGGGGATGGGCTAAAAATCTAAGTGGAGTTTATAAAAAAGAGAGAGATCGACTTCTGCAAATCATAGAGGTTTTGGAGGCCAAGGCCGACATAGGCTCTTGATTCTCAAGAAAGAGAGGAACTAAAAGAAGCCAACTCTAAAATAGCAATTCTAAGAAGAGAGGAGGAGGCTAAATGGGCACAACGGGCAAAGGTAAAACATGTTCAGGAAGGGGGGAATAATACAAAATATTTTCATATGATAGCAAATGGTAAACATAGAAGGAAACGGATTTTCCAGTTGGAACAAGAGGAAGGCATTGTGTAGGACAAGAAAATCTGAAAGTATACATAACTGAATTCTACAAAAACTGTTTGGGGCGCCGGAGGAGAATTTTATCTCTCTAGTGGAGGCGGATGTACAAGACATTCCGAAACTGTCTGAGCAAGAAAATAATATTCTGAAAGCGCACTTTTCTGAGAAAGAGGTCTATGATGCTATCATTCAAATGGAGAAAAATAAAGCACCGGGGCCGGATGGCTTTCCGGCTGAATTTTATCAAAAGTGCTGGAATATTATTAAGAAAGATTTAATGGAAATGTTTGCTGCTTTCCACAAGGGAGAGTTACCTCTATTCCATTTAAATTTCGGGACAATCATTTTGTTACCAAAGAAAGAGGACGCAATACAGATTCAGCAATACCGACCAATATGTCTTTTGAACGTGAGTTTTAAATTATTCACAAAAGTGGCTACTAATCGTATCACGAAAGTAGCACAAACGGTAATCCGGCCAACCCAAACTGCTTTTATGCCCGGGCGACATATCCTCGAAGGAGTTGTAGTTCTCCATGAAACCATACATGAGTTACATAGGAAAAAATTGGATGGGGTTATCTTAAAAATCGATTTTGAAAAAGCTTATGATAAGGTTAAGTGGCCGTTTCTACTACAAGCCTTACGAATGAAAGGTTTCCATCCTACCTGTGTAAATGGATTCAAGAATTCATTAGTCGGGGTAGTGTTGGAATAAGAGTAAATGATGACGTTGGACACAACTTTCAAACTCAAAAGGGTCTCAGGCAAGGGGATCCTCTATCTCCAATACTGTTTAACATAGTAGCGGATATGTTAGCTATTTTGATTAATCGAGCAAAGGAAGACGATCAAATAGGGGGACTCATACCAAATTTAGTAGAGGGGGGCGTTTCCATACTTCAGTATGCAGACGATACAATTATCTTTATGGAGCATGACTTGACAAAAGCCCTAAATATGAAACTGATTTTGAGTCTTTTCGAACAACTTTCGGGCCTTAAAATTAATTTCCATAAGAGCGAGATCTACTGTTTTGGACAAGCCAAAACAGCGGAATCACAATATAGGCAACTGTTCGATGTGAAGTTGGATCATTCCCATTCAAGTATCTGGGAGTACCAATTCACTTCCGAAAGCTAAAAAATGGCGAATGGAAACCGGTTGAAGACCGTTTTGAAAGAAAACTAAGTTGTTGGATTGGAAAATTATTATCTTATGGAGATAGATTAATTCTCATTAACTCGGTGTTAACTAGCCTACCAATGTTTATGTTATCTTTTCTCGAGATTCCAAAGGGAGTACGGAAGAGATTGGACTTCTATAGATCACGTTTCTTTTGGCAAAGCGATGGACACAAAAAGAAATACCGCCTTACAAAATGGAATATTATATGCAGACCTAGAGATCAAGGGGGGCTTGGAATCGAGGTTTTAGAGGTGAAAAATAAATGCTTGTTAAGTAAATGGCTTTACAAACTAATGAATGAACAAGGAGTGTGGCAGGAGCTGTTAACTAATAAATACTTACATTCAAAAACACTGTCTCAAGTGACAGTCAAACCAACAGATTCTCCTTTTTGGAAAGGATTGATGAATGTGCGAAATGATTTTTTCAGAAGAGGGTATTTTCGGATAGGCAATGGCATGAACACAAGATTTTGGGAGGATGCATGGTTAGGTGGATCGTCTCTAGCACAACAATACCCACTACTTTACAATATTGCTAACCAGAAACAAGTTTCGGTAGCCCAAGCCCTAACACGCCCTCTCAACATTAACTTTAGAAGAACTCTAACACCCAACAAGTGGGAACAATGGCTGCATCTTGTGAATCGTTTGATGTCCATTAGTCTTACAACAGAGCCGGATAAATTTGTTTGGGGCTTGAATAGTTCGGGGGCTTTCACTGTCAAATCTATGTATCTAGACTATTTAAATGGACATACTGAATTTCTTAGAAAGTATATTTGGAAAATAAAGGTACCACTAAAAATCAAGATTTTCATGTGGTTTCTTTATCGGAAGGTGATTTTGACTAAAGATAATCTTGCTAAACGTAATTGGAATGGCAACAAGTGTTGTTCCTTTTGCGATGATGATGAGACAATACAACATTTATTCTTTGATTGCCATTTTGCTAAATTAATATGGCGCATAGTGCATATGGCGCTGAATATTACCCCACCAAAAAATATTTCACATTTATTTGGTAGCTGGCTAAATGGAGTTGACAAGCCAACTTTAAAGCAAATTAGAGTGGGTGTTTGTGCGGTGTTATGGGCAATCTGGAATACACGCAACGATTATGTTTTTAACAAGCCAAAGCAACCATCCTTTTTGCAGGTTATACCACTGATAACTCACTGGATCAGAACATGGTCGTATCTCCAACCAGCGGAGCAGCGGCATATTATGGAGTCTGGATGTATCCAGTTGGAGTCTATCACGAAGGAGTTCTTCAATCGTGCGGGCTGGCGTTTTGAGAAGAGACTAGAACAATGAATAATATTTCTGCAGATATCTTGTTTAGGTGGTTGATTCATGTTTCGATCCTATGTGATCAGTGATGTAATAGACCAGAAAATTTCATAATAATTTAATAAAGCAAGCCGTATGCATCAGTTTGATGCAGAGGCTGGGACTACCCTTTTCGGAAAAAAAAACAGTTCGGCTAGATGTGCTGGAGCCTTGCAAGCGGTGCCATATCCAATGTACTACCTCCCTACCGAATATTAAGTGACGCGGGGAGTGCTAAACTAGTACAAATTTGTATATAAATGTCGATTAAATCAGAACAGAGTTAGTAGAATTTAGAGGTTAAACTATTGGTAGTTGTGCATTGTTCATTTCCATTTCCATTTTCTGGTACCCACATGTTTCATCACCCCCTGATGCAGAACGCAACGCCATCTCGCTATACAGGCTACCAACTTTACACTTTTTTAGCTAGGTAGTCATGCAGAGGTAACTCCAAGGAAGGAGCCTTCATTTGCACTTGTTGGGTTGTGCATCCTAATTATCCAGAGTCCGGATCCCTTTACCAGAAAAAAAAAAGAATCTTCAGAGTCTCAATCTCTGAGCTAGGCAGCCATAAAGTAGGCAGGTATTACATAAAAAATAAATATGATTTAGCTATTGAAAAAATACAGGGGTGAAACTCAAGCAGACAAGCAAAACATGGCACTCTTTCTTAGACTGTTCCGATAATATATATACAGAGTTACAGACTGATAGATAATGCAAGCCACACACGAGTTCAAGCTCTGCTGTTATTTCCTTTGATTTAAAGAGTGAAAGGCACCAGAGGTCACGAAGTTGCACGAAAAGTAAGGATTGGTCACCAAGTTGAAAAACCTCAAAACGAGGTCACGAAGTTGTGGAGTAGTCAATTTTTGGTCATTCCGTCACGGTGGGCGTCAACTTGCTGACGTGGCAGTGTGTTTTTTTACAAAAAACACCTTGAACTTTTATATATTCTAATTGTTAGGTCCTTCTCCATATTTATTTTCGTGAAACGCACCAGAGGTCACGAAGTTGCGCAAAAATTAAGTATTGGTCACCAACTTGAAAAAGCTCAAAACCGGGCACGAAGTTGTGAGTTAGCCAATCTTTGGTCACTCCGTCACGACGGACGTTAAGTCGCTGACGTGGTGGACTGTTTTTTTACAAATATCCCCTTAGAATTTTGTTTCTTCCAATTATTAGGTCTTTTTCGATTTTTTTTCATCTTACAAATACTCCAAATAAACTGGTGCGGCGCGTGGAGCAGTTCATCTCTTCTGTGCATTACATCCGGCGTCCGGCAGCGGCGTCCGGCGTCGGCGTCCACGCACGGCTCGCCGAGCAGCACGGGAACGACGCCGCAGTCGTAGCCTGCAGCGCGGCGAGGTTGGGGGCAGCCGACCGATTCCACGATGGCTCTCTGTCCTGCGCCCTTCCTGTCCTGCGCCCGTGCGCCACTATGCTGAGGGCCTTGCCCCGCGCGAACGACGCCACTGTACCGTGCTCGGCGGCTAGAGGGAGCCGGAGGGCGGGAAGGAGACGACGGGCGCGGAGGGCGCGAGCGGGCAGCCATCGGAGGTTAGGTAGGAGGAGGGAGGGAGAGGAGGAGGTCGGAGACCGGGAGATTGGACGCGACGGTGAGATGACGACGGCGAGCAAAAATAAAATTTGAGACCAAACTGTGCCCAGATTTATCGAGAAGGACCTAGCTATTAGAAGAAACAAAATTCTAAGGGGATATTTGTAAAAAAACAGTCCGCCACATCAGCGACTTAACGTCCATCGTGACGGAGTGACCAAAGATTGGCTAACTCACAACTTCGCGACCCAGTTTTGAGCTTTTTCAAGTTGGTGACCAATCCTTAATTTTTGCGCAACTTCGTGACCTCTGGTGCGTTTCACTCGAAAATAAATATGGAGAAGGACCTAACAATTAGAATATATAAAAGTTCAAGGTGTTTTTTGTAATAAAAACACAGTGCCACGTCAGCAACTTGACGCCCACCGTGACTGAATGACCAAAAATTGACTACTCCACAACTTCGTGACCTCGTTTTGAGATTTTTCAACTTGGTGACCAATCCTTACTTTTCGCGCAACTTCGTGACATCTGATGCCTTTCACTCTTTAAACATCAAACAGGAAGCACGTCAGAGAAGAACTGATGCCCTTCCAGGTTGAAACAACAGACACGGGTAATTAAGAAAGCATTGCCACAATTTTTAAGAGTGTCCTGAAATATTATACACTCCTAGACCACAGACCAAGTCGTGCACAAGGAAAATGCAAGTCATTTGACTGTCCCGAAATATTATACACTTCCAATTTTTAAGAGTGTCATTATTAGTGGCAAAAGTAAAATTTCAAATGTTAAACGGTATTCTGTTTATTAAGTGGCAGCAGCAAAAGTAAAAATGTCAAATGTCAAACAATTCCAAAAGAATGAAACATGACTTTTACAGGAGTGACCGTGTATGTAACCAAATACTCGCATAGACGATCTTCCTGTAGTGAATGAACGGCCCATATATCTGTCTCTGATGTACCATAAAAAACCTCTAAAAATATCAAGTTTGGTGCTGGCAGTCGTACGCCATCCAGACGAACGTATTAGTGAACTGGTACCGGTTAATAATTAGCTCAGCAAGTACCAGAAACAAAGCATGCATGCATGTCGCCCCAGATCATCTAGAGTTTCATAACCATAAGACAACTGATAATGAACTGGCCAATGGTGTTTGTACCGGTTTTCGGCTAGTTTCCCGCTAATTAACTGGCAAATTCTCTTCTTCTTAATTAATGAAAATGTCAAGTCTTTTGCCTCGTTTAAAAAATAAATAATAAGAAAACTGATATTATCCAAACTGTTAGCTGCAGCAGCTTACTACTAATTGTCTCAAATCTTCTTGGAAACTAAGCTAAGTAGAGTAGTAGTAATAATCAGCACTAGGTAGTATAAGGTACTAGGTAGAAGTGCCGGCCGGGTACTGGACTGCGGGGGGGGGGGGGGGGGGTCTGCTCTGTCTACACCGCCTGCAGCTCCACGCCGCTGTGGACGACGACGACGACGACCTCGTGGTGGTGGTTCTCTCCGGTGGAGGCGCACATCGATCGATCTGGTATCCTTGGTTTGTAGCGGAAGGAAGGTGACACACCATGGCACCGACTGTTGCACCAAAATGGAGTAGCATGCATGGGGCCATGTCGCCATGACCACCAAAGCTAGCACGAATATACAGTACCAAACGGCCGGCCAGTAAAGGACGCATCGACGATGGATATCGATCGATCGTGATGAGCGTGGCCGTCGTCGTGCCTTGCCTGACCTTTTTGCCATTTGAGTCGAGCCATCGCTTCGATCGTGTCTAAGGATGACTCCAACGGGGCGACGCAAACGGACGCGCGTTTGGTCCGTTTGCGTCACCAAAAAGACAGGCCCAGTCCGGCCCTGTCCGCCCTTGGTGCCAGTGCCCCCAACGGGGCGACGCATCAAGTCCGTCCTGTAGTATTTTTTGCAACTAAGCAGGCTCTATATGGGTCTTTTTCATTGATAGTTATGGGAGATAGGCCACAAACGGCCTGTTTACATAATATTTTCAAAATAAAAATATTAGCCTAAATTTTTTGCCCTTCGCGGGCTTCTACTTCTTCTTCTTGTCCTCCTCATCATCATCATCGAGGATGATGTACGGCGGCTCCTGCCACAGGTGCGCCGGCGGCCCTCCTCGCTGCGGGACGGCGGCCGGCGGCTCCTGCGCCTCCTGTGCGACCTCCTAGTCGTGGCCGTTGAAGACCCACCGCTGCGGGATCATCCCCTGCGGCAGCGGAGGTGGAGGCGGCAGTTCCACCTCCATGTCCTCGTACCACTGCTCCTGGGGCTCGAGGACAGCCGCCTGCTGCGCCTCCGCCGCCGCCTGCTGCTCTTCGGCGACTTGGGCGAGGACCAGCGCCTAGCGCCGCTCCTCGTCCTCCGCCATTGTCCTGAGGGAGTCCAGCCTGATGGCCTCCAACTGCTCCTCCTCCGTGAGCTCCGGCTCCGTCTTCACGGGCGCGGGGGCAGTGGCGGAGACCCGATCCGCATCTGGCGGCGCGGCACCGGCGGCGCGTCGCGGCGCAGTGTGTGCGGTGGCAGAGACCACCGCCCAGATGGCGGCGTCGGCGCCCTCGTGTACAGCGCCTGCCGCCGCAGGTTGTGCTCGTCGCGGAACCACTCCGTCCAGTTGCGGGACGTGGCCGCGAACGCGGGGTCGTTCCGGAGTTCGCGGGGGAGGCGGCGGCAGCGGCGCTCGATCTCCTCTTCCCGTGCCCGGTCGCTCATCGGTATCGGGGGCACCGGGATGCGCTGCGGGTTCAGATGCCAATGCTCTGGGAGCTTGGCATCTGGCCACGGCAACGGGACTGCGTGGTCCCAGTACCACTGGCAGTCCTCCTTGCGCACGTAGACGCGTTCGCGCACCGCCGCGCCCGGCGGCGCGAGCTGGAACATGGCGGGGAAGGGCGCACGCTCAGGGGATGGCGTCGGGGTGGGCGACCGCGTGCGGCGACGGCGGCGGCCTGATGACGATGAGGCCTCGTGGTCGTTCTTGGTCTTGCCCCACCACCGGCGCGGCATCGCGGCGAGCTGGGCGGCGGGAGGGCTAGGGTTTGGGAGGGGTTTGGTCGCCGGAGAGGGAGCGGTGGTGGAGTGAAGTGAGTGGGTGGGGGTAGGTGGGGGCTGCCCGTCCCTATCCCCTGCCATTAAAAAGGACTGGGCCAGGGCCAGGGGAGGCTGACCGGCGCGGGGTCGCTGCCAGGTGGGGACGGGGCGGACACGAGGCGTCACCGCGCGGACGCGTTTTTGATCCGCCGCGCGTCCGCCCCGACGCATCCCTGGCCCAAATTTCAAAATGCGACGCGCGGTCCGTTTGCGTCGCCCCGTTGGACCGTCTTTTTGGCCCTCGCGGATAGGAACGGACCGACGCGGACTCGATGCGTCGCCCCGTTGGAGTCATCCTAACCACGGTTGGCCGGCCAGCTGCTACGACTGCATGCCCGGATCGACCTCGAGCTCTTCTCCAATTTGGTTAATTTGTGGTCGCGCGGAAGGAAGGTGCCACGATTAAAGTAGATCTCATCTTCTTTCTCATTTGAGCAACAACTCTTGTTTATCTTTTGAAAGCGCAAAGGCAATATGGAAATTTGGACGTGTAGAAGCTGTGTGGCAAAATTTAAAATTTCAAACAATTCTAAAAATATTGATTTTACACAGTGTGTAAGAAAAAGGAATTTGGTGCGTACATTTTGCTGTTCTAGAGTACCAAAATTTGTCACTGTGAGAGAGTATAGCCAGTGCAACTATGCAAGTCCCCGTCTCCCCATCGCTTCATCCTCTGCGTTTGCTCGGGAATCTCTTGCTTCACTAGTACTCCCTCAGTTTCTAAATCGCTCACACGTCTTTATTCTCCTTTGAGCATTTTTGGTAAGTTGAGCTGACATGGTGGCGCTGAATGTTAAGATGATCATGTGGTGAACAAACTTGGAAAAAGAGGGTGGCATGGGTCAGCAAGTCAGCATGCATGCATGTTGTCATCTTTTCTGTGGTGGAGGAGAGACTCGAGAGAATTAAACATGTTTTGGCGTTAGAGCATCTCTTTGGCTTCATTTCCCTGCTAAAATGTTTTAAATAAACTATCATCATATGGGAATTAAGCGAAAGATTATAAATTTAAAACGTGTAGAAATTGTCAGATTGCGTAAAAATGTAGGCATAGGGAGCATAGCCAATATTGCAAGAGAAATTAAGCGAAATATTCTCTCCGATCCAGTTTCCTCCTGTACGCATGACTTGATGACAAATCAACTCTCCCTAGCTAGCTAGATACTCACACAAGAGAAAAACCTGTAGTGCACATGCAAGTATAGATCAGAGAGACGGCAGTGTTGACGCGAAAAGCGGAAAGTCACCTTCCGCTGTTATCATCGGCGGAAAGTAGTCACCTTCCGCCGTTATCATCGGCGGAAAGTCCCCTGTGGCGACACTTGGCGCGAACTGAGTCGGTAGAAACTCAGTGACAGGTGACTTTCCGCCAACTCAATTGGCGGAAGCTGGCTACTAGGACACGTGTCGCTTTTTCACATCCCGTCAAGACGATTTTTGAAAGAAAAAAAATCAGAGAGGGCCATTTTTGACAATTACGTTGGGCAGGAGGCCCTATTTGTAAAAGAAATCTTTAATGTTGTGATGCAAGTTAAAACAATCATCTCTCTTGTTTGTGGCATCCTGCAACGGAAAACGGACTGACATGTGGGGTTTGTGACCTACGTGCACCAAATTTCCAGTTGTGTGACCAAAAAATCCCGTTCTCCAGTTATGTGACTTAAATGCACATAGCGGACGAGTTGTGTGACCCCTGGTGCCATTTACTCGACATCTAGTGGTAGTCGACTTTGACTCCATCCATGTATGTGAATCCAAATGTCCCAGTTTTTTTTTATCATGGCCAGGTGGCTGCAAGTCTTTTTCCTCATCGTCTCGATGGCGCCAACATAGTACTGGCACAGGCCACCTGTGTCAGTTATTTGACAGTTTTCAACACATAGTAACATTATAGGCAAATTAAGCTTATTTCAAACATCAAAGTGATAAGTAATTAAGTACCTGATTGGTGTACAATCACTATTAAATTCATCACCAGTCCTGACACTGCAGCAAATTAAGGCTAGATTTCACAGAAAGTATTTATTTTTCGAGAAAATGCAAAATGTCACGTCCATCTCAAATCTGAATGTACATACCCTTTTTTTCCTTAAAATGGGCCAGCACACGAATAACACAGTCCCTATACATGAACGGGGTTCCTATTTTCTTAGCATAGAAGTTCATGCCGATAAATCTCCCACTGAAGTCAACCAGAGGCCCTCCGATCCCAGCCTAGAAGACAAAAAGTGACATTGAAGCAGTTCGCATGGAGAAGTTCTTATTTGTAATAAAGGAGAGATATGGTTTACTCCATGTGATGGATATGTCAACTAAGATTATCCGCAAGAGCAGTACCAACCTTAGTGATTTTACAACTGGAGTACCTAAGATCTCTGTAATCAAGCAAGCCCGACCAGTCGGTTCCGCTGCCACATGTAGCCATTAAGTCTCCTGAATCGAAGCAGCGCCCCACAGCCACTACATTCGGATCTTCAAGAGCTGTAATTCCACCGATCTTCAAGAATTCTAAATGAACGAAGTGGACGGAAATCCTTGACAGTGACAAGAGCAACATTGTGGTATAAACTGGAATGTTGCAATATTCCTTCTTTGCGTTGTTTGTTTGGAAGCAAAACTACAATCTGCAAGGCACAGTGAGAACTAAGCAGAAACAGTTAAGGACCACATCGTGAACTAACCTTCAAGTTTTCAGCAATCATGTTTTGATCGTTAGGATCCCTAACCAAACTCACCAAAGTCAGAATGATTGTGCATCCATTCCATTCAATAAATAAGCCTGTGCATGCGAAAAACCTCGTTTCTCCTGCATATATAGAGTTAATAGCATAGGACCACCACAATTTGTCGTGAAATTTCGAAAACAATAATGCTACACCTACGGACTACTTACGGAATTTGTACGCGCTGACTAAGAATCCATCCGATGTGTCCGGCCGCTGAACGAAAGAAAAGAAAACGAAGGACGTGCCGCTAATTCCGCAAGGAAAACTAGAACTGCTCTGTATCAGATTAACTACGGCACCTTCCTGACTCCACCGCGCCTTCGTCAATGGCCGGCCACCGCAGGTCGTTCACCTTCTTTCTCAACCTGCAACTGGATCGCCCGTCGTGGCGCCGGCACAGCTGCTTGCCCTTGGCGCCGGCCCACCGCGACATATCCCAGCAAAAGGAGTATTGCATGAAACGATGTCAAGGCAACAACAGCCGATCGACTCCACAAACGCCATGGCTCTATACATCTTCTTTTGCTCTCAGAATGCATGAAGTACCATGTTTTAACTTAACGAATCGATGCGACTGCAAGAACTTTGTAAATAATCATCCACGCCCAAATCAACATCGACTAATTTCCTCTTTGTGGTCCGTGTCCGCCGGAGAGTGGAAGGTCGTCGCGCTGCTTCTGACGAGACGAGCTTGCTGCGCCGCCGGCGCCGATGACGACCAATAGCTAGCCGCTGTGTTTCCAACGACGGGGAGGTTGCCGCCCTGCTGCCGAAGAGGGGGAGCTCGCTGGGAACCTCGCCCGTGCTGCTTCCAAAGATGGACAACTGGCGACGCCGTCGACGACAAACCGCAACGCCGCCGAAACTTTGCTCGAGTGGGAGAGGTGGGGATATTTTGTTAATTATTTTTTACTAATTTTTCCCTCAAGGAATTATCCACCCTGGCTCCACGTGTCTTAACTCGTCAGCCCGTAAGGTTTCCGTAACCAATTTCGCCCGCAGGTGTAGCATTACTGTTTCGAAAAACTACCACTTTATGTTTGGATCACAGATACCCACCGGTATTCGCGAGATTTTTTGCAATTCGCGCTAAACTGGGATTGAAAACGAATTGACGGCGAAACTGACAGGTGGGGCCACCCAGCAGGCTTACGTGGAACTGTTGACTTGTCAACCCTATTAAACAAAATCAATCTATCAAAAAAAAGGGTCTCTCTACAGCTCAGCTGACTGAGACGTAAGTTATGTCTCAGTCAGGTGATGTCACCGTACGGGCCAACCCACCAAAAACAGGGATCGCAAAGTAAAGGGACGATCGGACGACCACAGATATGACTAAGACATAAGCTATGTCTCAGCTAGCTGAGACTTAGCAAAACCGAAAAAAGGGAAAATAAGTAAAAGAAAGGAAAAAACAACTGACGCTCAGTTCGAGCCGACCCAGCACAGAGCTCCTCGCGTTGGAGCTGCAGGATCTCGCAGCGGTTGCTGCCCGTCTCCGGCAGCCGCCGCCACTGCCGTACTCCCGGACCTCCGCCCGATGCCTCCCCGCCTCCGGCAGCCGCCGCCGCCGTACTCCCGGACCTCCGCCCGATGCCTCCCCGCATCCGGCAGCCGCCGCCTCCATACTCGCGGACCTCCAATCCCTCTCCCTCGCATCCCACCTCGTCGGCTCCGGCCACGGCGCCCACGTCCTCCATCCTCCCGCCCAGCGCCGCCCTCCACCCCAGCCTCCGGCCTCACCGTCCTCGAACTCGCCGCCGCTCCTCCTTGCCGTCCTCCACCTCGCCGCCGCGGCCGCCATCGTCCTGCTCGCCGTCCTCCGCCCCCTCGATGGCGCGAGCCCACAACGGATCTCATCTCCGCGAACGCCACAAACGCCGTTCCGCTTCGTCTGCGCGCTCGGCCGCGAGGGCCGCCACGACGCTCGGCCGCGTGGGCGTCCTGCTCGCCTTCCTCCGCTCCCTCATCTGCGCCCTCGGCCGCGAGGGCCGCTACGAGATGGTCGTCTTCGCGTCCGGCGCTCCAGGCGAGCCCGGTGCTGCTCTCGGGGCGAGCGGGGCTGCTTCGCGTCCGGGAGGGGGCGAGCCGAATCGGTGATGCTGGCCCGTGGCCGGAGCTGGAGCCGGGGGCGTGCCGGGCGTGGCCTCGGCGAGCTCTCTCTTGGCGGAGTCGAGCGAGAGCAGCCTCCACTCCTTGAGGAGCTGCGACATGTTCTCACGCTCGATGACGGCCGTCGGCGGTGACTTCGTCTTCTTCCTCGTCTTGGGCAGACGAAGCCACCTTTGACTTTTTTTTGAATGTTTTTTATTGTATGACAGGTAGGCCCATACTGCCACCTCTGTTCGAATGTATTAACCAATCTCAAGCCCTCTGTTCAATGATAGACGGCACAGTAGTTGGCTAATTTTTTTAAAATAATACACGGAAATTATTTAATTTCGGAAATATTCTGCGTTTTTATTTTTTTCAGAAATATTACCCAATTGGTCTCGTCGAAACCGACAGGCCCTAATCGGTCTCGTCGAAACCGAGTGGCCCCACTCGTCCACGTGTAAGCCCCAAGTATGCCTGGGTTATTACCAGTGGCGTGTATGGGTGAGTGCACGCCACTAGTAGGGCGTACCAGTGGCGTGTGTGTATAGGTGCACGCCACTAGTCGGCTTCGACGAGACCGATTGGGGCCTGTCGGTTTCGACGAGACCGATTGGGTAATATTTCTGAAAAAAAACGCGTAATATTTCCGAAATTAAATAATTTTCGTGTATTATTTAAAAAAAATTAGCCAGTAGTTGTTAGTGGCAAGAAGAACGCTGTAAACAAGCGCAACCAGGGACCTATTTAATTACTAGTATAATTTACAAGCATTAACTCACCACTGATAGTAGTTTCTGAAGGCTTTGGATAACTCCAGGAGTCTAGATCCCCATATCTGTCTATATCCCCAAATCGAACACGCATGAAGATAGTACTAGTTGAATTAGGCGCGGCAGCACGCCGCGCATTTTGTGTTAATGGTCTGTTTCTTTGTTTTAGCTGCATAATATATTTTGCAAAGAGATGTGGCAAGTGGCAGTTTTGATTTGTACAATACATTTATCTGTATAGCCGACATGATTTGCAGTGAAAACTAAATGCGATGCGTAGCAAGATATATATAGGATTACATAATCATTTTAGTCGAACCAAAAACTGTCTCACATCAAAAATATCATCTCTAAAGAAATAAAGTCAAAAATACCAAATTGATAAAAAGTTGGCAGACATGGCTACAATCCCTGGGTAGGGGCTCAACATTGTTTCCCTTTGTTCCTTCTTGTACTTCCATCTTTGATCGGCATTTTGCTTCACGTCTGGTACTTATCTATATTATTTTGCATCTACCTCCTTACCCGAAATTGAGAACTGATGCAGAGTGGTCATTGAAAATGGCACACAACACCTGTGAACGTCACAATCAGTTAGCATAGCAAATCTCAACTATTCTTTTGGTGGAAATTTCGGAGGCTTAACCATACCTTTTTTCACCCTGATGAGAATGAAGAAGTGCTTAGGCGAAATTTCTTGACTGGTGCGAGCTGATTAACAGAGTTCCTGTAATGCATTAACGGATTACTACAATGTGATCAGTAATATAAACTTAATCATATCACACAAAGGGTAACATTATATATTTCGTTACATCACAAATGGAGGTCACTTTTCAAGTTTGTTAAAGTAAGAAGACATTCAGGGTCACGTATAAGTTGATATACATCATTGTTTAATATTGTACTAAATCTTAACATTTATATATTTCGGAAACTATATAAGGTTTTGGGGAATACAGAAAAATTGTATCCTCAGGTCGTTAATCTGCTCTCTCAGACCCTTAAGTTGTTTGATTTTCCTCAATGCCATTTCAGATGATGCATAATGAATATTAAATTCTTTACCAATCGAATGCACAGACCCAGAATTAATTATTGTTGAATAAAGCGCACCGGTTTGTTGAATCGGCCATAATCTATCCTGGTATGCCATTTGCCATTGCTATTAATCTTGTCCACCTTTGCAAGTAGAACACAACATGAACGCATTCATATAGGCCATCACCTTTTGATCCCAACACCTCATATACTTCTTCTGCATCAGCGTGCCAGGGGATATTTTCCATTTACAATTTTGAAGTTGATAATCTGAATGGGAAAAAACCAGATAAAAAAAATTAAGCACCCAACAAACCAAGCCAGAATCAGCAGGTGTTTTCTTTTCTTAAAATTAATTCACAGGACACAACACGTCACACCCTTGATTTCAGTTAGATCAGTTTGCCAAGTTCTAATAGGATAGGTCACAGATGGCACAAATAAAACACTGGCACAGATGTTCCATTTAGTCCTTGGGGTTAACACAACTCCATCATGAACTTAAGTTTCACGTCAGTAAATAACCAATCATAAGGATGTTTTAAAGGGTGGTGAATCTCTTTGGCAATCTCCATACCGAGAATTTCCATTGGTTAAACTCCGCCAACATTGCCCTCTTGCCCAAGAAAGAAGGAGCGGAGGAGGTTTCCGACTATAGGCCTATTAGTCTCATCCATGCAATCGCCAAAATAATTGCAAAGATGCTTGCTCTACGGCTTGCCCCTCTCATGAATGAGCTCGTCTCCAACGCGCAAAGTGCTTTTATCAAGAAAAGAAGTATCCATGACAACTTCCTCTATGTCAAAAACCTTGCCAAGCGATTCCACAAGGGAAAAACTCCGGCTCTACTCTTCAAGCTTGACATTCGCAAAGCCTTCGATTCGATACGTTGGGAATACCTTCTTGATCTCTTGTTGCGTCGGGGTTTCCCTAGCCGTTTTAGAAATTGGATTGCCGCATTGCTCTCCTCCGCAACATCCCGGGTGCTCCTCAATGGCATAGCCGGCACCCCAATTGTGCATCGGCGGGGCCTCCGGCAAGGCGATCCTTTATCGCCCCTTCTCTTCGTCATTGCCATTGACCCTCTCACTCAAATCTTGGAGGGCGCAACTAGGAGTGGTTTCCTACATAAGCTTCGCGGTAGAGGCACCATCTTGCGGACCTCCCTTTATACGGATGATGCGGCGGTATTTGTGGCTCCCATTAAAGAAGACATTGCAAATCTAGCCTCCATTCTTGAGGCTTTTGGAGAGGTCACCGGTCTTTGCACAAATTTTGACAAGAGCTCCGTGGTTCCCATTCGGTGTGCCAACTTGGACCTTGATGTCATTCTTGAGGGCATACCAGCTACTAGAACAACCTTCCCGTTGCGCTATCTTGGCCTCCCGCTCTCGGTTTGGCGCCTCAAAAGAGTGGATTTCCAACATCTCGAAGACAAGTGCGCCGGCAAGCTCCCAACTTTGAATGGCAAGTTTATCACCACGGCCGGTCGGGCAACTTTTGTTAAATCGGTTATTGCCTCTCAAGCCACATACTATTTGACGCCCCTCATCATACCTCCGGGCACGATGCTTTTCTTGAACAAAATTCAACGGGCTTTTCTTTGGTCGGCGAAGGATACAACCACGGGAGCCAAATGCAAGGTGAATTGGGAGCTTGTGTGCCGGCCCAAGGAGCATGGGGGCCTTGGCATTCTTCACCTTGAAAAGTTTGCTACGGCGTTGCGGTTAAGGTGGCCTTGGTTGGAGTGGAAAGACCCCGCTAAGATTTGGGTAGGCTCCGGCAACCCATGCTCTCAAGCGGATTTGGACCTCTTCTACACCGCAACTACCATCACACTCGGCAATGGGCAAAAGACTCCTTTTTGGCACACACCTTGGCTTCAAGGACGCAAGCCCAAAGATATTGCTCCTCTCATTTTTGAGTGCTCTAGCACGAAGAAGTGGACGGTTGGGAAGGCCGTGGATGGAAATGCTTGGATTAGAAAGGTGCGGTTTCATGAGAATTTTACCACGGCGCATTTTGCCCAATTTGCGGAGATTTGGGTCCTTCTAAGAAATGTGAACCTCAACGCCAACATAGAAGATGATATCTCTTGGAAGCTAACGGTTGATGGGCAATACACGGCATCCTCGGCGTACAAAATGCAATTTATGGGGACCGTTTACTCTCACACGGACAAGACAATTTGGAAGCCTTGGGCTCCTCCAAAAACTAAATTCTTTGCATGGCTCGCTACACAAAACCGAGTTTGGACGGCGGATCGTTTGGCCAAAAGAGGGTGGCCAAATTGTGGGTTATGCCCCCTTTGCAAGCAAACAATGGAAACGGTCGCCCACCTCTTTGTGGAATGTTGCCTCACGCGACGTTTGTGGGAGCTTCTCAAGAATTGGATCGGGATGCAAGCAATTCAACCCTACACTTGGAATGACCTCACAATGGAGGAGTGGTGGTTGATGATGACAAATGGAGCGACCCCGAATCGTAAAGCCGTCGCCTCCCTCACTTTGCTCACCACTTGGGAAATTTGGAATGAGCGCAACGCAAGAGTTTTCCAAAACAAGTTTGCTCCTCCCCTAGTCATCCTCGAAAAAATTAAGCGGGAGGCCCGGTTGTGGGTCATTGCGGGTGCCAAACATTTGGGCATTTTGATGCCGCGAGAGTAGTTGTCTTGTAACTTAAACTTAAACTTTTACTTTCTTGTATTGCTCTCTCTTAATTAATATAAGGGGCAAAGCTTTTGCCCCACGGTTCTAAAAAAAAAAAAGCCAACTTCATCAGGAGACATAAGCATCAATGCGCAGACATACCTTTTGGAAACCCCCTGTACCGCTCCTTTCAAATTTGTGAAGTACTATAGTTCGTAGCTGATGAAAAGTGTTCACTTCTTTTGCACTATATTTGCCTGATATAGATGATGTCCTAAATGTAATATTTACTTAATTATGAACTGCTTTAATCTCATTTAGTAAATTATGCTTCTTTAAAAATACCAAAGCTGAGTGTAACTAATTGCTGCAATTTTAGAAATTATTATAGGCCATTGAAATTATTATTGGTGGGCAAGAGCATGAACACAAATTTCGAAACTACAACATGATTTGAGGACCCGGATAGAGGAGTTTTTAGTAGTCTTCAAAACAAATCAAAAGATTAGAATCAAAAGCATAACGACACATATGGCATTCCTTTCAAACTACGAAAACACGTACGATTTTCTTACCGTCGTAAACAAATGCACGTGAACACGATATACACGTATACTACAGCTTGTTAGTTCCAAGGTCCACCCTAAACCTACAGTGAAATACATTACAACAAATAGGAACATATAAGTAGTCGGGTAAAAAAATACTCTAGCTGATGTATTTGTTTTTCGATTTATCCATGCAAATTAATTTGAAGGGCGCACATCAGCCAAAAGACAATTTGGAATCTATGTCTGGAATATATACCTGTTTACGAAGTATTTCATCATCTCCAGCACATACCGGCACATCTCTGTACGAAATCTTTAATTTCAATAATGTACTTTTCCTGCAAAACCAGAATTTCTATTTCAAAACTCCTCCAATAGTGATGTTTCAGGAAAAAAAATACAGCAGTCATGTACTTTCTGTATACCAAAACGGAAGCTCTACGATTTAACACAGTCATATACTCATATGTTGTTTGAGAAAAAATATATCAATCTACATGTACAATAAATAAGTAATGTTCTTTCAGGTGTGGAGTTATGTTATGACAAACAAAACTTAACAGGGTATAAAACATTACAATAGAAACAGTCAATATACACTGGTCCTAGTAGCCAAGTCCAAGGCATCACCAATGGCAACTGCTCAAGATTGTGGGCAATTGGTAAAGGACCAAAAAGCTGCTGCCAGCTATTGATAGGCAAACAACTCTTCGTACCAAATGAAACGACCAAGCATTGCTTGCATTTATTTGCTAGCCACCAGAGTGAGCTCTGACAAACGTGTAAATTATTTAACTTAAAAAATGAGCCCTTTGACACTAAATATGCAAAGACCATATGCAATTATGCAGCCGCGTCATCCAAAAAAAGAGAGATAAAACAGTCACTGAGAGTTGGCTGCTCCAACATAGAAAAACTTGACGACAAAAATTCTACCAGCACCACTCATGAAGATGGATATGTTTTTCTGCATTATCAAATCAAGAGTAAGGATACTGAAAGAAACACTAAAAATCAATGGGCAAAACAACATGTTGAATATTACTATATTTACCTAGCTTTGTCATAGAATATTTTAAGGCAAGGACAAACTATTTCTGGAAAAACCATTCCAATTATTCAAGTACAGCCACAAAACGAACTAAATAGCTTACATGTTACGCTATCATAAGATGGAAAATATAAGACATACTGCATACAATATAGCACCATTTTGTTAAATTGTCAGAGAAGTATAATCCCCTATTTTATAACCAGAAAGTAGTTGGACCCACCGTAAGATTTATATTAATTGCAGAAAATATTTTTTAGAAATGATTAAAAGTCAGAGAACTGGACCCACATGTCATAACTTTATTAATTTCTAAAAATAATTCCGGGAAAAGGAAAGAGACGCTGACGTCATAATGACGTCAGCAATGGAGTTGAGCTCCTGCTGTGCACGCGCTCGACGCCGGAGCGAGTGCGAGCAAGCGCCTATGGGCGCATTGGACGCGGCTGGTCAAGGGCGTCCAGAAGGTGGCGGCGCCGGCCATTATTGGTCACCGGAGTTGCTCCGGTGACGGCTATGCGCGGCGACCGGAGGTGGCTCACGGCGGCTGGAGCAACCGAGGCGAGAGGGAGAGAGCGGAGGGGTCCGGGAGGACCGAAAGCTCACCAGGAGCGTGATGGAGAGGTCGGGGAAGCTCGGCGAGGTCGAGGGCGGCCGGAATCGTGCGCGACGGCGGCGGACCGAGGCGGAAGGAAACGGCGAAACTCGTCGGGCTCGTTGCTTCCCAGCAAGCACGACTCGACCAGGAGGGAGAGGGAAGCACGACGAAGGTCTAGGAGGCCTCGATTCGTCACGGGGAGGCCGGAGACGGCGGCGCCGCCGCGGCGGCCGTACAGCTAGGGTTCCGCCCGGAGGACGGAGGAGAGCACGGGGAGGGGAGGTTGAGATGTGTGGGAGTTTTGCAATAAGGTCCCTGAGTTGTCGTGAAATTGGGTTAGGGTTCAGTTTATATGTAGGAAGGACCGTTTCCGGAATTGCGTAAAACTCAGGGACTTTCTTGCAAAACAGCCACGGGGACCGTCGGATCGGGAAGCGATGGCGCGGATCAATAGCACTCTAGAACACTGTTCGACACTGTAGCTCTACAGTAGCACGAGCGCTCTCCGCTCGCGAAAGCGCTCAGCTTTCATATAGATAGTAATAACAGGTTAGCTGATTAGCACAGAGGCCTTGGAAGTACACCACTATAAAAGGCTAAAGTAGCTTATACGAATAGTTATTATGAAAACACAAATGTAAAAAAGCCAAGTTTGCATCACTTGTGAGGATCTTAAGAAATATATCATTAGAAACGACGAGGACATGACAATAGCATGAATGATTTGGCTGTACTCACCTCTTGGATAGGTGCGATAGGGCCAGGGCTGCACCCGTTTCTGTATTACTGCATGCCTGTGGAAAGACATAGTAAACTTGCCATAAATTACATCAGCGTGCGTACGAACCGGAAATAAAATGGACTAAAACAGCACGAGGCAACATCTACATGAATACAATGCAGAGAACTGATCAATTCCCAACCTCTAGGTTCAGGAAAAGATCATAAATACTACTACTGTCCACATTTTAATTCTGAAACAAACAAACTTTTAAACTAGAAAAATCTACTAGCTTCAAAATTGAAGTAATATGAGTATTCTTGGTAGGGGAAGAAAGAATCAAGTTGCTATCAAGGGAAAAACAATGAAAAGTGCAAGGAAACTACAAACACCATATATAAATCTACAGGTGGAACGAAAAGACTAGTAGCTTCTTCATTTGAAATAATATGAGTATTCTTTAAAGGGAGCAAAGAAGCAAACTGTAATAAAGGGGCAAACAATGACAACTGCAAAGAAATTCCAAATGGCATACATAACACAAAAGGAACTGTTATAAACGATAGCAAGATAAACGACGAAGAGCGGAAAGATTAAACCAACGGGGACACGAGATTTTAACGTGGAAAACCCCTCCAACAATGGAGAAGAAAAAACCACGGGCGCCAGCCAGCAATACTTCACTATATTGGGTGAGGTTACAAACACCGGAGATTTACAACGTGCGACTTATCCCAACCGGCGGCTTACAAGATGTATATATGGTGGTAAAACCCTAGGTCGGCTGCAGTCCGACCCGGAAACTACGCTAGGCCCAAGCCTCCGGCGACGGGTCTCCGCTTCGCTCCGAAGTTAGCCTCTCACTTTATATCTTTATATGAATTTGGAACACATCAAAATAACAGGAACGACACCCCTCGATCCAGATTCTTGCAAAATTAATAAGCCTTGAAAGCTGTTTGGCAATCAATATAGCTACCTTATGAGTGCTCAAGTATTACACGAAAAAAAATCCAGGAAGGGCGAAGTGGATTCAGTGATGGACTAACATAGGTAAGCAAAATAGATGGAAATACACAACACATACATGAACGTCTCAACTTCCCTTTTCGGCATATATTTCTCCAATCGTTGAATTATTATACTTCTTGGAACAAAAGAAGTTCCTTCCCCAACCAAAAACAGATTCATGCCAACAAAGTTCCCATCACAATCAAAAAGCGGCCCACCTTCCCAAGCCTAGCAAAAAATAAAGTGACAAGCAACAAGGGTTACACCGGAGGAAAATGAAACAAGATGTACATACTAAAAATGTCATTTTTATGCCTCAGAGCTATATAGTTCAGTGAAAATAGTTACAGACAAATACTCAGACCATAGCGCAAGTGTACCTTAGAGATTTTACAAGTGGAGAGCATAAGTTCTTTACCATCCTCAGATCCGGTTGAATCGCCGGTAAGTATCCCAGTTGTGGCCTTTAATGTGCCAGAATCCTCACGCGCGACAGGTACTACCTTACTACAGGGTAGAAATTCCACCTGATGACCGAGATCCACCAGATGAACACCGAGGCTAACGGACATTATGTTGACAACAGCAATCCCCTTATCTGCACGGTAGCTTCCCAATATCCCTCTTGCAACATCGCCATTGCGACGCACTTCTATCTATAATGTGAAAAGAAAGCGAAGAATACAAAATGGTGACAAACTGATAATTATCTTAAGCAAACGTTCCGAATCTATACCTCTTATAAAGCAAAACCCCACTAAGTTCATTTATTAATTTTCTATCTCTACATGCAGGCTATCCACATCACCATCTATTCACAGCCGTTCGATTCAAATGATCTGACCATCCATTTTTTCGGTGAGGCGTTCTGTGCATGCTGTCATGCAGACCGTTCCGTGCCTTAGTTTCCATTCTGCTCCGTTTTTTGCTGTTTTTATATCAGTGTAGAAGAATTGCATCTACTGGTTCACGTTCAGCCCATTACAGCAATCCACATGCGGTGCATTACTCCAAATCTATTGACGCTCATCAAAGCGGGGTGTTACTCCACGATCTGTAACCGAGACTTCACATATTCAGGACCTCTCCTCTTCCTTGTGGATTACAAATCCCATCCATCACCTTCCTCCACATTTCTTGACGACTTGCCCCTGTTGCCCGTGAGACCTTTTCGCTCGAGAGAGAGAGGGGAGTGTGTGCCAAAGAAATAGTTTGCCTCAATTTTCCATTTTTCTATTCATGGGGTATTTATAGGGTAAACACTATTCCTACAAATATCTGGCTAGATATTTCCAGCCAGCGTGGCGAACCTATCCACACAGGGACAGGTGTCACACCACTACGCGCGGGCCACACAGGTGTCCAGGACACCTGTGCTTCTAGAACCTCCTAGCAGATTCCAGACCGCCAACACCCGCGCTGACGTGTCCACGAGCAGGAGTCGACAGGCCGACTCCGTCACTCGACACTTCCTCGGGTAGGAGTCGAGAGTTCGACTCCACGTACCCGGAAACTACCTCCAGTCAGAACAACCTCCGACTGGGCTACCTACTCGAGTCCTCCTGACTCGAACACTTGGGTTCGACTGACCCGAAGTCACTCGACTGAAATCCACTCGAGTCGACTAGGAATACAAGCCTATTCTAACAATCACTCCCTAGGCTTGAGTTCCGGCGACACCTCCACCATGCCGATCCTTGAACGCAGCTCCGCCAGGCGGACTCGACCAAGTGGCTTGGTCAGCATGTCTGCGAGTTGGTGTTCGGTGGGCACGAACTCCAGCTCGACTTTCTTCGCCTCCACGCAGTCTCGAATGAAGTGGTACTTCAAGTCGATGTGCTTTGATCGCTCGTGGAAGACGGGATTCTTGGCGAGCGCGATAGCCGACTTGTTGTCGACCTTGAGCACCACGTGCTCAGCTTCGCCGTTGCTGAACTCGGACAGCAACCGAGCCAGCCAGATCCCCTGGCAAGCAGCTGTGGCAGCCGCCACATACTCCGACTCGCAGCTCGACAGAGCCACGACCTTCTGCTTGAGTGACTGCCAGGTCACTGGGCTGCACCCGAGGAAGTACAGGGTGCCCGACGTACTCTTGCGCGAGTCGACGTCGCCCGCCAGGTCGCTGTCGCTGTAGCCGACCAGGCGCGGTGCACCTTCACTCCTCCCATACCTACACCCGAGTCGCTGAGACCCGGCGATGTAGCGTAGGATGTGCCTCACAGCCGCGAGGTGCTCCAGAGTTGGAGCCTCCATGAACCTCGATACGAACCCGACTGCGAAGGTCAGGTCCGGCCTCGTGTGCACCAAGTACCTGAGGCTCCCGACGATGCTCCGATACTCGGTCGCATCTGTCGCGGGTGCCGTGCTGCACTTGGACAGCTTGAAGCGTGGCTCCATGGGTGCGTGGACGGGGTTGCACCCGCCCATCCCCGCCTTCTCGAGCAGCTTCTGGGCATAGGCACCCTGCGAGATATCGATCCCGCTGGGTCCTTGTCGAACCTCGATGCCAAGGTAGTAGCTTAGCAACCCGAGATCGGACATCTGGAATAGGCTCCGCATCTCCAGCTTGAATCTGTCGATGTCGCTGGAATCCGAGCCTGTGATCACCAAGTCGTCGACGTAGACACCGACTAAGAGCCGGCTCGGAGTCGCTCCTCGCGCGTACATGCCATGCTCCGACTCGCACCTTGCGAAGCCGAGCTTGACGAGGCATGCATCGAGCTTGGTGTTCCATGCCCTTGGCGCCTGCTTGAGGCCGTAGAGCGCCTTGCTGAGTCGAAGCACCAGGTGCTCCTTCCCCTTTGCAGCGAAGCCGGTTGGCTGCTGCACATACACCTCTTCCTCCAACTCGCCGTTGAGGAAGGCTGACTTGACGTCCATGTGGTGGACGTCCCACCCCGCACTCGCCGCCACGGCTAGCAGTAGCCTGACGGACTCGAGACGGGCCACGGGTGCGAAAACCTCGTCGTAGTCGACCCCGTGCCGCTGCACGTAGCCCTTCGCCACCAGGCGAGCCTTGTGCTTAAGGACTGCGCCATGCGCATCCTTCTTCACCTTGTACACCCACTTCAGGCCGATCGCGCGGTGACCTGGTGGTAAGGTGGCCAGCCTCCAAGTCGAATTGGACTCGATGGCCTCCAGCTCCTCTTGCATCGCCTGCCTCCAGCTGGCATGCACCTTCGCCTCATCGAACGAGCCTGGCTCTTCGGAGGCGAGATAGTGGAGCTCCTCGTCCGGCTCAAGGGCCGAACCCACTTCGAGCACGTTCTGCAGAGTGCGGAACCGGTGGTCGAAGCTCATGTCGTCTTTTCCATCGAGCATACCTGAGTACCTCGAGGGTGGCGTGACGAACTCGACGCCTGAGACAGCCGGAGTCGAAATCTCGGCTGTCGGGTGCTCCGGTGTTGTTGGAGAACCAGCTGGGGATGCACTCCCCACTCCAGGAGTTGGCGAGTCTGGAGTCGGCGAGTCGGGTGCTGGACCCGCACTCCCGTCACTCGAAGTTGGTTGCGGCTCGAACACCATGTGCTCGACTGCGAAGGTGTCGACTCCGAAGGTGTTCACCGGAGTGTCCGGCGAACTCCAGTCCCAGCTCGCGTTCTCGTCGAACACGGCATCTCGCGTGATGGTCACGCGGTTAGTCACCGGGTCATAGGCCCGATAACCCTTCGTCCCAGGTTGGTACCCGACGAAGATCATCGGCCTGCTCCGGTCGTCGAGCTTCTTCAGCCCGGGGCGCGTCTCTCTGACATGCACCACGCACCCGAACGTGCGCATGAAGCTCACATTCGGCTTGCGGCCATGCCAGGACTCGAACGGCGTCATGCCGTCCACGCTCTTGGTTGGCGACCTGTTCAAGATGAACACGGCCGTCGTCACTGCCTCACCCCAGAATTCTCCGGGTACCTTCTTGGCCTTCAGCAGACTGCGGGCCATGCCCACAATCGTCTGGTTGCGTCGCTCCACGACGCCATTCTGCTGCGGGGAGTACGGAGCCGTCAGGTGACGCTCCATCCCGAGCTCAGCGCAGTATGCTGTGAAGGACCCGGAGGTGAACTCGCCTCCGCGATCCGTGCGCAGCGTGCGCAGCTTGCAGCCTGTTTCTGCTTCGGCTCCCGCCTGGAGTCGAATGATGGCGGCTGCGGCCTCGTCCTTCGTCGAGAGAAGGGCGAGCCACATGTACCGCGACAGGTCGTCCACCAGCAGGAGGAAGTACCTCTTCCCACTCGGTGTGGCCGGGGTGATCGGCCCGCAGAGGTCGCCATGGACCAACTCGAGTCGCTCCTTCGCCCGGAACTTCGCTTGCTTTGCGAATGGGGCTCGCCTCTGCTTCCCTGCTAGGCAGGCGTCGCAGAGCTGGTTCACGTGCTCCACCAGAGGGAGGCCACGCACCATCTCGCCCTTCGCCAGTCGGCGCAAGCTGTCGAAGTTGAGGTGCCCGAACCGCGCATGCCAAGTCCACGCCGGGTCGTCGCCAGTGCCCACGACTAGGCACACTGGCTGCGCGACTCGCGCGTGCAGCTTGTACATCCGGTTCGGCTCTCGCCTGACCTTGATCAGGAGCTGCCGCTCCCTATCACGCACTCGAAGGATCCCATCCTCGATCAGCACCTGGCAGCCGTTCTCGTCGAACTGGCCCAGGCTGATGATCTGCGTGTTCAGCCGGGGTATGTAGTACACCCCGGTGACGGCCCGATGCTCGCCTGACTTGCAGACGAAGAGCACCGTCCCTTGCCCGCAGATTTCGACTCGCGAGCCATCACCGAACTTGACAGTTCCAATGATGCTTGTGTCGAGTTCCGCGAACGCGGCGCGGTCACCAGTCATGTGATTGGTGGCGCCCGAGTCGAGGTACCAGACGCCCTTCTTGGCGTCCCCCTCTTGCGCCAGGTTCACCTGCGCCTTCTCCTCTAGCATGAGGAGGACCGGCTCCTTGCGAGTCGGGTCAGCCAGCTCCTTGCGAGCTGGCGCAGTCGAGTGCTTTCCACTCGACGAGGGTGTCGAGTCCTTGCGACCCGACACTCCCGGCTGCTGGAGCCGGGTGGCCAACTCCTCCCGAGTTGCCATGGTCAGCTCCTCCTGAGCCAACGCAGTCGAGTGCTCTCCACTCGACGAAGTTATCGGGTGCTCTCCACCCGACGAGGCTGTCGAGTCCTCCTGACTCGACACTCCCGGATCCTTGCGACCCGAGACGGCCGACTCCTCTCGAGTCGCCGAGCCCAGCTCCTCCCGAGCTGGGGCAGTCGAGTGCTTGCCACTCGACGATCCTGCCGAGTCCTCCTGACTCGACGATGCTGTCGACTCCTCCGAGTCGACATGTCCCACTCCGCGATCCACTGGATCGGCGCGAGTTCCTTCGGAGGAGTCGACGATCCCTCCGACTCTGCCACCGGTCGAGTCGCTGACTCTGCCACCGGTCGAGACAAGGGTGCCGCCTCCGAGGTGCTCGACTCCGCCTGGCGAGTCGAAGCAGGGAGCTGTGGGGCAGTCGCGATGGTGCAGGTCTCCATCATGAGGAGTGCGCTGTCATCCTCATCGTCTCCGCCACGGACGAGGTGTGCTTCTGCACCCTCTGCGCGCACGAGGTGTGCTTCCTCGCGCTTCTTCTTGCGGCAGTCCCGCACCCAATGGCCGGCGACTCCGCAGTACCTGCACGTGTCTTTCGACGTGCCAGGGTTCCCAGCTCCACGAGCTGAGTTGCCTCTACCGCGACCGCGCGGCTTGCCGCCGCCGCGTCCGGTATGGCTGGAGGATCCACCTCCATCCTGCAGGCGCATCCGAGAGAACCACTCCTCCTCCGTGAGGAGTAGTTTCCCAGCCTGCTTGGCCTCCGGCTTCTCCGCCTCATGTCGCTCCTCAGCCGTTTTGAGGCGGCCGATGAGCTCCTCCATGGGGAGCTTGTCGAGGTCGAGCAGAGTCTCGATTGAGCATGCCATCTGCGAGAACCTCGTGGGAACGACCGAGAGAAACTTACGGATTGTGTCTGGCTCGGTGATGGTGACGCCGAGCACCCCAAGCTGCGACACGAGTGACGACATCCGCATGGCGAAGTCGTCGATGTTCTCGCCGTCGCCGAACTTGATGGCCTCGTACTGCTTCTTGAGCGCAGTCGCCTTCGCCTCCCGGACACGGGTATCTCCGACCCGCATCGTCTTGATCGCCTCCCACGCCTCCTTGGCCGTCGCCTTCGACGCCAGTGTGGAGATCATCTCCGGCGGAACGGCGAGCAGCACGTACTCGAGTGCTGCCCGGTCCGTCTCGCGCTCCTCCGTGCCATCGTGCACGGCGGACCAAACACGGCGTGCCTCAAGCTTCACTTGCATGAGCAGCGCCCAGTCCGCGTAGTTTGACCGCGTGAGCAGCGGCCATGAACTACCGGCCTCCCGCACAACACGCTGGACTGCCAGCGTGCTCGCGGCCTCCTTCACCTCCGCCGGCATGAGCGCCTTCCTTCGCCCATCTCCGGTGAGATCTCTCAAGAACTCAGCTCTGATACCAACTGTTGCCCGTGAGACCTTTTCGCTCGAGAGAGAGAGAGAGAGAGAGAGAGAGGAGTGTGTGCCAAAGAAATGGTTTGCCTCAATTTTCCCTTTTTCTATTCATGGGTATTTATAGGGTAAACACTATTCCTACAAATATCTGGCTAGATATTTCCAACCAGCGTGGCGAACCTATCCACACAGGGACAGGTGTCACACCACTACGTGCGGGCCACACAGGTGTCCAGGACACCTGTGCTTCTAGAACCTCCTAGCAGATTCCAGACCGCCAACACCCGCGCTGACGTGTCCACGAGCAGGAGTCGACAGGCCGACTCCGTCACTCGACACTTCCTCGGGTAAGAGTCGAGAGTTCGACTCCACGTACCCGGACACTACCTCCAGTCAGAACAACCTCCGAGTGGGCTACCTACTCGAGTCCTCCTGACTCGAACACTTGGGTTCGACTGACCCGAAGTGACTCGAGTGACAATCCACTCGAGTCGACTAGGAATACAAACCTATTCTAACAACCCCAATGTCGCCAGCAGCACCGCTGTCCCTAGCAAATTACGCTGCTCCAAATCATCCGATGAATGCAATCCCAGACTGCTATCACTCGGGATGTTCATCCTGCCTCTCGACGTTTTTCATTGCCCGATGGCCGGTTTTTTTCCGCCGGTGGTCATGGCATCAGGACCATGTAAGTGGGATGAGGGAGATCGATCGGGCACATCGAGCCGAATCAGCGTTAGATTTTATGGTTCTTTCATGTGCCTATGCGTGTTCATTTTTGGTATGCGTACAGTCTGCTGAATCTCAATGCTTGCAGTCTCATTAGATGTTCTAGACGATTGATAGTGGTCAAGAGCAGATTTATTTTTGGTGAGCATCTACCTACCTGCCGATTGTAATCTTTCTTTGTGAGTTGTGACCCTCACGCCTCACCCAAATCTATGCATGCAGGTACTTCTTTTGTACGATTGGAGACGAGAGGATTTTTCTCTTACACATCTATTCCAGCAGTCCAGGTCTGAACAATTTTTCAAGGGTTTCTTCCATTAATTCGAGTCGTCATGGTGATCCTCACCCTGTTCGACTGCTGCGGTGCTGCTCGTGGTTTATCATTATTGGTTGCCAATTTCATTTGACCCTATTTTCAAGACGTCAAGACTTGTCCAGCATTACAAGCAATTTTTTACTGGACCAAGATTATAAGCAATGCATGTCACTTCCATTCCCCCTCTGGTGCCTTTTTTGCTTCCTACCCACATATATTGATCTAGAGTAATTCATGTTTTCTATGGATATATTCGTAGTAATGTTTGGGTTCGAACTTCAGCTCAATTGTGTATGTTCAGTGGATAAAAAAATGTGTATCCTCGCAAAAACAATTGTGTATAATCTTCTTATTGTGCTTATTCATTTTCTCTTTCAGTATGGCATGGTTAATATTTTTTGCAGATATCAGAAGTTAATTATTAACTTCAGCAACATGATTTATCTTTTGTTGCCTGCGATATGTTAATTTCAGCACTTCCTTCCATTGTGCCTTACAGGTGAGTAATGAGCAGTTGAGCACCTGGCTATGCAATAAGAAGAGAAAGCATGTCCAGTGCCGATCTTGAACTCTAGAATTCAGTTATACGTTTGCAATTCTAGATCTCAACTGTTTTCGTTAATTACATTCTTACCATGCTTTGTTCTCTAATTTGGGCTAATTTAGTTACGTAGCCGAAAATATATTGTTCAGTTCTCCATAATTGATGCATATATTTTCTAATACACTGTACATTCAACAATATATATGCTATTGTTTAACCGTTCACTATTTACACTGCTGCTTACATTGACATGAAAAATTGACACATTGACCACTATATTAGCAATTGTTTCTCATCTGGCCCGCTATTATGAGAAATTTAATTTTCAATCTACTTGGCCTCTAAAGATTTTTGGAAGAGTGGAAAACAAATTCTACCTACCTACATGACAATGGAACTTATTATCTGCCGATGTAAACTCAAGAGTACCTTAACTGCAAGTAGGTAAATTTTTGGCATAGATAATTCTCTAATCGGTGGAACTATTCATATTCATATTGAGTAGTGACCACCTTTTGTATTTTTGATATTTGTGAAAGGTTAAATCTACGGACCCAATGTTATTTAGTCCTATCTAAATGTGTAACTCTACAAAGAAAATTAAGCTTCAAATTGGTTTTCTTATAATTTGTTATCCTCATATTCTTTTAGCCACATAGTCCCACAGAAACGCATAGGGTATCGTCTATGTATATCTTTTTATAAATAAAACCTCACGAATATCTATTAATGACAGCCCTCATTTACATGCAAGCTAACTACATAATCCATTTTCTCAACCATCAAAGTATTCACATCAACAAATTTTAGGCATCAAAAATATGCGTCCACTACCATTATGTTGATTAAGTTTGGCTTCTCGACTACTGTGAACATTTAGTTGACAACTTCATTTTTCATGAGTCTTATACCCATTCGTTAAAAAATAGAGTTCATAAGGAGATTCCCACCGCAACGCGCGGGGTATCCTTCTAGTAACATATAATTTTGAAGGGCGTAACTAATTACAATTAGCTTCGTGACTTGCATGTTGCAGGTTCGTAACTTTTAACCCAAAAAAAATTGTCGGAACATATTGATATGAGATCTAGTTTAGAAGATCTCGTCACCGGCCGATTTAATGGTAGAAACAGATTTTGGATCGGGCCAGTGGTTTGACATATAAAATATTTTGTACTTCCGAAAAGGGGAAAACTTATATCACTTTTTTTCTTATCACCATTCATGCACATTAAAACCATGTGTAGTTTCGTATGTTTTAGGACGTTCTTAAGATGATATTATCACTAATAAATTTATTCATTGGCCTATATATGTAACTTTTTCAAATAGAATGTTTTTTATATGTTCAAAACAGTATTATAACATTAGGGGCCACTGCAAAATCAAAACATATAGGAACATTTATAAATATAATGGATATACTTCATAGAAACAACATATTTAAAAAATGCATGAATTTTTTTATAGGTTAAACCTTTTTTTAAACTTGTGTCAAATTTTTATTTTATAGGGATAGTGAAGTTGGGCATATATCAAAACAAAACATTTTTATGTCAAAATAATTCTTTTAGGACCCATAGACCTTTTTATATTACATGTGTGAACATTTGATGGCCAAATTTTGGTGGAGTGGGGATCTTGACAAGAAATCCATGCACTGGTTAGCATGGGATCGAATTTCTGTTCCCAAGAGCAAAGGGGGGATGGGCTTTAGAGATATGCAAGTTTTCAATTTAGCACTCTTGGGGAAGCAAGGATGGCGTTTAATTACGGCTCCAAATTTGCTATGTGCCCAGGTTCTCATGAGTAGATACTACCCAAATTCAGAGTTCATGGAGGCGACTGTCTCTCGAACGGCGTCACGAACCTGGCGGGCTGTGGTAGCGGGAAGAACGGCTTTACAGAAAGGCCTAATTAAGCGAATTGGCTCGGGGGGCACTGTCTCGATCTGGGAGGATACCTGGATCCCAGCGGCAAGAACTCTAAGACCAATGGGACGACTACCATCAGCAACATGTGATATGGTGAGCGAGCTAATTGATGAGAGCACTCACCAATGGAATGTTCAGAAACTCAGGGAGAATTTTTTGGCACCTGATGTTGACCTGATCATGCAAATACCTTTGAGATATCAGGGTGGAGAAGATTGGATGGCATGGGCACTGGAAAAGTCGGGACAATTCTTGGTTCGGTCGGCTTACAGAGCTCTTGTTGATTCCAACGCAGAGCAAGTTTCAGTTGAGATGGGTGCTGCTTCCTCCTCTAATTCTGACCGGAGGGAAGTGTGGAAACTATGCTGGAAGCTCGACGTAGTACCCAAGGTGCAAGTATTTTGGTGGAGAGTCCTCAAAGGCATTGTGCCTGATTTCTCGACTCTCTCCAGGCGGCATGTCAAAGAAGATAGCACTTGTGGGATCTGTAAAGCTACAAGCGAGACTCTGCTTCATGCATTGACAGAATGCACACACGGCAAGCTGTTCTGGGCAGCAGCTAGGGATGTGCTCAATGTGAAACTACCCAGGCTACACCCGGTGACATGGGCTTCTGACATATTACTAGAACCATGGTTCACCAAACGGGAGAGAGATCTGGTAACGACGGTGATGTATTCCATTTCATTTGGACATCACGCAATAAATGGATACATGGGGACAAAGGTTATGATCCAGTGGAGGCAACTGAATATGTTCGTCAGACTATTGATGACCTTGAACTCCCAAGACAAGCGAAGCGATCAGTGGAGCCTAGTCATGCATGTATTTGGCATGGCCCCTCAGATGGTTGTGTGAAGCTGAACCTGGACGGAGCTATATGTGCGCAGGAGGGCACAGCGGGAAGTGGTGGTGTTGCTCGCGATGCTACTGGTTTCTGCGGTGCCTGGAACAAAGTTTATAAAGGAATCAGCGACCCTCTCTGCGTGGAAGCACTGGCTTTCCGAGACGCAGCGTGTTTTGCACAGGCAAGAAACTTCAGGTCTGTAATCTTTGAAACAGACTGCCAAGAGCTTGTGCGATGCTGGCATACAAGAAGAACAGACCGTTCGGTGATAGCAGCCTTGCTACAGGATGTGAGTAATTTGGTAGAGTCTTTTCAGGTTTTCTCTTTAGTGTTTACTCGTCGGTCAGCCAACACTGTGGCTGCGTGTCTTAATGGTGTATCACAGGAGTGGCTGGGGACGAGCCCAGAGTTTTTAGCTGACAAGCTTAGTGCTGATTGTATCCAAAACGATGCGAGTTAATAAAGAACGGTTGTTCCCTCCAAAAAAATATGAATATGTTTAGCTTTATTTTATGCGGGATATTTATTTGCTGAATAATTTTTTACAAGTTGTATAGACTTTTTATTTGATACCCATACACATTTTAACATACCGTGTGACATATATCAGAATTTATATCATACAAATTTGGAACATTCCCTTACCAAACAAGATTTACATAATCTGTTTAAATGTCCATCATTTAACAAAATTAAAATCCAAAGAAAACATAACGAGCCAACACACATAATAAGTATTTACTCATACTATCGTTTTTGGCGCATAGGCGGAGGAACATAAGTTTTCGGCGTGTGGGAGTAGGAACAACGTAAATTGTGCGCGAGAGAGGAGTAGCAACCATCATCACAGAGCATGAATCAATACTTGAGGGAGAGATATATATGGAATGAACAGCAATGACACTCCATGTGGTTGCGAGGACGTGACAGAAACAAGAGTGGCGCCCACATGTAGAAACCCGTCGATGCATCATCTACCGGTAGACAAATAGGATTGTCCCAATAAATACTCATATGTCCTTAAAAAATCAAATACAGATTAAATGTTTAATTATTATGGTAACTTGTGTTTAGTTAACTGGTCAAGTTGATGGTCGGAACTATACTTTATTTTTTACACCAGAAATTAATTTTGCGTGGGAGGGAATTGAAACATCATTGCGGCACGGTGAAATTCCAGTGGGAAAACATGTTTTAGCGTGCTCCTCCTATTGGACAGGAAGGTTGTGCCATGCATGGATCGTCAAACCAGAATGTCTGATGCGCGGTCATATCAGATGGTTGATGTTGCACGCATCAACACATGTTAGGACTCGATTGGTTCCTAGGCCTGTCTCGCGGATTGCTCTCACTGACACCTTGGTGGGTGGCGAATATAAATCGTTGGAAGAAGGGATATTTGAGATACCAAATCGAAGGTTCAAACAAAAAACTCACAAACAAAAACACGATGAGTACAACACGAAGGTGATGGAGCTGGAACCGTCCTTGAAGGCGGTGGAGGAGGCAATGGTGAAAGTGGCGAAGGCCTTTCCTAGGTAGTGTCATTCGACAACTTTCGGGCTGCCACGACCATGCTGGATTGCGGTGACTACCACGTCTGAAGATCGATGCGGACAAACTCTCTGCCACATTCAAGCAGTGGGAGGTGGGCACGGTGGACAATATCAACAATCTCGTTGAGGCCAAGGGTGGCGACTTGTATATTTGCGGCGTCATAACTGTTGTGCCTACTGAGCACAAAGTGGAAAATATCCTTGCCAAGTTTGACATGGCTGGATGATACTTGTGGGACATCACGAACTTGGCGAAGGTGCGCCACCTTGACGTCATCAGCTATGCCTTGAAGAGCATTGTAAAGAGCATTCCAGTAGCGCGTAAACCCCATTTGTTTTTTTGGTAGCCGCCCGTGGAGCAATACAGAAGTGAATCTCCTTCACAGCTCCATCAAGGTCAGCAGCAAGAACATGTGACAAATGGGCGACGACTTGTGTAGTATAGCTGAGGATGTCGCTAGGCGTCTCAAAACCTTCGTCGAGGAGCCATGCGGAAGAAGCAATGGGTAGTTCATCCAACTCCGAGAGTACCTCAACGATGTGTTGAACATCTCTGTTGATTTCATTCAGTAGAGGTGTGGGTTCGGTCAGAACTTGAGCTTAGGGTCAGCCCAATGAAAGGCAAATCATTTATTTTGAGACTATTGACAAATGAAGATTTGAGAGCAGGATGATTTAAAATTAATTTAATATGTACTAAACTTTTACATTTCTCTAAGTCTTAGTTGTAGCATGTTACAGTATTAAAATTATATTTTTTTATTTGATTGCATGGTTTAACTTTACTAAACATTCACAACAACAAATAAATATCATGTGAGTAATATATGTTTCCATATTGTATTTATTTGTTAGTTTAGATAATTAATGGTTTTTAATATGAAGTTGGTCAAACTTTTCAAAGTTTAACTTAACACAAACCTAATATGCGGAGTAAAAATAAATGGAGGGACTATTTTGTATCAAAAGTCTTTTCTACAACCTTTTAATACAATGCATAAACTGCATAATTTATACATATTTATGGTAACAGTCTATATAGATTGTGGTCTAACAAGTATCTCAATGACGGCTTGTAGTACATTATTAAGTAGTCATAATTATAGAAACTTTTAGAGTATAAACTGAACCAATAACATATATTCTTTACTCCTTTTTCTGGGTAAAAATTGCTATCAAGTCAAAATTTAACAAGCATGGTTTGCATTTGGTATTTGAACAATGTGCTTACAGTAACTGTGGATTCTAATATATTTGTATTAAAAAATATTATTTGATATTCTCTTATGCAATGTGATTCTTATCATGTCCAGTGTATGCAAGTTCCCCACAAATTTATAAAATAAAAAGGTATTGCAGGGATTTAAACGTAGATGTCTAGTTACGTCGATTTTTGTAAAAACTACAAGACTTTCCATATAAAGAGAATTGCATGCAAACTAACTTGTTGTTGTCGGTCATATTGGTTTGTTCTTACGTGCAAAGATGTTCCTGGTATTGTATTTGGTTCCGCAAATTAACCATTTTATTATGTTAAGATACACTATTCGTCCCAAAATGTAAGGCGCGCATGATTTCTTACCATCTTTAGTTCATAACTTTGACCACTAATATATACCGAAGTGTATTGAATGAGCTTGTATTAATGGCATTGTTGCATTTTGTTTTGAGAGTTGTGACATACTTATTTCATAAGTATTGAGAATATTTTATAGAAATATTATAAGTGAAAATCATGGTATAAGTTGTGCTTTGTTAGCCAGAAAAAAAAACATTTATGCTTTAATTTTGTACATAGTGGGTATTAAATAGTTTTATTTTGGGTCCTTATTTTTCGAGGCCCTAGTTGGTCGCCCTTTTTTACCGGCCTATTGGTCGGTTTGCTAGGGCTGCATAGGTAGTACTAGATTTTTCATACTGCATATTTAATCTATGTCACAACGTTGTATGGACCGGAAAATTGCCGGTGAATATGAAAATGACGAGGAGCCAGTATATATTTTTTTTCTTTTTGCGGGTAGAGCCGGTTGCTCGATTTCGTTCGCATTTTGTAACCAACATAAGTGACAAGAAAATTAACATCTACATGGAGATATACTGCATTTTTTGGAAATATTATCAAAACTATTATACTTACAACAATATAGTACCGTTTAGCTAATTGGCAAGTTCGTTTCTTTGGTTAATATAATTGAAGATTTTGAGAGGACATAACAAATCATCATGTGTCTTCTACACAAACATCATAGTACTTCCTCCGTCCCAAAATAAGTGTCTTAAGTTTGCCCAAAAGTGAATGTATCTAGACATGTTTCATGTATAGATACATCCACTTTTGAGCAAACTTGAGACAGTTATTTTTTGGAAGGAGGGAGTAGCAGTTTTTGGGAACTACGGTACAAACCAACTAAATCCACTCTTAAATATTCAGTTTCTATAGTACTTAACTCTATATACCAACTAGATCATTCTCAAGTCTTTTCAATTCTACGGTAAAAGATAGGATGTTAGTTCTGATCATCTCCACTAATATAAAAAGAGAGAGGGTGGCTGATCCAAATAACATCAGCCGTATGATCCCTTATATCTAACGTTTCAGAATTCTTCAATGATGTATCCGCTTAAGTCATACCCCCGTAGTCATTACCATTGATTTTGTTGATCTAATGGTCTAGATTAGCCCAATGTTGTAGCACGGACGCAGAGCAGCAGCGCAGCCTCAGCCTGTCCCGCAGGAAACCGCCTCCCACGATCTCCTCGAGGGCTCCCCACGCACGCAACGCCCCTATCCACGCTCATCTCACCGAAGACGGCGTCGTCTTCCCTGACATGCCGATCCCCTTCCACTCCCCCGGACGCGTTGCTCCACTCGCCGCCGGCGGCGATGTCGCTGCCCCGCCCCACCTACTGACACAGCCTGCCCGTGACAGCACAACCTCCAGTCCCCGAAGCCTTCCGCGATTCGTTGCCTACCGCCATCGCAACCTACCGTCGCTGAATCCCTCCCGCCGCAGCCTAGACGACCGGCAAGCGAGGTCGCCGGGAAACGAGGCAGCGCCCAGCACGCCAGAACGCCGACGCCCTCCCGCCGCTGCAGCCTACACGGGACTGTCGTGTCCTGCACACCGGCAAGCGAGGTGGCACCCTGGACGACAGAATGCCAACGCCCTCCCGCCGCCTCAGCCTACATGGGACAGCTGCGCGCCCTGCACACCGGCAAGCGTGGCGGCGCCCTGCACCTGCACGCTGGAACGTCGGACCAACGCCCTGCACGGAGGAACACGGAACGCCGGAACCCGCGGCGCGCTCTACGTCTCCTGCACCGGCCGGAATCCATCAGCAACTCTACATCCTTCAGGTTTGATGGTGCCCACTGCCTAGGTTGAGGTCACGATCTTCCCATGCGGTCGCTCATGTCACGGTCTTGAGTTGTCTCCACATAACAATCGCTTAGCTCAACCTGAAGTCTCAAAGCCATCGCTTAGCTCTCTTGCTATTGTGAGCTGCGCAGGTCAATTCACTAATCATAATGGACGCTGGATGCAAATGCAATAACCTGTATTTTAACTAAAAACTGTATGTTTGAGGTACAATGATACATTTGGTCGGACAATAGTTTGAAAGAGATAGGTAATTGCGGCACATAAGGATTTTACTGGATTGTGATTCGATATCATCCAATTGGCTGGACCAGCAAATTTAAAGAGATTATTAACTGGGATCTTTCTTTTATTTGCATATAAGAGCTTCTTTCAGAATGTTGATCCTTCCGGTAAACTTCCCAACTTAATTTTTCAGAAAATTGTTGTATTATTCACATTTGTTCTCTGCTTCGGTAACTTAAAATTCTGCTCTGCTAGCTGGAGCTGGTGTTTAGGTTCTCTGAATGTCTATGTTTGTCAAAATTTCTTTGTTTTTCTTCTCCACGCATTAGATATGTTCATAATCTGTGTCGTGTTGAAATTTCAGTGGTATTGTCAATTCAGGTGTACGAGCTACGTTTGGCATGCTACTGGGAATTACAAGATGTTTTGCCTGTACATTCTTCTAAGGTGATGTTGTAGGCTAATTAACAAGCATGATGTACAAATTGATTGGTTCAGTTCGTTCACACTAGCTTGATGAGGTGCTATTTCAGATGTACAATCAAATTAATTAGCCCTGGACTGTGCTTAGACAGAAAAATGATCTGACCGTACAATGTTTTGATGCAAACTCGAAGACAGACTGTGATCATCGCACAAAAATCTATAACGAAGGTCGGACGAAATTGAGATTTTACATGTCAGGCAAAAGATCAAAAGTAGGTACATAATGCATCAGTTTCACACACCCATTGCTCTATGATGTGAATTATGTGTTGCCCATAGGCTAATGTTAAACTGCACTATTTTAGATGTTGAACTACTCCATGGATGGAGTTCTTTAATTCAAGACTCATTTACAAAAACATCAGGAATTGCATAGGCAGGCACCTTCAACAAAAACTTCCCCACATGTAAGTTTGTCCTGCATTGTTCTTCACACTGTTGTTTACAATCACATCAGGAATTGCATCACAATATACCTGGAATATATTTTAGGGGGCGAAAGCAAACAAGGACACTCCAAGTTCTGAAACAAGTTTCTTCTCTGCTTTGTGGAGCTAAGCAAAGTGTGCTGCATGTAAGAATATTGTGTACCTTTTTAACGATCATACAAATGTGATACATTGTTGCTTGGCCGATAAGTACATTTTTCCTTATTTTGTTAATCATCATCATGAAGAAACAGGATACATATTTATTTACAGGATTTCTTACCCTGAAACTTTTTATTGGAGTTGTGTACTAGAAGGTGTGGATTTTTAACACAGAGTGATTGTTCCCTCGAAGTCTGGTTTGCTCTGGACACTGCAAGTCACTGCAACCATATAGCTACATCATCCAATCCTTCAATCAGATTTTAGTCAGACTTAGAGGCCATCAGATATTTTCTACGAGAAGTAATTCTATGTGAAGCAATTCTATTTTAAGGAAGTACATAACCGGTTTTTTCCACTCTTAAGATTTATGAGTTTTTTACTGCGCAACCATATATTGTACTATCCAGTTGTGGCATGATTGAGAAGATAAATTCTCCGCCTCCAACCCCTTTTATGTGTTTGGTATGGTGTAACTAAATTTATTCTTGTTAAAAAAACTAAATTTATTCTTTCCTAATGGCGTGCCCGTGCTGGTGTCATGGATGTTGAACCTCTTGACTCAGTTCGATATGCCTCTTTTCCTAAACAAACATCCCTGTACAATGGTTTGAAGTAGTGTGCTAGATGACTAAAATGAGGGTTCTGGTCGAACTTGGTCCGTCCATAATAAGTCGTGTACTACCAGATGATATATTGTTCTCACTTGAACTTAGTTAGCCGAAATGGCTTGAACTATACATTAGTATAGACTATGCTTTGGAAAATCCTATTGGTATGTACCCACTTTTTTGCATTTGTGTTGTAAAAAAACAAAAAAGACATTATGATATTCATTACCATTCTATTTATCCTATGGGAAAATAAATTCTCAAGATTACACGTGTGTTTACACGTGCAAGATTACTAGTCATCCAAAAGCATGTGCAAACTTCTACTGCGAAATAATAGGACGTGATGCAGCCCAACCCGGAGTGGATGATCGCTCGACAGCAGGTTGACTATGCGTGCGGGCTCGTCAACGGGCGGGGGGTACGAAATGGCCTACCGGCGCGCCGATCCCCGCGTCGCGCATGTGCACACTGGCATTCTGGCGAGTGGTTCGGGCGACGACGAGGCATCGTTCGCCGCGAGCGTTCGTGGGGGCTGATCATTACCGCACGAGCGCCGGCGCCAACGGCGAGACGCGGACGCATATCCCACCGGCCGCCGCCGTGGCCTGTGCGCCGAGCTATCGGTGTTGCGCACCGTTGTCAGTTGTCCAACCGCTCGCATATCTTCCGGGTCGTGGTTGACTGTAACGAACCTCGATACATCAATCACAGGAATGGGGATTGGAGAGGGAAATTGGGGTTCGGGAGAGAGACGGAAGAACACGGGATCGAGAAGAGACAGCAGAGGATAGGGAAGCAACAGAGTTCATTCATTCTCGATAACGTTTCCTAGTCTCACAGCTAGTTATAAACACCCCAGCACACATACGACGCACACGACAACGCACACGACCGACAAGCAGAGACAATCCAGGAAGTGGATCGATCAGCTCCTGTAGCTTGATGGGTCGCAACCCAATAGCAGCCCACCTAGGACCATGACAATCCCCTCACCTTAACAGCAGGCATGACCTCATGCCGGTAGAACACCACCTCAGGAAGCAGGGACTCAGCAGCTTCTGCGAGGAGACGATCTTCATTCACCACAACGGAAGGAGGAATATGTTTCTTCAGTAGCGAGTCGTGAACCACTGGATGGATCTTGCTTGAATCTGGTAGCTTCAGCCGATATGCAGAAGCACCCACTCGCGCCAGGACTTGGTAAGGACCAAAATAGCGCAAAGACAGCTTCTGATTGCTCCTAGTAGCCACAGATTGTTGAATGAAGGGCTGCAGTTTGAGGTATACCTGATCACCCACCGCAAACTGCCTCTCAGAACGGCGTTTGTCAGCCTGAATCTTCATGCGTTTCTGAGCATAGGCCAATTGTTGTCGTAAGACTTACACCATGATTGCACGTTCCTGCATCCAAGTCTCGAGGTCTGGAGATTGACATTCAGCAGCTACAGCAATACCCAAATGTCTGGGTTTCTGGCCATACAGGACTTCAAAGGGAGTGCGCTCCAAGGCAGAGTGGTAATTAGTATTGTACCAATACTCAGCGAGAGGAAGCCAGTCATACCATTTCTTTGGACAGGCGTGTACAGCACAGCGCAAGTAGGACTCCAAGCACTGATTCAGACGTTCAGTCTGCCCATCAGTCTGAGGATGATAGGAAGAGCTCAAATGCAGAGAGGTGTCAGTGAGACGGAATAATTCCTTCCACAAGGTGCTCGTGAATATGCGATCTCTGTCAGACACAATCACTTGAGGAAGTCCATGCAGGCGATATATTTCATTGACAAACACTTGAGCAACTTGAAGAGTAGTGAAAGGATGCGATAGAGGTAAGAAATGCCCATATTTGGAGAACCTATCAATCACTACCAGAATCACATCGCACCCATGTGATTTGGGTAACCCCTCCACGAAATCCAAACTGATCATTTCCCACACATATGTGGGTACTGGCAAGGGTTCAAGCAGACCTGGCATTTTCACATGTTCCACCTTTGCTTGTTGACAGACAGCACATCCAGCCACAAATTGTTGAATGGATTGTTTAAGCTTGGGCCAAGCAAACAGTTGCTTCACTCGTTCATAAGTTCCACGAACCCCAGAATGACCACCCACCCCACTGCTATGCAGAGCTTGCAGTATGTGGTTCTGGGCCAGCAAATTAGTGCCCACCCATATACGTCCTTTGTACCGCAACAGACCATCTTGGAGGGTAAAGCCATCATCATTCGAATGAGTTGCAACAGCACTTAACTCAGTAATTAGCTGTTGAGCATGACTGTCATCAGTATAGCCTTCCTGTAGGTTGGACATCCATAATGGTGTCACCTTGGAAATAGCAGCAACATCCACTGCTTCCTGCTGGCGAGAGAGAGCATCAGCAGCAGCATTAGTGATACCCTTCTTGTATTTGATAGAGAACTGGAGACCCATAAGTTTCACAAAAGCTTTCTGCTGGATTCCTGTTACTAAGCGTTGATCAACCAGATGCAAGAGACTCTGGTGATCAGTGAGAATAGTGAATTCCCTATGCTGTAAATAGGGCCTCCATTTGTCCACTGCAAGGATAATGGCCAAGCATTCCTTCTCATAGGTGGACAGGGCTTGATTGCGTGGGCACAAGGCTTGACTAAGAAATGCCACTGGATGTCCATCCTGCATTAGAACAGCCCCAATGCCCACATTACTAGCATCTGTTTCAAGCACAAAGCTCTTGGAGAAATCTGGCAAGGCCAATACTGGTGCATTTGTCATAGCCTCTTTGAGCAACTGGAATGCTTGTTGTTGTTCTGGACCCCACATGAACAAAACTCCTTTCTTAAGTAGCTGAGTCAGTGGCCGAACAATGATCCCATAATGAGCAATAAACTTGCGGTAATATCCAGTCAGTCCCAATATTCGTTTGAGGTCCTTGGCATTTTGTGGCTGTGGCCAGTTTGTGACTGCCTTCACTTTACTTGGATCAGTCGCCACTCCCTTGCTGCCAATAACATGGCCAAGGTATTCAAGCTGTTGTGTAGCAAAGGAACACTTGCTGCGTTTCACAAGCAATTGGTGTTGTTGCAGCAATTCAAAGACAGCTCTCAAGTGCATTACGTGGTCTTGCAAGGTGGGACTGTAGATCAAAATATCATCCACAAAAACAAGGACACATTTGCGCAAGAGACCAGCAAAGACATGATTCATGAGACTTTGAAAAGAAGCCGGTGCATTTGTTAGTCCAAACGGCATGACCAGGAATTCAAACAATCCATGATGGGTTTGAAAGGCAGTCTTGTGTTGTTCACCAGGCGCAATGCAAATTTGATGATAGCCAGATCTCAAATCCAATTTAGTGAACCACTGAGCTCCAGCCAGTTCATCAAGCAATTCATCCACCACCGGCACCGGATGCTTGTACTTGACAGTTAAAGCATTGAGCTGACGGTAGTCGACACAAAAACGCCATGTGCCATCTTTCTTTTTGACCAGCAATACAGGGGAGGCAAAAGAACTGACACTATGTTGAATAATACCATTAGCAAGCATTTCCTTAACCTGATTTTCAATTTCGGTTTTCTGTTGTGGAGTGTATCTGTATGGACGTGCCTGCACCGGTTGTGCACCAGGTATGAGAGGTATCTTATGATCAGCAGCACGAGATGGTGGAAGGTCAATTGGCTTGTCAAAAAGTGGTGCAAATTCTGTCAGCAAGGCTTGAACTTCTGGTAAGACTGCACTGTCCTCCTGACCACTATCTCCATCAATGGCGTCCACCTGGAATGTGTGTCCATCAGGTTTCAACTGAACTTGTACCATGTGAGTGATAGCTCCTCTCCTATGCAAACCTTTCAACTGCGTTGCCTTCACGGGTTTACAAGAAGTAATGTTGTCTTCCACTCCATGTAACGTGACTCTTCTGTTATTATGTGTGAACCGCATTACCTTGCGCTTCCAATGCACCCACATTGGGCTGTGGTCATCCAACCAATCATGTCCCAGTATCATATCATAGCACCCCAGAGGTAAAACCTTCATATCATGCACAAATGTCTGTCCTTGTACAGTCCATTCAAACTGAGGAACCATTTGATCACACTGCATCTTGGCCCCATTAGCTACAACATATGTTGCCGGAGGTAATTGCTTGCGAGTACAGTGCAACCTCTCCACTGTATCTTGGTTAAGGAACGAAGAGACACTGCCAGAGTCAACCAGAATAAGCAGCTCATGTTTTCCCACTGTACCTCGGAGTCGGAATGCTTTCTTCTTCTTGGCAGATGTGTTCTTGTCCACTCCCATCAACATATTTAATTCTCCATCAGACTCAGACTCACTGGACTCCTGCAGATCAGAGTGAGATTGAATTTGCAGCACCTCGAGCAATTCTTCAATGACATGTAAGGGAACCTTCTCAGGACATTTGTGTGTGCGGCTATACTTTTCACCACATGTAAAGCATAGGCCCTTGCTGCGCCTGTAAGCCTTGAGTGCTTCCAATTTGTCTTCTGCCTTCCCATAATCTTTGCCTTTAGCATCTGACTTGGAACTGTCATCTGCTCGATTGTGCCATTTAGAGCGAGAGGTATCCTTGAAATCATGCTTGGAATAGGGCCTCTTCTTGCTGGGAATGGCCTCCTCTTCCTGTAACAATGAGAGCAAATGTGCAGTATCCAAATCCTGAGGTCGATGAAGCCAAATGGCTAATCGAATATCATCTCGAAGGCCAGCAATAAACTCATCAACAAAGTACCCCTCATCTAAGTGTGGATTATGTAGTAAAAGCTGGTGTCTAAGCCTAGCAAATTTATCCCAATACTCTGCAATTGAACCAGACTGCCGTAACACACGCATCTGATGTCTATAGCTAGCTTGCATATTTTTCCCAAAGTAATCATGCACTAACTTACACATGACACCCCAATCCTCAACCCTACCAGAAGCCTCTATACTCTGGAACCACAAGGCAGCATTGCCCTGAAATCCTAAAGCAGCATATCTAGTACGCAGACAGGGTTGCACGCGAAACACCTCGAAATAAGTCTCACATTGTTGCTGCCATAGCTTAGGATTTTCGCCACTAAATTTGGGAAACTCAATTTTAGGTGCAGGCGCTCGAAATGTATCCTCGCGATGCTCATCAGTAGTGCGATTAACATCAATATGGAAAGGCCTGTGTGGAATCACACCTGTGCCCGGGGCTGGCAAGGGGTTCGTGAGAATTCCCCGAGCATCACCCCGGAAGAGATTTGTCGCGCGGTGGTCGTGACACGATTCCATGAGCGCTGATGAGTGGTGGTGCAGTCGCCAGGCGCGCCGCACCCGCTGACGAGCCTGGATCGGTTGGCGTAGTTGGTGCAGTCGCCGGTCGCGCCGCGCCTAGTGACGAACCTGGATCGATTGGGCTCATCGGTGTCGTGGCCGCACGCTTGTCCAGCTCCACGGTATGCGCCTCCACTGCCTCCGTCCGTGCTTGGACGTCGCGGAGCACCTCCCGAGTCTCGATTTGGGACGCCTTGAGGTCGTTGAAGCCGTCGAGAAGCTGCTTCATCATGTCCGTGAGCGCCTGATTCTGCTCCTTTGCGCTCGCCATGGATTTGGTAATTTGTTCCCGAAATTGCTCCTGCGCATGATCCACTCGCGGCGCCAGCTTGTCTGCCTAGAGAGCCGAAGCAAAATCAAACCAATCGCGGGTGTCCGTGAGGAACTTTGCATGATTCAGATGAATCACACCCAACGACCAGGAGAAATCAAAATTTCTCACGAATTTCACTTCGATCTGCGGCGAGGAACAGCGCTAACCTAGCTCTTGATACCAATTTGTAACGAACCTCGATACATCAATCACAGGAATGGGGATTGGAGAGGGAAATTGGGGTTCGGGAGAGAGACGGAAGAACACAGGATCGAGAAGAGACAGCAGAGGATAGGGAAGCAACAGAGTTCATTCATTCTCGATAACGTTTCCTAGTCTCACAGCTGGTTATAAACACCCCAGCACACATACGACGCACACGACAACGCACACGACCGACAAGCAGAGACAATCCAGGAAGTGGATCGATCAGCTCCTGTAGCTTGATGGGTCGCAACCCAATAGCAGCCCACCTAGGACCATGACATTGACATCGGCCGATCAACCGGCGTTTTCCTGCCTGCTACGACTCCACCACGTCGCCGTAGGCAACGGGACGCCAGAAGGGTCGTGGGCCGCCTCGTCAACAAACCGGCCCAGCCCAAGAAGACAACGACGACACCGTCAACTACTTACCTGGCATCGGCAGAGAAGGGACGGATGGAGGTATGATTGTAGCTGGCAGCTACCTGCTCCTCTGTCTCCTCTCCTCATCCCACAGCTTCGGCGTGGCGATTGTAATCGAATTAGGATTCATACACCTGCGCGTGACGCGAGGAGTTGATCTGGATTTGGATTACTTGTATCTAGATCATAGCAAGTGGTATTCAGAGCCAAGTTTCGTGCGGGAGAATTTTCCGCTCGAGTTCGTCGCCTCAAATCGAGTAAATCCGAGCGAAGGGTGCGAGTTCTTCACGGAATTCGCGCAAAACACCTCTGGTGTACCCTAGATCGGTTCGATTCGAGGCAAGGGGAGCGGCAACGACGAGATCCGGCAAACCCACGCTGACGCAACGCGTCGCCATGGCGGAGGTCACTATCGCAGATCTGCAGCGCCTGCTGCAGGCGACGGCCGAGGCTAACAAGGCCACGGCGGAGGCGGGGCAACTCAACGCCACGCACCTTACCGACCTCAACATCGCGCTCGACAAGATGGCGCTGTCCCAAAGCGAGCTCACCACGGCTTCCAAGCGCGTGGAGACGACGCTCGATCGCGTGCTCAAGGCCAACTCGGCGTTGGACAAGTCGGTCGACGAATTGAAGCAGTCGATGGACAAGGTGGCGGCCCGCGTCTCCTCCATCGAGAAGGGCGCACCTCCATCCTCGACACCGGAGTTCGCCGATCTGGCTCCGGGTTCGCTTCGGCCCAACGGGCACCGCCTACACGTACACAACCAGGGTGTGATTTTCAGAGAGGATCGAACCTCTGGACTCACCCTGGTAAGGGGTGAGCAATCTGTGACCCGTAATCCTGCTGTTATTTTCTCCGATGATGAAGCTGACTGTGATCACCATGAACACAGTAGAACTAGGCATCGCCATAATTCTGGTCCTCGATTGCCTAGATCTGACTTTCCAACATTTAATGGAGATAACCCAAAATGGTGGAAGAAAAACTGCGAGAAATACTTTCACCTATACAATGTTCAGTCCAATTTATGGGTAGATTTTGCTACTATGCATTTTAAGGGCAATGCAGCACTGTGGCTGCAAACATATGAAGCTTTGCATAGTGTGGCTAGTTGGCCAGAACTGTGTGTAGGAGTATTCACCAAGTTCAACCGAGACAAATAAGCCAAAACTGTAGATGCTCTGTTTGCTCATCAGCAAACAGGTTCAGTAGCTGATTATGCCCATACTTTCGAAGAGCTTATGCATAAAGTGCTCTTATACAATCATTCATATGATGAAACATTCTTTGTTAGGCGTTTCATTGCTGGTTTGAAACCTGACATTCGTTCAGCAATTAAACTGCATAATCCTGGAACGGTTGATCTGGCGTTTTCCATGGCTCAAACGCAGGAAGCTTTGCTAGTGGAAGATACAGTGGGACAAGGCCCCAAGTACACTCAGCGGGATAATTTCAGGCAGAAATATCGACAACACAATCCTCTGCCCGGTTTTCTTGGGCATAAACCTGAAGATAAGGTCAGTAAAGGGGCTCCAGAAAAATCTGCTCTCCAGCTCAAAGTTGATTCACTCCGAGCTCAACGGCGTGCCCGAGGAGAGTGTTACACATGTGGAGAGAAGTTTGGTCCAGGACATAAATGTCCAGAACAAATCAAACTGCATGTAGTCCAGGAGATGTTGGATGTACTACAGTTAGCAGAACCAGACCAAATCCCTTCTGATTCAGACTCATCCGACGACTCTGATGCGGACAAGGAGCATATGTTGAAGCTATCTGTGCATGCCATGTCTGGAACGACAAGCCGCAGAAGTATTTGCTTGCAAGGCCAAGTGGGCAAACAGTCAGTGCTGATACTCATTGACTCTGGAAGCACAAGCAACTTCATCAGTCAACAGCTAGCACAGAAGTTGCAGTACAAGGAAAGCACCATGCCATTAGCTAAAGTTAGTGTGGCAGGGGGAGGCACAATCGAGTGTAACAAGTATTTACCTGAAGTTACTTGGCAAACACAAGGGCATAAATTCACCACAGACCTGAAGGTGCTTCCACTGATCTCTTATGATATTATCCTCGGCATGGATTGGTTAGAAACACAAAATGATGGGAAAATGTGGGTGAACTGGAAAAAGAAAACCATGAGGTTTAAACATGATGGTGCTCGAATTACACTGCGAGATGTGCAAGATGCAGTGGATAATTGTACATCTATTTCAGCCGATCAATTACAAGCAATGATCAGAAAAGGAGATGTCTGCCATGTGATGGAATTATACACAGTACACACTGACACAGCACAAGCAGAGGAACAGGTTCCGGCTGAGATACAACAAGTGCTACAGGAGTATGATGCACTGTTTGAGGAACCTAAAACTCTTCCACCTCATAGATCATATGATCACCATATTCCTTTAGTGCCTGGTACTGTGCCAGTAAATGTGAAGCCCTATCGATATGCTCCCCATCAAAAGACAGAAATATAAAAACAAATTAAGTACATGCTTGACCGAGGTGTCATACAAGCAAGCAATAGTCCTTTTGCTTCCCCAGTTATATTGGTGCGCAAGAAAGATGGCACTTGGCGCTTCTGTGTTGATTACAGGGCACTCAACTACATAACCATCAAGAACAAATACCCAATGCCAATTGTAGATGAGTTGTTGGACGAGTTAGCCGGCGCTAAGTGGTTCACCAAAATTGACCTGTGGGCTGGGTACCATCAAATCAGAGTGGTACCACAAGATGAACACAAAACCGCTTTCAAGATACACCAAGGGCTGTACGAATTCAGAATCATGCCCTTCGGCCTCACGAATGCGCCAGCAACTTTTCAATCAGCCATGAATTCGATTTTTTCTTCCATGATCAGAAAATGTGTCTTAGTATTCATGGATGATATTCTCATATATAGTCCCACCTTGGAGGCCCACAGAGAACATCTCAAACAGGTATGTTCCCTGTGAAGGGAATCGGGGTAGGCTACGCTAGCACAAATCAAAATTTCTACCGCGATCATCCCAAGGAACCCCTGCAAGTAATCGATCATGAAGCTAGAATTACCTCTCGACGCGCAGTGCAGCGGAAGACTGTCGATGTCGTGCGTCGATGCCGTGTAGTCGTACTACTCCTCCTTGCGATCCCACGAACAGCACCTCGCGGATCCCATGAACGGATCGTCCAAGCGCCCCAAGTGTGACGCCTCTATCGGTATCCACACATACAGGGATGGAACACCGCGGTCGGCATGCTAGCTCCGATGGCGCGATCTGGTGGAGAGAGTGCGGCGGCTAGGGTTAGCACTGGTCTGTCCTTGTGCTGCCCACTCCTCTCTTATATATCCTCCTAATGGGCTGCTACAATAGAGGCCCATTAGTACTATAAACCTAATAAGAGATGGATCATATCCAGTCTTTGTTCCATACCCCTTAAGTGTGTGACCCTATAGGTTCACGTATAAATGGACATGGCGCGAGTACACTACTCGACCAATAATCGGTAGCGGAGTACAGTACTCGACCAATAATCGGTAGCGGCCTCTAGCAAGACGTGCCGACTCCCAAATACACGTAAAGATCATATCGGACGAACCTTCCACAATATTGTACACTTGTTCCTTTTGCCTCACGATATTGATTAAGCTCAAGGTGAGAACTTGTCATCCTTGTAATAGCTCGATCATCTTTCTCGATATCCATGACGCGGAATCCCTGAAACACGGTTAACACTTAACCGAGAGTACGGCCATACATTTTCTGGATCCGGTCATTCGAGTGGCCAAGATATATCTCTCCGTTGGACGGAGGGCAAATCCCATCTTGATCAACCATGACTTGCAGCATGTTTCGTGACAAAACCGAAGCTACCTTTATGGCTACCCTTTCACGGTGTAGCGTTGGATAGCCCCAAAGTAAAGCCCTTACACATCCCAAGCTCACGCGAAGATCTCAGGTCTAAGGAATCAGCATACACATTGTATGAGATCAGCTGATGACATGAAAGAATGGATATTCTCACAGTGTCTCATGGTGGGTCAGTCCAACTCCATGTTCTAACATGAGTCCACATTATTGATCGACATCTCCATGTCAATGATCCGTGAAACATGATCATCCATCAATACATGTGCTAGTCACTAAATCATATGCCTCCCTCATATGATTGTTGACCAGGAACCTATTTAGAATAACATCATAGAGATAATGGGTTTCACAAATGAATCACGTATTCATTAACCAATATCATGATAGTTTATTCAAGGGACGGAATGACAATTATTCTTTTGTCAGAGATTCATAAACATGTGGAAATATCATCATCAATATGATTGCCTCTAGGGCATATTTCCAACAGTCTCCCACTTGCACTAGAGTCAATCATGTATCACTATACAAGAATCGAGTAACACTTACTCATATGTGCATCTAACACTTAGATTGTGGTTTACGCTTTGCTGCGGCGCAATAACATTTGTTGCCCGTGCATAAATTGCATATAACGAAAGTCGGCCTCTCGCATGGAACAATTCCAGCTTACCGTCTTTCAAACCATAATATGAACGATTATGAACTTGGTAATGAGCAGTAACGTAACTCTTTACGAACAACTCCACTAACCATTAGAAACAATCCTTTTGTGCTTCTGAAGCACCAAGGATTTAAACCATAGTGAGTGACTTTCACTCAGATTTGACTGATATTTGTTCATGACACTCAGAACAAATTATACATCCTTTTAGTATTCATCATGAAAATCATGCTGACATACTAATTGATGAACACTTCAACAATCATTACTTCACCAAGAAACTCTTTTCTTATGAAGATTATAAGGATTCAATTATTAGAATATTATCCTGATCTTCATGTCTCCACATGCATGATCAATACGAGTGTACTCCCACTAATCTTGTTGCAAAACAAGACTTCTTATTGTATTGGCAAAGTCAAACATTTTGACTATGTCAAACAATAACGTTCACTCACAAAAGATTTTAGCATCACAATAGACTAGAAGATTTCATTATGTTCAACAATTTGAACTGAAAAACTCTTCACGACTACTTGTGTCAGCCAGGTTCATAACCTTAATGACATGCATAAATCTATTACGAGTGTAATGGTTCAAAACCATTTTCTTGAGTTAGGGTCCATCACGCTCTTCATGTACAAGTCGTATTACCGACGAGTACATGACCTGCGCTCTCTGGGTAGGCACATCTCAAACAAATTTGAGTCGCGTCGTGCTCCCACTAATTCTATTAGAGAAACAATTTCTCTTAGAAAGATTACGAACGGCAAACATTTTGCCCTCTTCATAACGCTATGATGACCTCATGAAACGACAACTCAGGACGCCTCCCAATCCATATCATATACGGTGTCTTTCATATGGTCTCAATAGCAGAACCCAATTCTACATTAGAACAACTCATTCTTACGTGCAATAGAAAAAGAACTTCGGACAAGAAAGGTTTACCATTGATCTAACCATGTCCTACAAGGTTTGATCATATATACCACCCGAAAGGTCCAACATTTGGATGCTTCAGTGGCTACAGCAATAGTAGAACAATTCCACATTGCTACACATGGTAACCGTGTATAACTCAAATATATATGTCTATGATCAAATCATAGAATATAAATTATCTTGCAATACTCTTAACTAATGTTGTGAAACTATGCGACTTTGTCAAAACTAAGACGAGTAGTCCATTCGCCAATGGAGTACTCCCACTCAACACATCATTCATAATATCGAACAACTCTTGTTCTCTATTTAGAATTTATAACCTTCTGTCAAACGACATAAGTTAAGCATGTGATGAGGGTAGAAACATAATAACATTTATCTAGTTCCATTCACAGGTTTGACAATAACAACAATTGCAGTATATAAACAGCCAATGTGGCAACTATTGTCGCATTGCTATTACGAAGACCATCTTCGATCATTGCTTAACCTTTCGTCAAAACCAGCTCAAGCATCGCATTGCACGAAGCAATCGATTAAGTATCAAATACTAAAGAGCTTGTTTGACGATCAACAATGAGAATATTCACAACAAACATTACGGACAATGAAGTCACACTTCCCTTGCCCACTTTCTAGTCCTCAGAATTCATGCACCTCTTTCCTTCAATAACTGCAACGACTAAGTGCCACTCATCGTCATGAGTTAGAACAGTGATCGGATCATTGGACACAAGCTCATGCTCAGGATCATATCCTAAAACATGCTTTAGTCCTAACTTATCATTTTAAACACTTGTCTCGGCATAATCATCACATGATCAATGCCTATTCTTAATGCTCAACTCATCTATCACATGCATCTAATGCACTTTGGTCCACTTTATTCACGACAATCATTTGACAATCAAGATGAATGAGGGAATCAAACATTGTCAACACTTGACAAACGGAAACATTTTCCGTATTCTCAATGTAACTAAACAATTTAATTACATGGAGTTCGACCGAATTTCCTTCCGCTATCTTGCATCAACAATATCCCAAGATGTCAAACATCTCGACTTTTGTTTATTTCTCAATATGCCTTTTAGTCTAACAATCATATTGTAGACGCGCAAATTTCATCTTGCTTCAAAAGCTCAGAGTAGTTTGCGGCAATTAATAGAACGCAAGTAACAAGGAAATAAGATGCTTCATAAGCATTTCTTGAGTAGCAATAAGACACAGCTAAATGAACAAGTACACTTTAAATTATTCCAATTTACATTCTACTTGAGAACAATTCTCCAAATATATTATCAGCCAACTAATAGTTCAACAATAATCGAACATACATAAAACGATAAAACTGAATGTAGCCATATCAAATAATCTACAACAGTAATACTCATGCAAAGCTGAGATGTATGTTTATGAAGAAGTATCTTGCATTAAACTAGTTGATAAAAGATACTCCCACTAAATTCCGTATCCCTCATACGACCTTTAGTGATTCAAGATCCGCATCGAACAAGTCTACTAGTGAGCCGGACGCTTCACCGCTAGAAGACAAGGTAGATCGGTAAGCAACACTTGCTAATCATATCATCATATGACTCTTGTTGTTGGGTGACATCTCTATGTCTAAATGCCAACCTGTATGCCCCAAGGCGCTTAACCGTTAAGATTACCTTGATAAGTTAACCAACCCTTATGCGCGTAAGTATCCGATACAAACCCATCTAGTCAACGAAAAATGATGGCACCCTACTATCATAGGCCCACCATCAAATGTAGAAGACATGGGATGGTGCAAGGTTTGGTTGGGAGGACATATGTTTAACTTAATATTTGAGAGGGAATCTACTCTATTATGTGATAAGCATGGCAAGCAACAAAACAATAATAGAAGTAGAACTTGCAAAGGAACAATAACAAATTGCTGATAATCAAAATTAACCGTAAATTTGTGCACCTTTGCAATGACGTCTCTGTCGCCATATTTTTCTCCGCTTGCCATCTTCACGATACATCATATGCATCCGAGCACAAAAGAAACATAGCATAACACTTTATGGTTGTATGCACTCAAGGCACATCATATGCGCCCAATCTAAATGGTTTCAACCATCCTCACATTATTTATCACAAACAGTTTGCATAGAATCATATTCTATAACAATAATGTAAATTAGCAACATACATAATGCTCCAGGAATTATGGTCGAAAACAATTTTCGACAACCATGTCCAATTGCAAAAGCACGCGAGAACAAATTCACCGGCAAAATACGAGAGGAGCTAATATTAATCTTATTAATCGACAAGCATTTGTAAATTTACTTACTGCGTTATAACACTTTATAACCAGTGAATCAACGAGTAACATTTACTCTAATTTCGGAAAACCACTTTCCCAACAAGCTGACAAAAGTATTCTGGAAGTCGGTAAGACTAGTCGATCAAATCGACAAGTACCAACCAAAAACACTCTCGGCTGATCACATCAACCAATAATAAAATTCAGCAAGGGTTGTAAACACACGAGTCGTCACACGACAAGAGAATGTTCAAAAACTGCAGATCACATCTGCCGGTGTTTACTTGCATAACATCTGATGATAAAAATTAGCACGAATCACATAGTCATTGGAGACGTCATTCCTACAGATAAAATCTGAAACTACTCCAAGACTAAGGCCAAAATAAAATCAACGTTTATGCCTTCTGTACCCATATCAAATATAAGTGCTGCATACCCTGCCGGCCAACACAAGGAGTAGAACAGTTCTACTAATTATCCTGACTTACCAATCCAAATAAGGTGGATACTAAAATAATCCATCAAATGAACTGACCTCGTCCACTAGAAACTAATCGCATGAACATCTTCATGCAATTCAGTCTAGTGTGCAATTGTCGCTAACCACGTATCATATACGTCCAAGCAGATTTGAGAGTAGATCATATCTACCAACTAGCGTACAAGAGCAAATCCATCAAGCAGCCATGTCAACAAAACAACTGTTTTATAAAACAAATCGATCGCGTCCGGCCGGAAAGAATACGTACAATACGAATTCAGTTTGCCAAACGGTTTGATCAAGGCAGCTCTGAATATGCATCAGCATGCTAGTACAGAGTGTCAGATCACAACTGTTCCATCATATGAAACTGACTAATTTGGTACCTACGACCCATGGATTCATCACATGAACTGATGGTAATCAGAAACTCTACAGGTAACATGCATCCAGTCGGTAGTTCGGCCGAACGATCAATACATCAGTATGTATGCGATCCGATGGCCTAGTATCATCATACAACTACTGCAGTACATGCAGACCTGAACCTGAGCATTGCCAGCAAAGGACAGCATTAGCGTTTGGGGACCAAACGATCCATCGAATGAATCAGTGTACCTCTTGTTCTAGTTCTTCAAAACAGATAGTATCTGTTCGTCACAAGAAGCAAAGCAAACTGGAGCTGAACCCGTGATATACGCCCCGCTGCAGACTTCAGAAATCTTCTCGGCCACGCAGGTTCCAATTAACCCAAGAAACTGATATAATTTGCATAACGCTATACGCACCTGTTACCGCACGATCAAGAATTGTACGATACAATCCCAGTGAGGTGCATGATCCGATCAGCTCCCCATGAGGCGCACGATCCAAGTAAACCAGGGAACTTGCGATCCCCTCCTCCATGGCAACAATCGCATGGACATAAACCATCGGCAGATCGCATCCGCCGTACGTACGGAACAGGAATACGGATCAAATCCACGACAGATCGCATCTGCCGTCGCGGCATGAGTAGTCGGACGATCTAATCGACCGAAAACATCGTACCAGAAGAGCTCGTAGATCGCATCTAGCGCCACGGATCAAATCCGCTGCCGGCACAACTCTTTGTGTGGCTGCTTCGAATCGAAAACTAAACAGGGAGGCTCTGATACCACTGAAGGGAATCGGGGTAGGCTACGCTAGCACAAATCAAAATTTCTACCACGATCATCCCAAGGAACCCCTGCAAGTAATCGATCATGAAGCTAGAATTACCTCTCGACGCGCAGTGCAGCAAAAGACTGTCGATGTCGTGCGTCGATGCCGTGTAGTCGTACTACTCCTTCTCCTTGCGATCCCACGAACAGCACCTCGCGGATCCCATGAACGGATCGTCCAAGCACCCAAGTGTGACGCCTCTATCGGTATCCACACATACAGGGATGTAACGCCGCGGTCGGCGTGCTAGCTCCGATGGCGCGATCTGGTGGAGAGAGTGCGGCGGCTAGGGTTAGCACTGGTCTGTCCTTGTGCTGCCCACTCCTCTCTTATATATCCTCCTAATGGGCTGCTACAATAGAGGCCAATTAGTACTATAAACCTAATAAGAGATGGATCATATCCAGTCTTTGTTCCATACCCCTTAAGTGTGTGACCCTATAGGTTCACGTATAAATAGACATGGCGCGAGTACACTACTCGATCAATAATCGGTAGCGGAGTACAGTACTCGACCAATAATCGGTAGCGGCCTCTAGCAAGACGTGCCGACTCCCAAATACACGTAAAGATCATATCGGACGAACCTTCCACAATATTGTACACTTGTTCCTTTTGCCTCACGATATTGATTAAGCTCAAGGTGAGAACTTGTCATCCCTGTAATAGCTCGATCATCTTTCTCGATATCCATGACGCGGAATCCCTGAAACACGGTTAACACTTAACCGAGAGTACGGCCATACATTTTCTGGATCCGGTCATTCGAGTGGCCAAGATATATCTTTCCGTTGCACGGAGGGCAAATCCCATCTTGATCAACCATGACTTGCAGCATGTTTCGTGACAAAACCGAAGCTATCTTTATGGCTACCCTTTCACGGTGTAACGTTGGATAGCCCCAAAGTAAAGTCCTTACACATCCCAAGCTCATGCGAAGATCTCAGGTCTAAGGAATCATCATACACATTGTATGAGATCAGCTGATGACATGAAAGAATGGATATTCTCACAGTGTCTCATGGTGGGTCAGTCCAACTCCATGTTCCTAACATGAGTCCACATTATTGATCGACATCTCCATGTCAATGATCCGTGAAACATGGTCATCCATCAATACATGTGCTAGTCACTAAATCATATGCCTCTCTCATATGATTGTTGACCAGGAACCTATTTAGAATAACATCATAGAGATAATGGGTTTCACAAATGAATCACGTATTCATTAACCAATATCATGATGGTTTATTCAAGGGACGGAATGACAATTATTCTTTTGTCAGAGATTCATAAACATGTGGAAATATCATCATCAATATGATTGCCTCTAGGGCATATTTCCAACACCCTGTTGCAACAAAATCAGCTAGCAATCAAGAGGAGCAAGTGCTCGTTTGCTCAGTCGCAGCTAGAGTACCTGGGACATGTTATCAGTGACAAAGGGGTTGCCACAGATCCTAGCAAAATTGCAGCAGTCCAGCAATGGCCAACACCAACAAATGTCAAACAGGTCAGAGAAATTCTAGGCATGACAGGGTATTACCGCAAATTTATCAAGAACTACAGCCTCATCAGTCGTGTGTTATCAGATTTACTCAAGAAAGACACACCGTTTCACTAGACCAACACACATGAGCAAGCTTTCGAGTCTTGAAGCACAGGTTACTGATAGCACCAGTTCTAGCATTGCCTGACTTCACCCAGCCGTTTACAGTCGAAACTGATGTGTCTAAACGAGGAGTGGGTGCAGTGCTAACACAAAAAGGCCACCCTCTAGCATACCTGAGCAAAGCTCTTGGACCCACAGCTCAGACACTCTCCACATACGAAAAAGAGTGTTTAGCTATTCTTCTGGCAGTTGAGAAGTTGCGTCCCTATCTGCAGCATGCTCCATTCACCATTCTGACAGACCACAAGAGTCTAGTACATTTGACTGATCAGAAATTAGTCACTGACATGCAGCAGAAAGCGTTTATCAAACTAATGGGACTGCAGTACAAAATTATGTACAGGAAGGGCAAAGAAAATACAGCAGTTGATGCCCTGTCTCGCAAAGATCCACACTCAGATGAGTTGTACAACATTTCATTGTGCAAACCAAAATGGTTGCACAGCATTATGGAAGGATATGCCAAGGATGTAAAAGCTAAAGTGTTGTTGCAAGAGCTTAGTCTGAAATCACCAAATGATAGAGGCTATGCTCTACATCAAGGTATAATCCGATACAAGGATATAATTTGGTTGGGACATAACAAAGAAGCACATCAAGCTATTATGCTATCTCTGCATTCAAGTGGTGTGGGAGGACACTCAGGCTTCCTTGGAACATATCAACGAATCAAGTCCCTGTTCGCATGGCCGCATATGAAAACTGATGTGAAACATTATGTGGAACAGTGCTCTGTATGTCAGCAAGCTAAAAGTGAGCATATTCGTCTGCCAGGATTACTGAATCCGTTGCCTATTCCAACTGAAGCCTGGAGCATCATCAGCTTGGATTTTGTGGAAGGATTACCCAAATCTGGCAAATTTGATTGCATATTAGTAATCATCGACAAGTTGACTAAGTATGGCCATTTTATTCCTCAGGCTCATCCATACACGGCAATGACTGGAGCTGATAAGTTCCTCGAGGTGGTGTACAAATTACACGGCTTGCCAACTATCATCATCTCTGACAGAGACCCAGTTTTCACAAGCAAACTTTGGCAAGAACTATTTCGGCTGACTGACACCAAAATGAACATGAGCTCAGCAAATCATCCGCAAACTGATGGCCAAACAGAGAAACTAAACCAATGCCTGGAGACATATTTACGTTGTGCAGTTCATGCCTCTCCAAAGAAGTGGGCACAATGGCTTCCTCTAGCCGAGTATTGGTACAACCCGAACCATCATTCAGCATTGGGCAAAACACCTTTTCAGGTTTTGTATGGATACACACCGAGACATCTGGGCGTGAGCAATCTGCAGTCAGACGTCTCTCCTGATTTGGCAGGCTGGCTACAGGAAAGAGAACAGCACATGGTGCTAATCAAGCAACATCTGCTCAGAGCACAGCAGAGAATGAAGCATCAAGAGGACAAACACCGAACTGAACGAGAATTTCAAGTGGGTGATAAAGTTTTCATGAAACTGCAACCATATGCTCAGGAGTCGGTGGCTAGAAGAAGCAACCATAAACTCTCGTTCAAGTACTTTGGTCCCTATGAAGTGCTCAGCCGCATTGGCAAGATGGCATATAAATTGAAGCTTCCAGTTGGCAGCCAAATTCATCCAGTGTTGCATGTGTCCCAGCTCAAGAAGTTTGTTCCACCTGATCAGGTCATCGAAAACTTAGCACTATACACTGCTATTACTGACAGCTGCTTTGTACTTCAGCCGATGGCTATCACTGCTACCAGGAACATTAAACGGGGAGCTGGGCGTGTTGATCAAGTCCAAGTGACATGGACGGGTTCGTCGCCGTCACTATGTACCTGGGAGTCGGAAGCAGCGCTGTGTCGCCGCTTTCCTCTGGCGCCTACTTGGGGGCAAGCAGCATTTCAAGGGGAGGGTCCTGCTACGACTCCACCACGTCGCCGTAGGCAACGGGACGCCAGAAGGGTCGTGGGCCGCCTCGTCAACAAACCGGCCCAGCCCAAGGAGACAACGACGACACCGTCAACTACTTACCTGGCATCGGCAGAGAAGGGACGGATCAATGTATGATTGTAGCTGGCAGCTACCTGCTCCTCTGTCTCCTCTCCTCATCCCACATCTTCGGCGTGGCGATTGTAATCAGTTTCGGATCGAGATGCATTTCTGTTGTTTGTCCGGGTTGGAAGATTGATCGACTCACGGAGGACACTTTGTTTTTCTGAGACAGGGAACACTCCGGTTAGGTTTACATTCAGGCGACATTTGTAGTAGCATGTCTGAAGTAGTACTGAACATCTGTATGGTTGGATCGTGTCTCGATCCATCAGAGCGAGCACCCTGAAGTGCACTACCAGTACATACGCGCGCCCAGCGGGAAATGGGCAGAATCCGTTCGTCACAAACGTTCTAGTACCCAAACGGAATTTTACAGAGCAGCTCTCTATGGCTAACTGAACAAACAAACAGTCTCAAAACTCAATCAAATTTAGATGGAACCAACCATATAATTCGTGTTTCTCTCTGTTTAATTGGATGGACATGGACTGCCATTACTGATGAGAGCATTGATGGAGCGAGACTGCGCCCACTGCATTGCCACTGGCCGCCATTAAAGCATGCCTGCCTGCTTGTTCTTGCCAGCCATCTCTCCCTCCCCTCTCCTGTGGCCTTCCCCTGCGAGGGCAATCAATGTCTGCGCTACACCAACCAATGTGACCACACCACAGGCCCGTCTCTCTCATCTTCAACCTCATCTCCTCCTTCCTGCCTCCGGGCTCCCTGCGCCTTGCCATGGCAGCAATCCGCTTGTTCTTTCGCTACATTGCCATCGATCGATCGCCATGAAACGGAATCTGTACCAGTCTCCTTCCTTTGAACGCCTCCACCACGTACACGCCAGTGTCCTGCTATCAGGAAGCAAATTGCACGGTGATCCTTCAGGGAGGATTGTGTACGGCCGATCCATTTACTCCTGGCCGGCAAATCGCCTTGTGTCTACAGGGATACCATTCATCTCATCCATAACCATGAACACAGTTAAACAAGAGTTTGCAATGCATAAATGCATGGCTAATTGCTGCACAGCTGCAGCAGGAGCTTGCATCACCATGGTCACATATGATCAGTAAAACAATGTGCACAGTATGCTAATAGACAACAAGGATTTTGTGGGTTTTACTGTCTGCTTGTGTGGATTTGGGTTTACTGAGTATATAGCTTCTGAATCGATTAAAAGCAAGTAATAGGAGTGGGACTGATCAAGCAACAGGACACTTCTGTAGAGCCAAAGTGGTGATGAGCCAGTTTGACACGATTTCACCATCCAGAGAGAGAAAGAGGTGGTCACTTGTAAAGATTTAGACAGAAATTCGCGATCAAAATTCTCATGCTGGAACCAGACTGATCATATCATACAGCTACGGATTTCTCTTTCTTGATCTTCAAAAGCCGGTGGCCGCGAGCTCCTCACACCCTCTTGCCTAGTGCTGCTGCTGGTTTGGTGGTGCGGGGCCCTTCCGATCCTCCTCCTTTTCATCCACAGTCGGCTGCGGCGGCGAAGGCGGCGCGGAGCACACCGGGATCACCGACCGCATGCTCACGGCCATCGCCGGCGAATGGAAGCCACCCGCCACGAAGGATCTCGGCGCGCCGGTGTGCTGATACGCCGCCGAGGGTTGCGGGTAGTACCACGGGGCCGACGGCATCGCCTCCGCCCTGTCCGTCACCGTGGCTCTCTCCAGCATCCGCACCAACTCATCCGCATTGATCCTCCTCTCCCGCTCCAGCTCGGCGGCGTGGCGGGAGGTGGCGGGCGGCGCCGGTCGCTGCAGCAGGTGCAGGGAGGCAATATCCTGGGTCCAGTCGGCGGACGCGGCACGTGCAGCCGCAGATATTGCTGTCTGTGCAGCGCCGGGTTCAGAGTAGAGGAGGAAGAAGAGCCGGCGACGCATTGCTGCTTCGGTAAAGGCGGCCGCGCCTGGCCGTCGCCTCGAGTGCGCAGGGCGGCGAGCACTCTGGCGACGGCCACGTGCTCCTGCTCCGGCTCCTCGCCGCCGGTGCCGGGCTCCTTGCGCGCCTCCGGCACTGCAAGAATCAAAGCATCGTTAGTTGCTGACAGAGATCTGATGGTAATGCGATTGGCGAGGGTTGTGTAAGAGTTACTTACTCTGCTTTAAGGAGGACCAGGCGGCCAAGGCGGCGTTCTTCTCCGCTTGCTTCTTGGTCCTGGCGGCGTCGCCCGCGAAGGACAGTCCAGCGAGCTCCACCGTGGAGGCGAACACCGGCGAGTGGCCGGGGCCGGAGCGCACGGTGGTGTACGCGGGCAGCTTCAGCCCGGCCCGGTGCGCCGTCTCCTGCAGCAGGTTCTTGTACACCCCGGTCTCATCCTACACATGCAAGAGCAGGAGCACATTGGCATCAACGATAAATGCAGAGGATGAAGCAAAGCACATCGAGAGTAAGAAGAAGGAAGAATGCCGGCGTGGCGCACGTACGAGGATGGCGGCGGTGAGGGAGGTGGAGGGCCCGCGAAGGGAGAGGAGGGCGAGCGCGGCCTCGGCGGCGGCGTGCTCGGCCTGGCGGAGCGTGGTGCAGCAGGTGGGGCCGTGGAAGGTCTCGCCGTTGAAGGTGACGGTGGCCTTGAAGCGGGGCGCATGGTCGGGGCCCTCCCGCGTGCACACGTACGACGGCAGGCTGAAGCAGCTCCTCTGCGCCAGCTCCTGCAGCTGGTTCTTGTACATCGATGGAAGATCGATCCAGGCCCTTCCCACACTACTTCCTGCGTACGATCCCCTCTAGCTTGTCCTTCATGGGATCACGGCGCCCTCTCCGACCAGCACAGGTCGCCGCTCCGGCGCGCACGCACATCAGAGAGACCGAGAGATACCGGCGGCCGGTGTTGTACTCGGCGAGGTATTTCTGCTATGCTTTGGGAGGGAGAAGAGATGTGGGGAGGGGATCAGGGGAGGAGGCAAGAGTGTTTAATGGCGAGTATTCTGTATCTCTCTGGCCTCTGCTATGCTTCTGTATCGGAGGAGGTGGCAGCGATGGGTTGTTGGAGCGAGCGTGCTCGGCTCTGCTCCAGTTCAGCTAGGGATGGACCTAGCCAAAGCTAGTGGATGAGTAGGGGAGGGAGTGAGATGGATGGGGTTGGCACGGACACCTTCTGCCATTAATGGCGGCATTGATGGTGTTTTGTAACCATCCAACAATGCATCACGCTTACCCAGAGTGAGTCTTTTTTTTTTTTTTGCAATATTACCCAGAGTGAGTCAGTCCGCCGTCGGCGTCGCAGTCGTCGCCACCGCTGGTGCAGTACCGGCCAGCCGTCCACAACAGTGTGCATGCAGCGGCTGCAACGGTGTACCCGCATCGCATCCACCTGGACTTGGTGCTGGAGTCGATCGTGAAGGCTTTCCATGCATCTGAGCCATGCAGGGGACTCGGGAGAGTTGAACCTTGTTACGTGCGAAATCCGTTCGTGTCGAATGTACGCCTAGTATGTCGTCGCAAATCGCAAGCTCCATGCCCAGGGCAACTCCAACGGCAAGAGGCAAACGGATATCAATTTCGTCTGCGTTTTGTCCATTTAGGCTGATATCAAATGTTCGCTGCGCTCCGCCTCCATGGTGGACCGGTGGAGCAGCACTTCGAGCCCTTGCTAGCGGGGCAGGTCGTCGGTATCAACGGTGAGGTGGGAGTTCTCGAGCGCAGCCGTGTACTCGGAGTCATCGTCGTCCTCGTCGTCCACCTCTTCCTTCACCTCCTCCCTTCATCGTGGGCGTCGGAGCTAAAATGTGCCACCTGCCAAACCAATCGTGCATATTTGGAAAACTTAAAAATCTGACGGCAATCCCGTGGATAGGAAGATTTCTGCGCTCCGTTTTAGGTTCAACTAAAAATATTTGAAGAGCGAGACTTGTTCAATAAGTATTAATTTATTTCTAGTGAAAATTATGTTAATAAAACAAGACATTTGATACAATATATAGACAAAAAAGGTTTCCTTTACTTTTTATTTTTAAGGAAATTATACTTTAGCTAAGTGAAGGAAACATTGTTTACCTAATTCTCTATTCCAACTAAGCAAAATGAAATGTGGCAACAACGGAAAGAAGAATGTCATTATCACATTGCTTTTGCCAATATTACATTGCTCATAACGTGTACAACAATGTTGTCTAGTGGCGCATATGTATCGTCAATTCGGCATGGGCTCTATGCGTACAAGCAAGGCCGGTCCAAGCACAAAATTAGGGCCAAGGCGAATTAAATATAACAATCTGTACTAAAATTTTACACTTATTGAAAACTATTATTAATAACCACAATATTCACAACTATAAATTTCAACTATTTATTTGCAATAATAAGCATATAAAAATGCGGCTAGTTTTTGTTGCCATGTTGCTTCTTATACAATTGTGCTAAATTTAAAGTGTAGTCTTCAAACAAACTTACTTGTGCTTAAGTTAAGTTAGAGCTTACGACGAAAGTTTCTTCTCTGATTATTTTTCAATGATAGCATAAACACTATAGTTCACACGTTTTCGTGGTATAAATATCTAAAGATTGTAAAATAACTAATATCTTAATAGTGTTTTCTAGTATATGACTTCGTAACCAAATTCTAGAAATTATAATTATAAAATCATGTTTTTTCCTGATATTTCTAGATAAAGCTTGTCTTATAAAAGAGATGGATCATTAATAAGTTCAAATTTTATGCTTGCCACCTATATTTTAATAGATCACTTGTAATTATAATCAACATACATAAAATGGTGCGGATTCTACTAGGTAGACATATAATTTAATTATATTCTAGCATACAATGCCACATTTTATCATCTAGAGTTCATCTGCCATCTAAAATGAAATGTATTGTATGAAATTAAACATGGTAATATTTTTAGCATATTTCCCCGTTTGCCTGCAGGTTCAGAGCACGCTGATGCATTCTTGTGATCATGTCACGACGTTCCAAGTGGTTCATTCCCCCGTGGCCTCCAAAGTGGTTGGTTCTGAGCAGGAGTGGATATAAACCAGATCACGTTTTAAAATTTTCTGCTTGGGATCGTCTATGTAAAACCTAGGAATTGGTATGTGATTTGTTTTTTTTTTTTTTTTGGATCACGTGGTGAGTTGTACTGGGCTGGGCGGGAATTCACTTGTGCCTACTGTTGACCGCACATTAGCAGGCCCAGTTAGTATTGCTACTAAGTGCTCATTCTCGCACCTAGTGGGCCTTAAGTTCTTGTTTTATTTGCTTGGTCAGGCCGGCCCGAGTTGTGGGTGCCTGGTTTCTTAGTCCGCCTGGTATCAACTAGCGGTAGGAGCCCATGTTACTAATCGAGACCGACCTTAAGCATCAACCCAGCATTATCAAAAAAAAAACAAAGCATCAACCCAGCCCCTCACCAGCCCGACAACAATTAATCGCATAATTTTATACCCCGTAAGTATGTTCATCTATCATTCTATCTACACCACTCGGGTACTATTAGCTAGAGGTTCCCTTCCGGAAGGTAAATTCTGGCCAACACCACGTGGTGTATTGTGGGAGATAGCGAAATCAAATTTCCATACGTTGTACGTACGAAGCCCCGTGGAATACCCAGGCTTCAGTTCCTGGAGCCGTTACTGCCGTCGGAGCGGCCACGGGGCTGCTTGCTCCCACGGGGCTGCCTGCTCCTGGACGCGCGCGTGGTGACCAGTAGTAATACGATGCCTTCCATGTACGCCTTGTCGCCGGCCGTGGTGCGCGATGTACACAATGTGCCTGGTAGTGTTCCGATCGTTCCGACGTCCCGATCGTTCCAACGACAATTACGTGTTGTACAAATTATACAGGTAGGGAGTATAAACTTATATAAATATTAGAAATCGTCGTACACGTACATCCAATCGTCCGATGGAATCTGCATGTACTAGCTAAACAACAACACATGGCGGAAAGTACAAACAATTTTATAGCATGGTTGTACAAAACAGATAGAGAACAGTGTACAAATTAGATAAAATATGAGTACAAATTACAAAGAAAATATGATGTACCAATTACACAAACTAGTAGTACAGTACATTCATAGGATGATGTGCAAATATACAGGCACATATTGTACAACTAACATGTTGTACAACTACACATACACAAATTGTACAGCTAGACAGAAACAGGTTGTACAACTACACAGACACAGGTTGTACAACTACACAAACAAAGTTTGTACAGACACAGGTTGTACAACAAGACAGACACAAATTGTACCGACACAAGTTGTATAACTATATAGACACATGTTCTACAACTATGCAAACACAGTTTGTATAAACACAGGTTGTACAACTACACAGACACAGGTTGTACAACTATATATAACCGGTTGTAAAAAAAAAAATCGTCGAAACCTATCAACATGGGATGTAGTTTTGAAGATCTCGACGCGAGGAGCTCAAAAGTGAAAACGGTTCGTAATTCGGATAAACGGTTGTCAAAATATTTTGTTTTTAAAAAATGAATCTCGAAATAAATGCGGTACAAACCTGGGCAGGGGAGAAGAGAAGAAAAAACACCAAAATTCTCTCATGCTGTCATTTGTCACACATGCAAGCACCCATGAGAGGCTGCGTGGAGGGAAATGCTGCCACTTGGCGCGACCACAATGCGCGCATGTTCCCTTCGCAAAGTAAAGCTTTTTTTTTATTGATTTCGACACCACTCGGTAAACCCGACAACTAATGACCAGTAAGTAAATAGTGCTTTCCGTAGTATATCTGCAGACGACCCAACCGCATTCGCTAATTTTTTTTAATAATACATTTTTTAATTAAATTCAAAAAATATTACGCAAAATAACGAAATGGCAAAAATAATACGGCCTCGGCCCAGCATGGGCCGATAAGGGCCCGTCGGCCAGGCTTGGGCCGATTGGGCCTGTCGGCCGCCCTGGTCGTGTCAGCGAAACCTGTCGGCCAGAGCTGGGCCGACTAGGCCTATCGGCCTGTACTGGGCCGACAGGAAGCTGTTGGCCCAAGCTGGGCCGACTGGCTCTTGCTTTTTTTTCACCTCTCCCTCCTCTTTTTTAGCCACAAATGCAGACAAATTACAGATGAAATCAAACTCCAAATTTAAATCACTGATGCACACATATAAAACATAGTCTACAAACACTGATCCACACATATTACAGATAAAAACATAGTCCAATTTTAAAACATTGATCCACATTATTACAAATAAAAGTACAGTCCAAATTTAAAACATCCTAGTTTCTTCCCCTTCCTCTTGGTCCTCGGCTGCCTCGTCCACGTGGAGCAGCTGCTCTAGTTGCCGGAGCAGCATTCGTAGGTGGGAATTTTGTACAAGCAGTGTCCCTGTGACCAAAATCATTGCACAAGAAACATTGCACTGTCGGGCCTCCGGCTTCAGATTCATCCATACCATTTCTGATACGCTTGCACGGTCGTCTACCTCTACCAGGACGCAGTAGCCTTGGGTCGGGGATGTACTGCCTTTCATTAGGGTCAACCGTGTTAAAATTACCCACAGCTCGAAATCCCACCATTTCACCGGTCCAGGTATTAAGAACAGACTCGTTCAAATAATATGGTGAAACGAACGAGATGGCTGATAGTCCGAGTTGCCCACACGCAGCCAATACATGGGAGCAGGGCAGGTGAAGCAATTTTGGTTTATTGCATGTGCAGTCACATGTTGGTCGGGCTTCATTTCCAATTCTCACCTCATGCGTTCTGAGCTGATTTCCGCAACCAAACTTGTCAGAAGGTAAGCGTACCTCGAACCTCCTTTCTTGATTTCCTATGGCCTGCACAGCATGAGTACGAGCTTTTGCCATCTTCCTATCCATGTACTCCGTAATCTTCTCACAAAAAGGTGTGTTTGGGTTGTTAACGATATGCATGTGAGCTTTCTGGCGTCTTTCTCTGAAGTACTTGACTGTGCCCTCAAAAATACCCTCCACAATGGCTGTAAGTGGCAATGCCCTATTTCCTCTAAGAACGAAGTTGTATGTTTCAGCAAGGTTGGTAGTCATAACACCGTACCTGGCTCCATAAGTGTCGTGCAGCAAAGACCACCTCTCAAGAGGCTCGTGCTCTATCCACTGCTGAAAGTTTTTGATCAACCTCCCAGTCTTTCTCCTAACACCAGGCGGATCAAATCCTGGCAAGTCACAAAGCCCAACAGGTACATCCTCAGCTGGTGGAGGTCCGGTTGCTAGCTGTTGCGCCACAAGTTGCACATGTGCTGCTACTGCAACATTTCTTGCAGCTCTCCTCTGCCTAACATGCTGGTTAGTGAAGTCATCAAGCTTACCACGTACGAATGTGTATTTCCAGAATTGGTTCTGCTTGCACAGTTTTTTGAATAGATTCATCAAAGCCTTATCTCGGAACTGTGAGAAAAAATTGGCCCCCAAATGGCGCATGCACCAACGACTCTGCAGGTCTAGCCATGGCGTTTGTTCCGCGGCCACAGGGTTTGTGAGTGCCTTGACGGCGTTCAGTATACCAGCATGGCGGTCATGAAGGATGCACACGTTCGGCTTATCTTTTACTACTGCTATTTTAAGCTGCCTGAAGAACCAAGTCCAACTTTCAGTGTTCTCGCTCTCCACAAAAGCAAATGCAAGTGGCACGATCTGATTGTTGCCATCCTGACCAATGGCAGTCAAGATTTGTCCCCTATACTTGCCAGTAAGAAATGTACCATCAACACAGATAACTGGTCGACAGTGAGTGAAAGCTTCTATGCATACACCGAAAGAGAAGAACACACGATGCAGCACCTTTACGTTTGGAAACTCTGCCATCCAAAAGTGTTTGACGTCAACATATGTGCCTGGATTACGGGCCTGCAATGTGTAGAGGAGCCGAACAACTGAGTCATATGAGTCTAGGAACGATCCGAATCTTTTCTCAAGTGCCATCTGCTTAGCCCTCCAAGCTTTGCCATAAGATATTTTGTACTTGAACCTGGTGAACACCTTATGTATAATAGCCTTCGCTTCCATAGCTTTGCCCTGTACTATTTCTGAGTACAGCAACCGAGCTATAAGCGTCGACGAAATGTTACGATGATCTTGAGGAATACTCTCAATTCTACATGTGTGCTGTACTACGTCGCTCACTTTCCAGTTTATGCCGAAGTGAGGACGATAACCGTGCACCCTTCCAGGACACCCTGCTACCTCACATTCCATTGTCAGATATTTTTTACTCGACACCTTGGTTTTGAATGTCTTGCAAGTCGACATTGCCCACTTAATGATTGCATCTTGCAAATGTTGCTTGTCGGTATATAGAGCACCCGCAGAAACCTGGTTCTGATGGTATTCCCAGGCAGAATCATGACCATCGTTCACTGTCATTGACGACGAGAAATCATGACTCCATGACGCAGGATTTGGCACCACATGTTCGTCATCCGACTCGTCGGAATCATACCCATAAGCACTACCACCATCTTCGTCTTCCTCTTCCATCATTTCTTGGAATACATCGTCTGCTGCTGCCTCAGCAGCATCTTCATCTCCCTCTTCCATATGCTCTGTCTGACTATTTTGGCCAGATTCATAACTACCACCTCCAACATCTTCCTCTTCCATCTGCTCTGTCTGACTATTTTGGCCATAGTCATAACCACCACCTCCAACATCTCCCTGATTATAATCATGTCCAGAAAATTGCATCTCCTGACTACTCTGGCCAGGATCGTGCCCTCCCTCGCCTTCAGGCGCAATCACCTCCTTCGCGACAGGTATCAGTAAGGCATGAGGGGTACATCCCCTGCTTGCGCAGCCTTGCAACCATCGCACCATCTGAGAGGTCCGTTCTATCGGCCTCAAATAAAAAAACACCGGGGACCTTGTCTTCGTCCACAGTGCATGCACACCGACGGTGTCTGTTTCAGGAAGCCCTAAACACGCTGCCAACCAATCTTTCAGCTGACTTATAGACCATGTTTGTGGGTCACTCAGTTCCAACTCTGACCATCGAAACTCACCCAAATCAGCTCCATGCTCATTTACTACAACTTCGCCAGGACCGTAGAAAAACAAACATTTCACTAAATTACTCATCTCAACAACCTAAAAATGTGACACCAATTTACTGTTACAACCGGGAACAACTATATATTTAATATTACTAGCAAAATAAATGCACACCCTTGAAGCGCGCCAGGACCACGCTGCACCATCCACCACCCTACAGCAACCTCCACCTAAACTCCACCATTGCTCCAACCAAACAACACGAAATCACACAATAATCCAACACATCTGTAGATCTGACCTGCCTTAACTCTCTAACACTTCTAGGAGGAAGATCTGGTGGCTGGATGGACAGATCGCCGCTGAAACGCAGTAAGGAGCTGCTGGTTTCGAGAGGAAGAAGAAAAGGAGAGAGAGGACGCGAGGAGAAAGATGTGGGCAGGGCTGGTCTTATCCAGCGTCCTGTCGGCCCGGCCCTGGCCGACAGGTCGGTCGGCTGAGTTCTGGCCGATTAGTGCCGCGTCACGGCCTGTCGGGCGCAGGCCTGGCCCACCATGCGATCTGGTCGTCTTGAACAAAGCCGATATGGCCAAATCGGCCCAAGCCTGGCCGACGGGCCCTTATCGGCCCAAGCTGGGCCGAGGCCGTATTATTTTTGCCATTTCGTTATTTTGCGTAATATTTTTTAAATTTAATTAAAAAAATGTATTATCACCACTAATATAAAAAGGGAGAGAGGTGGCAGATCCAACAAATCATGGCCGTTTAACTCTCTAATCTAATGATGTACAACGCAGCCGTGATTTGCGGAGCAGAGCGAGCGCTCTGCCACGCCATTGATTAAAAAAGAATCATCATAACTGCCGCTAATCGAATCCCTTTCCACGCCTGTGAATCGCAGAAAAACGGTCGCAAAAAAGGCATCCATCCCCAAACCTCCGACCGCCGGCGAACTCCAAACGCACCCCGGACGAGGACGCCGCAACACGTGACCACACCGCCGCCCTGCACGATGCCACCACCCTGAGCCCCGCAGCCCAGCCCGACACGACCTGACTGCGGCAGCCCTGCCTGACGCGGCCTGACCGCGGCCCTCGACGGCGTCGCTTCTCTGCAACTGCAAGCAGCCTCCGCATCTCTGTACGCCCTCCACTGCACCCCTGCCCGACGCAACCGATGTGACCACACCGCTGCCCTTATGAACTGAGGCCTCCTCAGCTTGAGACTGCTCGCGGGAGGACGCCACCGCCGCCATACTGGGACGACGCCGCCGCCGCACTGCCCGGGACAGCACGACCCTGCCGCCGCACTCCCGCGGGAAGTCGCCGCATCCGCTTTTGCACGACGCCCGTCCAAGGTATGAATTGCTCATCTGAATCGCACTTGTGGAAGGCCTCCATGGAGTCGATCCTTGGCCAGGCTTCCGAGAAGGTCAACGGTGAGGGCTGTGGAACTGGTTTGTTGGCTACAAACACTGCGGTAATTTTTGAGGACAAGGTGGTCGTACCACCGCTCGATTAGATAGAAAGAATTGACCCAGTTTATAAGGAAAACCGGGTCTAAAAACCATACAAGCTGTACAAAAGAACACACAGACGAAGCGACCCGTCGCCCACACGACACAGGCCAGACAAACGCCACAAACACACACCACCTGCTCCGGAGCCGCCGCTCCGGCGTAACAACCAGATCAACCTCCGCATTGCCCGGAAGCGATCCAGTCATGGTCGACGAACCCTCTGCCCACGCAGTCTTCATCCAAGTTGCCACCAAAACCACCATGTTCCGGGGCCGCCGCCCCGGTATAGCAACCAGATCAACCTTCGCGTTGCCCGAAGGTGATCCAGTCAGGTCGACGAACCCTCTGCCCACGCAGTCTCCATCCAGGTCGCCACCCAGTTCCCCGCTAGACAACGGCTCTGCCTCATAGAGCCATCGTAGAGAGGGAACCCGAGACCGCCGTCTCGACGTACCGCCACCGTCCGGGGCCGCCGCCCCGGTCATCCGCCTCCCTGACAACAGAACTGCCCTCACCGAGCACTGCGAGCCCATCACACCGTGAGGGGTAAGAGCTTCCAAGGCGGCGCCTCCAACAAGGAAACGACGCATCCGTCGTCGCCGCCCGCTCCCGTGGAGCATAGGCTTTCACCCGGAACTCTTAACACCACCCACGTTGGGCGGGAACGAGCACTCCACAATGACGCACCCAAGAGGGAAAACGACGCCAAAAAGCGCCGCCGTCGCCGGCTCCGACCAAGTCGAAACAAGGCTTTCGCCTGGAGGTCGTCCCGACCGTAAAGCTAAGGGAGAAATGCCACTGGAGTACTGCCCTACTACCGCCCACCGAGCTCGACCACCGGCCATGTCGGCCATGACGCCCATGGACGCGGCCTCCATGCCGCACCACAGATGTCTTCATTCCGGGGCCGCCGCCCCGGCTTCCACGCCTCCCGGTCACCGGAGAACGTCGGCACGAGAGCCTCCTCCGTCCACGCCGCTGCCCAAGCCTCCGCCATCACCACTGCCTCCCCCGAGCAGACGGCCGCGGCCCGTCCGGGAAAGCCCGCGCCGTTCGCCTCCTCCTTCCGCCGCACGCCGAGCCTGCGCCGGCCATCCTCCGCACCGCCAATCACCACCACAGCCCGGGGCCGCCGCCCCGGCGCCCATCTTCTCAGACGCGCACGACCACGCCGGTCAACGCAGCAACGGCACCAACCGACGGACCGGCGGTCCCCATCTGGGCTCCCGCGCGCGACGCCTCCCCGCTCGAGAGGACGTCACCGAGGAGCCCGAACAACACACACCCCTTGCCTTTTGGCGCAGGGCAGCGCCGCCGCCGCTGCCGGCCGGCAGCGACAGCGGCGAGAGGAACCCGCGTGCGTGGTCTTCTGGGGAAGGCTATGGTCGCCTGCGGAGTCGCCCGAGCGGAGCGACCCGGCAGGCCGGAGAGAGGGGGTTGGCCGCGGGGAAGGGGAGTGCGGCGGCGCCGGTGGATGTGCTCGCAGGAGAGAGAATGTGGATCTCGTCCGATGTTGCTGTTTGTTATAACACTGCGGTAATCACCAATATCTTTGTGACAAAGGTATGAAACAGTGCTTGTTCGCCACAATCATGGAGTTTTCTAGATGACACAGAGTAGGATGCCTCAATCATGGATTCAATTGATCTTGCCAAAAAGAACTCTAACACAATCGTGAGCAGTTTTTACATATTTCATTTGGAACTGTAATCAGAGAATAGAGGACATATGATTTTTTTAACCTATGAAAGAGCAGTTCGCATTTCAAAAAAAAGAAAGAGCAGTTTGCTTAATATGTCAGAAATTAGGAACTTCTTTTGTTTATTGACCTCAACATGGCACTATCCATATAGTAAGAGAAGAATATTCGAAATAATTGTTAGCCTGGTGCTACTTTGAAGTGATCCCGTGCTTTGTCATTATTTAGTGTGGTATTTCAAGATTTAGGTGAAAATTCACTGTCCCGTTTTTTCTGTGGAAATTATAACAAGTTATGCCTAAGTCTGCTTTGGCTTGTGCAACTGCATTATTTGCAGGCTCAATATTTTCACTGGGATTGCTTATATTTCTGAGAACTTCATTGAAAAAAATTGGTTGGTTCTCCAATATAAACGTACGACATGCCATTTGGTGCTGGTGGTGGCATGGATTCATGCAAAGATCATAACGATTTCTTTGGATAGTTGATAAAATTGTATATATTATTTGTATAATGTTTGTCCTTGTAATATGTTTTACACTAATTGTATTACTCGACAGATGGTTTACATATACATGATTAGTGACAAATTTTTTGGTTTTTGCTTTGCAGTTCATGTAGGGAAGAAACAAATTCGAATAAGAGTACCATACGATGAATTATTTGTATACATTAATTTTAGCTTGAAGTTTGGATATTGTTTTGGTATGTATGTTAAACCTTTGTGCATCAGTCTACACGTGCATTGCACGTACACGATTACTAGTTTAAAAAAATTAGCGCCGCATTCTGTCGTGTCTTGTGCTAGAAGGCTTGTGATGAGTTCTCGAATTTCCTAGCTTTTCTTTCTAGAGAAGACATCTTGCCTAGGATTCGGTAAAAGAGCAAGCAGCGTTGCAAATTGCAGTGCTGCCACTATTTCAGTTTTGTAATCGACCTAGCGTCAGTGAGGTTTCAGCCTAGCGTCAGTAGTACTTGGTGCATGTGTGTCGGCATGCAGCCCCAGTCAGGCACGGTTTACTATTCATGGTTTACCGTAATGAAAGATTAGCACCTTCACTAATAGGAACGGAAGATTGATGTTTGTATGCTTTCTGTGGCCTCAAAATGTGAGTGATGCTTTCTGTAGCAGGTTGGTTTCTTCAAGGGGCAGTAATTCGCAAAGAAAAAACATATCGAGACGGTGCTACGTTTAGGCTTTTTAGCACTTGCCAGCAGTGCTAGTTGGTAATTAAGGTTCCTTGTGGCGGAAGCATCCCACCAGGATTCAATTCCTGATCTGTCGTTGGTGCTCAAATTTTCGTGGATTTATTTTGGGCCTTCACGACGATAACGAGCAATGGTCATGACGGTGGTTGTCTTGTACTTCCTCCGTTCACAAAAAAATGTCGCAACCTAGTTTAAAATTGCATCTATCTATACACTAAATCATGCCTAAATACCTGTCAATTTGAACTAGGCTGAGACATCCTTTTATTTACGGAGGGAGTACGTATCAACACGTTGCTTGGAAGCACGTCTCGACCACGGTTTTACTTGTGTCGCGATGTCCATGTTAAAATGGTACGCTTCATAACTTTGAGCCCCACGATTGGAGCTTTGCAGCTGTCATCTTTGTTCAGGGTTTATCCAGCTCCCCTCTATGCATCCATAAACCAATGTGTGCGCAATGCTAATTCTCCCAAGAACGCTAAATTCATGCACTCTAGGTTCGGAATCTCTACGAGCATATGCAATGTTTATATCTTAGCATTGCATGTAAGATTATTACTCCCTCCATTCCAATGAATAAGACGACGTACTTGATTTACGTGTTTTTTATTTAACTAAGAATTATTCCAAATATATAAAAATTATTGGTATAACATTAGCATCATTATAAAGTATATTTCAATACGAATCTAATGATACTAATTATGTAGAATATAATCAAGATATTTTTACTCAAATTATTTGGTCAAAGTTCGCCTTGAAATGTGTGTGCGCCTTATTCATTAAAATAGAGGTAATATTAAACTGAGAGATAATGCATTAATAAGAAAGATAAAATGTATCCCTCCATTGTACCAGATATCTTATATAAGTCACATATTTTCTTGTTCAGTTTCAATTATGCCATGATTTAAAGAAGTATGCAAACAATAATTGCTAACGACAATGCTAAGCGATGATCTATTGTATAACATATTTTCTCTAGAAACATGTAACGTCTAAGATAAGATCGTGGTATCAACATCTAAGATAGGGACACCATCACGAACACCGGTATATAGCCATGAGTCTTTTTGTTTCCATCAATGTGCCTAGCTTGCCTCCCATATTATCCCCAAACCGGTCATTTTTATGCCACCGTGAGCCTACGGGGGTTTAACGGCAGCTCGAGGTAATTGCACGAAAATATATTAAACCCACACTAAAGCTCTCATACCACCATCTCCTCCCTTCTAGGGAGCATCGGATCAGTTGGGCCGAGCGCTTGGCAAAGTTCCTCCTCGACCCTGACGCCTCTCCAAAATCAAAGACGATCACCTCACATGAAAATCGGGTTTTAAGAAAAATGACCTGTCGAGGTGTGCCCTCGGCAAATCCCATGGTTGCTATACCTAGGGTTGATTGTGTGGTAGAGAACGCGTAGTATCGGTGGAATCGATGGCTGACAAGCTGGATTTACCCAGGTTCAGGGCCCTCGAGTGAGGTAAAACCCCTACTTCTTGCTTGTCTGTATTTATGGTATGAATATGAGGGTTACAAGGGTTCGACGAGCTGCTGATCTCGCCGAGGTTTTGGTGGCTATGGATTGCTTGTCCCCGATCGATCTCCCTCCCAGCCTTTATATAAGAGGCTGGGTCTCGGGAAACATAACCGACCAAGGTTATATGTATGGAAAGTTTTAACCGACTATTATTTGATCTAACTTTGAAAGCACTCTTCGTTTTGGGCCTTCCTTCGTGGGCTTCGATTAATACTTGGGCTTCTTTGATCATTACGTGCACCAGGTACCCTTATGCTGGGGTACCCGCAGAGTATAACCTCATCATGACCACTCACTCACCATAAATGGATTTACAGTCTCGCCCCAACCTCGAATCCTAGGACACCTTCCTCCGTCGCCCATATGACCTAAATTCATGAGGATGATTCCAACGGACCGACGCAAAGGGACGCGTGTTTTGTCCGCAATTTGTTCGTTTGGGTCACCAAACGGACAGCCGTCCGGCCCATGTTCGCCCTTTTTTGACCACTGCACGCAACGCGCCTACGCATTGTGTCCGCCCGGTCAGTTTTTTATAGATTACAATGGAAATTAAAAGTAGATAATAAAAGACCTAAATCTAGGGCTTCTCGTCCTCCTCCTCCTCTGGTGGTGGCGGTGGAGTGGCCGACTCATCGATGGTCGGTGGGGGCGGTGGATATCCCGACACGTTCACTGGCGCGTCGGTCGGTGTCTCTGCACTCGCTCGACCTGCTCCACGCGATGCTGAGACGGCGGCGGCGACTGTGTCTAGAGGAGAGAGCAAGGTTTTGTGCCCTAGGGTTTGGCCGGTCGGCGCCCACTTAAAGAGCTCCACTGCTCACAGTTAATGGGGTAGGTGGCTGCTCTAGCCGTTATAGTTTATGACACGCGGGTCAAGGGCGGATGCAAGGAGGACACGGTACAGGAGCGGTCCGCGTGCGTCCGCAGTCGACGCAAACGCGACACAAATTTGGACTGAGAATATGTCGCGATGTACAGAAAAACGGACAGTGATCAGTTTGCATCACCGCGTTGGACCGTGTTTCTGTCTCGCGCAGATAAGAACGGACGCGCACGCACTAGATGCGTCGGCCCGTTAGACTCAAACTTGAGTGGCAGTGTGTGACAAAACGTTGTACAATTTGATACTCCACAAGTTGTTGAAAGTAGTTTCAACAGTATAGGATTCACTGAAACCATGTTGTAGTAAATTTCATAATCAAAGTGCCGAAGTGCCGATGTCCCAAGCCCTGCAGGATGTCTTGTGCTAGAAGGGCTTCCACGAGTTCTTCCTAGTAATTTGTTCATCTCGTTTTTTGCGGTTTGATTATTTTTCTAGAGCAGCCGTCTTGTCTCGTATAGTAAATAAAAAACTATTTTGCCTAGGATTCGGTACTCTGGCAGGTCGCAGTGTTGAAAGCCTATATACAATATTTTATATTTCTTCAATTCTATAATCAGCCAGTAATGATTCCGAAATAACACGGGCAGCAGCAGCGCGACAAGAGGGCTGCAAGTCAGCTGCGAACCCGCCAGCATAAAGAAACGAAGCCCGATGCGTAGTAAAAGCTCGCGCGTCAAACTAGGACCGCGCCACGACACACACACCCTCCATCCTCCATTGATTGATGGCTAGCTCGCTGCTGCAAGCTACAGTGAGCTACTGCTGCTGAGCCACTGAAAAGGTGCTTCCATTTCCATGATACTTCTTCAAACGTCGCCGGTCCCGACGCAAAGCCAGCCACCACGAGCGAGCTTCTTCTTCAACGCTACGCACCGGGCCGTTCTGACTAGCGAGCTATAGTACCACACCAGTACGCGCTGCGCCCTCTCATTCTCGCTATAAAACACGCCATTGGAGAGGTCCCATATGCTCCCATTCCATTCTGTTCGGCTACCACACGAGCAGCAGCCCCACTGACTTGGCCCCAGCTTGCGAGCTTCTCTTCCCTTCTTCTCCGCCTCGAGCTCCCATTCTGCCTGCCCTGCCTTGCCCTGCTGCGTAGAGCCAAATGGAGGTAGGTGTCGCTTGATCCAGGCATCCTTTCTCCATACGAACACACCGGAGTGGTCACCGACTTGATCCTGAGCTTGCTAACCTCGTGGTCGGTCTCGTTTTGGTTCTTGCAGAAGGCGGCGAGGAGGCGTCATCAGGTGCCGGCGTTCGGGGAGTGGAATTACTACTACCACTACGACGAGCCGGAGCCGATGATGGCGGTGGCGCAGCCCGCTGCGGCGTACTGCTACGCCAACGCCACGCCCGAGCCGGAGGCCTGCAGCGACGTGTGGTTCAGGTACTCGCCTCCGCCGCGCAAACCCGCCACGCCGGCCAAGAAGAAGACCAGGAGGCCGGCGGAGGACGGCGAAGAGAAGGAGGGAAGGCGCGCGAGGCCGGCGTCGGAGGCTGGCGGCGGCGGTGGGTTAGCGCGCGCCACCAGGGTGGTGCGGCCGGTCGACGAAGACCTGTACCAGGTGCCGCCGCCGGAGCTGGCCTACGGCAGGCGCCGCCCCAGGAGGAGGAGCCTGTGGATGGGTTGCCTGGGATGCGTCGCCTGAACCTGAACCAGAGCCTGTCCCGTGCTCATCAGTAGTTGTGTTACTGCTTGTTCTAGTAGATTTGGTTCGTGTTAGTTGTACTTAGCGTTTCGATGAGATTTTTCCCGTTGTGTTTGATAGTTTTGTGAGTCGATCTCTCTCCTATCCTATGATCGTGCTGTCTAGCTTAGCTGTGCCAAGATAGTTTTCAGTAACATTTCGAGTAATGAACTATATTAACATTTGGAGTTTGTAATCATATTTGTGTGATGTGTTTGAGAAGCGCGTGTGAGATATTTGATGCAAGATCCTGTGCTAGCTCGCCGTACCACTTCCAACCTTTACCAAGTTTGGATTTGCAACTGGTGGTCTTTGAATGTGTACCACAATCGTAATTGTTATTGGGAAATCCTTGTTATTGCGTTTCCTAAACCTGTCCTGCCTGCCTTGATGCGATGCTGCGTTCGTATTCATCAGTAGTACTCCTGGTTGATTTCTGTTAGTCCTAAACATTTCGATGAGATCACACTTTCTGCTAAATACTAGTTTTGCGAGTCTCTCTTCGATATTCGCGTTGCCTGAAATCGTAGTGCCAAGATAAGTTTTTCAGTCGGTAAATAATCCTATTGCTAGTAGTATCAACATTTCGAATTTTATGCAATGAGGGTAAGATATTTGGAAGCAGCATCGATCTTGTGCTACTCCACGCTTTGGCCCATCTTGCAAATTCTGATGATGTTCGAATTGCACTCATCTGCATCTAATTGTTTATCATCAGAGATCATAACAAGCAAACAGTAAAATAGACCATAACAATATAACTGGTTTGCCCCCCCCCCCCCCCCTCATGTGAACAGTGCATCTGAGAGGCGGAGGGAAAGGCGACGTGCTCCCCTGCTCCGCCGACGGCCGGATCACCTCCCTCTCCGGCTGCCCTTGTGGCGGCGGATGGGTGGAGGGGCTGTCGATCTGTGCCGGAGGCTTGTAAATAGTAGGGTTAGGTTCCCCATCGACGCTGGCTGGGTGGTGGTGGCGGCGGCGGTGTGGTTTCTGGTTGCCAGAGCTTCTTCCCCACTGCAGCAAGGTCCTCCGGGGCGGATCCACGAAGCTGCTGGAGTTTGGTGCCCACAGATCCGTCGATCTGTTGGGAGTTGGTGCTCTGGGCGAGGTCACCGTGGCGTTGGTGGTGGCCTCTCTGCTGAGCTTTTGTTCCCCGTCCTCGTCTTCGCCGCGGCAAGGTGGTTCCTGGCCTTGCTGTGGAGGCGCTGGGGATGCGGTGGGAAGCTGGTGCCCGGCGCTGGCTTTCCTTTCCGCCTGTACAAGAGTTTCTTCACCGGGATATTGGAGTTCGTCGCCGTCTTCTTCCTCGCCTTGCTCTATCCTTCTCTGGCCGGCCGTGGTGGCGAGGGGAAAAGGGCTGATCAAGGTGGGCTACCGGTGGCTTCTCCAGCAAGTCGTGCTCGTGCTCTGCGCAGGGTGTGGTGGCTGGATGGTGGTTGCGGCGAGGAGGCATCTTGGCCGTGTTCTTTCAGAGTTATTCGGTCCCGTCGCTTGCGGCGGGTGGCTGATGCGGTCTTCTTCTCCATGAGTGAGGTGTGTCTCTCCCCGTGGGTGGTGGTGGTCTGGGTTCTTCCTCTCTGGCGTTGGTTGGCGTTGAAGGTCTTCTCCAGGCGGTGCGGTGATCCAGCGTCGGCTTCTTCGGGTGACGCTGTTGTGCAGAGTTCTTCGACTTGTTCTGCTGCGATTTCCTTTTCTTTTGCTTGTAATTTGTGTTGAATTCGCAGCGGTGTATCCTTTCAAAAAAAAATAACAAGCAAACAGTACTACGCGAGCATCGCACGTACAGCTCCTGTGCGGGATTATGTGTGTATCCGGAGCAGTTGTGTGGGCAGTTGGATCGACGTTGTGCACTGGCTCACGCATGCCTTGTGTTTTCAACTCGCCCATACCACCACACGTTGCCAGCTTGCAGAGATACACAGCGGCAGCAGTAACTATTTTGCATGCGCCTGTTTTTAGCAATAGATAAATCGAGCAATGTGAAATGTCACTACTGAGCCTGACGGAAGCCGAGTTGAAAATCTGGAGAAATTCGTATTAAAAACGAACTTTGATGGAGGGGCCATCAGGAACAGGAAGAACTGTGTGGTGTTCATATGTGCAGGCCGTCTCCTTCCTTCGTCAGAGTAACATTTACGATGGGGTGGGTGAGGGTGGTGGCCGCGGTAACTTCGTCTTCGCCGGACTGACTACTGCCAGTGTAGGTGCAACGGCCGTCTTGGACGATCGATAGGCTTCTAGCTGGAGGAGGAGGAGCAACGAGACATTTTCCGGTTCTTCCATGGCCGAATTCTCGTTGAAACTTGCTTCATTTTTACACGGGGAATGTTGCATGCGCTCCGGGTTTCATGAGTGCACGTCTTATCGTCAGTCAAATCTTCCGGGGAATGGCCACGCCTGAATGCTTACTCCTTGTGACGTCCTCAGAGTTACGAGTCGCCTGACGATCGGTGCTCAGCCTTCTTTGACGTGACCTCTCCTTCGCGAAGTACACGCTGTAACCCTACAGTTTGTGTCGACGTGTATGTATCTGCCTTCTTTTTTCTTACCTCTAGCAGTGCTTCGGACGAAATGATTCCATGTGTATTACTCTCTCCGATCCGTTAAAATTGTCGTAACTAGAGAACCTAACACGTACGACAGTTTATTTGGATCGGAGGTAGTAGTGTTTCTGTTTCACAAATGGGCTTCGTTTGTAAGTTTAGATGCAACCATCGTGGGTATTTTTAATAAATATTATAATGCAAAAAAAAATCAGGTGGTTTTAGAGCATCTCCACCGGGTGCTCCAAATGACCCCCCAAAGGGGGTCCGGACGGCAAAATCACCCACCAGGTCGGGCCGACCGAAATCGTGTCCGGCACCCCTTGAAAGGGGCCTCCAAACTTGGAGGCCCGGGGTGGCCCGCCCGTCATACACACGCTGCGTTCAGGCGTCATTAATCGCGCCGTGCAGGAGGCCGGTCTGGCCGCGTTAATGGCGCAGTCGGCGGCGGTTTCCAACACGACACGACTGGACGCCGGTGCGCCTGCACACACACGCATGTCATTAACGGCGGCCAGGCCACGCGACGGCTCCCCAGGCCACGCGGCCGGTGTTGCGGATTCCCCACGCGTCGCATTTACGCCGGCCGCACCGCCCATCGCCACGATATAAGCCGGCGCCCCCGCCGTGCTTATCCACCCCGTCTTCACTCTCTCCTCACTCTCCTCGCCCTCACTCAGTCACTCTCCTCGCACCCATGACGTACGGCGGGCGCACGATTCTTAGCGAGGACGCTTGGGAGATGTACCGGTACGGGCTCCTCGCCCCTCCGGACTGCCGCCTGCCCAAGCACTGGGCCGTCTCGCCTGGTGGTTTTCCCGTGCCACCGCTGCCCTAGACGGCAGAGCATATGCGCGGGTTCATCACTCGCCGGCGCAGCGGATTTATCTTATCTGTCAGACACCGAGAAGTAATAAATTGTGCGTTTTATCGGAAGATATCTTGAATAGTGCTTTTTAAACACAGAGTTTAAGATCTACGCTTTTGCAAATTTCTTACCATTCCGAAATACTCCCTTCGTCCTAAAATAAGTGTCTCAAATTTGTACAAAAGTTAATGTATCTATATATGTTTCATGTCTAGATACATCCATTTTTTGGTAAATCTAAGACACTTATTTTTGAACGGAGGGAGTATGTTTTAAATATTTACTAGCTCAGTTCTAAATGTAAACCTCTCTAACATTTTTCTGCACACATGTATTTAGATATGTTTTAGTGCAAGATTCACATAAAACTTGCATTAAAAATATCTAGATCCATGTGTGACAAAAAATGGTAGAAAGGTTTATATTTAGAAACGGAGGGAGTCCGTTAGCCAAAACACTGGATATTTGGTCCGACGGAAGGAATCTTCATTTCTGGATTCCCCATACCACCATACCGTGGCACGCCTGTGCCTCCGCCGTAGGCTGCAGAGATACAGGGGCAGGAGTAACTATTTTGCATGTGTCTGTTTTCGGCATAGATAAATCGAGCAAGGTCAAATGCCACTGAGCCTGACCGAGGCTTAGTTGAAAAACACAAAAAAATACATTAAAAATGAACATGATGGGGGCCGTCCAGAACAGGAAGAACTGTGTAGTGTTCATATCTGCAGGCCGCGTTCCTTCGTCAGAGGGAACATGGCGCGCTAAATAACATTTACATTAGGGTGGGTGAGAAACTGAGAACGGTGGCAGCGGTAACTTATCTTTTTTTTTTTGTACAAGGTTGGGGTCCCCGGTGCTGCACTTTTATATTCTAGGGGGCAGGTACAAATTTTGCTCAGACCTTTTACATCCATTGCCCAAATGGACCTAAAATTCGAAGAAAGGTACAGCGCTTTTACATAAAAAACCTTAGGACTAAAGGAAAAAAAGCAAACAAGCCCTAGGTCTTCTCCGCCGCCAGTCGCCGGCGATCTCCAGGCGCGCACATCGCCGAGATCGGAGCGCAGTGAGGCACTCGGTCTCTCCCTGCCGACGATCGATCGCAGACGCTGGCAATCTCGAGTCAGCCGGGGACGAACCACTTGGCTAACTCGCGACGCCGAGCTCCGGCGCTGGATCACAAGGGCCTCCGCCATGGAGGTTGGAAATCAGCCACCGTCTTGGCCAAGGAACGCGGCGGCGAGCTTGTCCACCGCGTGATGAACTCCAGCGTGCAGCAGAAGCAACTCCACCGAACCCGAGGCAGCACCGCAGCATCTCCTCCCCTCCTCGCCGCCACGGCCGGCCAGAGGAGGAAGATCGCAGAACCACCACATACCTTGCTCGATGAAGAAGTTACAGCGCTTGATGTCGGAGTTGACCTTGAGCAGCTCCTGCTTCTTCCGCCATGGAAGCCCGCCGGAGATGTACCTCGGTCGTCGTCCCACGCCGCGCTTGAACGCCAGGACAAACGAACTCCAAAGCCACTCCATCGATCCAGAAAGAGAGCAGCAACACATCCCCCTCTCCTCACCTCCACGGCAAGTCAGAGGAAGAAGACACCACCTCGCCTCTTGATCTACAGAGCAGCAGATACAACAGCCGATTTTATTGGAAAAGCTTTGACCATCTTCTTCCCTGCAGTAGATCCACCATGGATCCGGCATACAGAGGTGAAGAAGGCCATCTCCGGCGTCGCTGCGGGTCACCGGAGCCAAAGCAAGCAGAAAGAAGGAGGGAGAGGTAGACGGCATACGCCAAACTCCACAACGGGAAAAGCAACAGCTAGATCTACATATATACAAGGTAGGCCAGCATCCTAGCTCGTCTCTACACCATCCGGCGCGAGCGCCGACGGTGAGAACGGCCGGAATCGGGCGAAACGGCCGGTGGACTCTCAAAGGAGCTCTCAAACAGTAACCAGAGGAGAGGGGAAAGGAGAGTGCAGCGGTAACTTATCGGAGTGCCCCACTGTGGATGTGGATATGCCTCCTCGAGCGCACGCCGGCTGGAGGAGCAACGAGACATTTTCCGGTTCTTGCATGGCCAAATTTTCGTTGAAACCAGCTTCATTTTTCACGGGGAATGTTGCGATCCGGGTTTTACGCATGTCTTATCATACAAATGTACCCTGCAGAACGTCTAATCACAGTATTATCTTCCGGGGAATGGCCATGCTCTTGAATGCTCGTGTGAATAGAATGCTACGTCGAGTTACTCGTAGTCTGACGATCGGTGTTCAGCCTTCTTTGACATGGCATTTCCTTTGCGAGTACACCCTGTAACCCCGCAGTTTGTGTCTGCCCTCCTTTCTAAATGATCGATGTGTGCAGTAGTGGTTTATCTGTTTCATAAATAAATGGACTTCATTAGCACTTAACCGAATCTATCTGGTCCTATTCAGAAAACTTTATTCCCCGCTGCAGTAGTAGTGTCAGTGCCAAACGGAGATTCCGAACGAAGTGCAGGAGCTTGCCGCCGAGAACGTATAATTTCCGACAGTGTTTTGCCCGCTTGTTATAAAAAAAGAAGCCGAAATTAGATATGGCATAAATCTATCATGGTGCCGATCATGCCATTCTTTTCATAAGGGCTTTCCCCGCTTGCTATAGCAAGATCAAGAGGCTAGAAGAAGGACAAATGGTTTCTAGTTTGGAGAAGAAATCGGTGGAGAGTTGATCGAACCGATGCATCTGTTTGTAGCGTTGATCGAACAGATGCCAAGCCACAAGACGCAAATGATGCCTAGTACGGAGTAGGATCCAATGGTTCACAACTGGCCAATTTTTTCACGGGGAATGTTGCATGCGCGCCGGGTTTCTTGCGTGTCTTATCGCCAGTCAAGTCTTGGGAGGAATGGCCGCGCTTGAATGCTTACTGCTCGTGACGTTGTCGGTTTACTCTTCTGACGATCGGCCGGTGCTCAGCATTCTTTGAGATGACCGTTCCTTCGCCGGGTACACCTGACGCGTAAGGGCATCTCCAAAGGGAACGGACATCAAAATATGTCCCTTTTTGTCCGTTTGAGCGTGGTCCGCGGACAAATTTTGTGTGATGTCCGATTTAGGGCGAGGGTGCGCCCAACGGCACCGCGCAAATCATCCATCCATCGGCCGAGTAGTAGTACTACTAGGAGCTCCATCCCATCGATCGGCCGAGTACGATTAACAAGCTAGCATCCAGCCGGACTAGTACACAAGCTGACAAGCTCCATCGATCGATTTGAGCTAAGTAGCTAGTATCCATCGAGGAGCAGATCGGGCCGTCGCCGTCTCCGTTGTATGCCGCCGCGCGTGCCGATAGCAGCCTCGTTGAGCAGCTAGAGCGGGACGGGGCCGCTCCACACATCCAGAGAGTTGGCCGCGCTCGCGGTGGAGGGAGGCTGGGCACCCGCGTACCAGGAGGAGGACGCGCTCGCGGTGGAGGGAGGCCGCGCACGCCCTGCCGCCCGAACTCGCCTCCGCCCGCCGAGCTCAGCCCCGGCCGGCCCGCCGCACTCGCCCGAGCTCGCCTCCACCCCCGGCCGCCGCGCACGCCCTGCCGCCCGAGCTCGCCTCCGCCCCCGCCCGCCGAGCTCGCCCTGCCGCCCGACGGAGGAGAGAAGGACGGGCGCGAGCTTGCCGGCGTGCGGGAAGAGCGGCGCGGCGAGCGGGGGCCGACGAGCTTGCCGGCGTGCGCGAAGGGAGGCGACGGCGAGCCGGCAGCGTGCGAGCCCGGCCGGTGGGCGGCGCTCGACCTGGAGCTGTGCCGCCGTGCGGTGCCCCGACGCGCTCGACATGGACGACATGTTCGTGCGGTGGAGGCGTGTGTGGACGGGAGAGGGCGTGGTAGGTGGTAGTTGACGTTTTGTTTCGCTGGCAGCTGGGCCAGGCCGGACAATAGGGGAGGACAAAGCGGACCACCGGACAGCATTATTTGTCCGCGCTCGCCCCAAATCCGGACCAAAATTGGGCCAGCTTTGATCCACGATGGAGAGTCCGCCGGGACAAATGTTCGTATGCGCCAGCCCGTTGAAGACGGTGATTTGTCCGATCGGACAAAATCGGACATTGCATGTCCGTATGCGCGTTGCTGTTGGAGGTGCGCTAACCTTCTTCCGGCTGTGTCCGACGGGTGTCTCCCACTTTATATTCTTTTTCTGACCTCTACTCAGACGAAATGATCGATATACACTACGAGTGTTTTTCTTTCTACTAGGTGGTCTTTATGGGCATTTAATTGAACATTTTGAATATGTGCCCCGTTCAAAACTTTAGCTTTATTTTTCTCTGATCCTTCGGACGCCGATGTCAGCATGTTCCCGCCACTACGCCATCTCTACGATATCTAAACTCCCTATGATTGGAGCTATCTTTGATTGGTTTCGGTTATACATACTCTTGTCCACCATATTTGTCATAATAATATTATTTATCCGTTCAGCTGGACAAAAAAATTTAGAAATGGTTTTCTAACTACCGAATATGAATCCACGGGCCGCCCCTCTTTTAGAGCATCTTCAATAGCTGACATATTTTAGTCTCTAAATTCTGCCATGAATCCACCACCACTGCTTGAAGGAACATTAGGGATTCTATCTTCAGTGTTGTCGTTGCTCTCCTCTCCCACGTGGTCGCCATCGCTTCTCGGCTGTCCATAGTCCGGTCGGCGAGCCACCTGAGCAGCCTTCCTCTCCTCCCCTCCTCACCGTCCCTCCTCCTTCTCTACAAGCATGCACACGATGCAAGCTTTGCTCCGGCTGCACCTCGACCAACCCCTTGCCTCGCATGGCTTCTCCGCCTCCATGCAAAAAAGCGCGGGACTCACCTCATTCGGAGATTAACAAATTCAAAATTGTTAATTTTGCATTATTCAGTTAATACTTACAATATTTGCCTAAAAATGTTATGAATTTGTACCTCATGTATGAGCAACTAATATTACTCATACTATCATGCCAAGTATTGATCACCATAATAATATCTTCGTACGCAGCAAAGCGCGCCATCCTCTTCTAGTAACAACGACCGCCTAAGTACGGTTAGTTTTTTTTCCTTTTTCGTAAATGGACTTTGTTAAAACTTAATTGCATATTTGGTGCCGCTGAAAACTAACTGTGGCTGGGTCTAGTGGAGTTTTTGTTTTTAAAATGCTTCATTTTTACGGGGAATGTTACGATCCGGCTTTCATGCGTGTCTTATCAGTCAAATCTTCAAAGGAATGGCCACGCTTGAATGCTTCTGGCGTGCATCGAGTTACTCATCTGAGTTCTCAAGATCAGTGCTTAGCTTTATTTGACATGACATTTCGTCCATGTGTTTAACCTGTACGTAACCTTGCAGTTTGTGTCGACGTGTGTTTGCCCAGTTATTTTTTGTCCGTAACTTCTAGCATTCAGACGAAATGATCGATTTGTAATACAGTTTATTTTGTCTTCTAGATATCTTTTATTTTTTGAATGGTTAGATATCTTTTATTAACACTTGAATATTTGAATGTTTATTTTCGCAAATACTTTATGTTGTCCGCGGCGTTTTAGAAGGCGGAACCAATCTCAGCATAAACGAATCTAGCATCACCTTTACCTCGGGTATTAATTCATGGCGGTTTGAATGAAAATTATCGCCCTACACATTATGATTTGAAGTTTCCCTACGCTATAAAAACGTTTTGATTCCGCCACTGACTAGCATCACAAGTAAGATGGAGAACGAGGCGCATGAGGTAGGCGATGGGGGGCGTCCACGAGACCACGACAGTTCAGGAGCTCCAATATTCATAGAGGACACAATCTGGCCTAGTGCAACCCGGGCCGTGGCCCGAGTCGTAGAATTTTTTTCTTCAGTTTTTTTTGTGATTAGAAGATTTTGTTCTAGATCTTCGATAATTTTGGTAAATTGAAGCTATGTCCCTGAGTTTAATCAAATAAGGCTCCGCCCCTCGGTGCAACTATATCGAATGCTTAGCTCTTTTGTGGGGAATCCGTATGCCCTAAGGTCAAATCAAATCAAGTAGAGACAGGGGCGAATCTCGTTTTCTCCTCCGTGCTCGCCGGCGAACCGCGGGTTCCCTCTCCCTCCGCCGGCCGCTCCGGCGGCGGGAGGGTGGGGGAACCCCGGATCTCTGCCGTGCCTTGTACATAGGGTAGATAGGGTTCCAGCCGGCGGTGCTTTGGAGGTGGAGGCGTCGCCGGAGTGGAGGTTGGTGGTGCTGGCTCTTCTCCTCTGCGCCGTCGTCTTTTGGGGCGTTGTCACGGGGCCGGCGTCTTTTGGTGCTCGGGGTTCTTCGCTTCCTGCGAGGCTCCGTCCCCTGCTGGCGGCTGTTGAGGCGGCGTCATCAGCTGCTCGCGTTGGGGTCCTGTTCCTCTGGCCCGGTCGTCGCCGTGTTGTCGTCCCCTCCTGCGGCAGCTCTGGGCTTGTGAGGTGGTGTGCTGGAGGTGGTTGGGTTCTAGCTCCGGCCGGCCGTGGCGGCGAGGGGAGCTGTGGGCCTGGCCTGGTGTTTTGGTGTGCTTGCTCTGGCGCCCTGGTTCTTCGTGCTTCTCCGACCGGCCGTGGAGGCGAGGGGAGGATTCGCGTGGAGGTGGAGCTCCGGAGAGGAGGGTTTTCGTGCTCAGCTCGGGCGATGGGTTGGATGGCGCGGAGGTGGTGGTTCTGGCACGGCTGGGCCGTCCCGGCGGCAGGTGGTGCTGGAGCTGGTCGCGGGAACGGCTTGGCCGTGCGTGTTCATCGGCAAGATCTCACTGCTTGCGGCGAGTGGATCATGCGGTCTTCTTCAACGTTGAAGGTCTTCCCTCTTCCAGGCGGGTGGCAGCTTGGCTTCTTCTTCTCCGGCGGCTGCGTCGGCGACGAGGAGCTCTGGTGGTTCAGCAGTGCTGCTGCTGTAGTGCTTCGAGTTGGGTATGCTCTGTATGAATCTGCGTATGTATTTCGAGTTTGTATCTGTTGAATGTATGCAGGTTTGTATTTTAAAAAAAAATCAAATTTTACTTTTATATAACCTTCTTTGCAAAAAAAATCAAGTTAATTTTGTTGTTACATTTTCCATTATATTATTACTTATTTTCATTCTTATTTATCTGTTCACTTTCTTTGATATTTTTAACATTGGGATAATACTCAGCAAATCACTTCAAACCTTTTCTCCCAAACGAGGCCTCATGTGTGCTCTGCCGATTAGTGGTGGACCAAGAAACAGATCAGGAGATGGGCTGGGCCGACTGCTAATAGGCCAGATGGTGTCGGCTTACACGGTGCCAGTGTTTTTGGCCCAAATACAACCTAAGCGTTCCTTTTTTTTTTTGAACTGCATAAGCAGTTTCAGAGTATTTCTTTTCAGGGAGTGTACAGTTTTTTTAGACGGAAGGCTCAAAATGATCCGGCTTTGAATTAACGAAGCCAACAACCGGCTAGAAGTTACTCCCTTCGTATAAAAATATAAAACTTTCTATCTATTCCACACACACATGTATCTAGACATGTTTTAGGGGAAGATTCACATGAACCTTGCACTAAAATATGTCTAGATACATGTGTGTGTGGAATAACTAGAAAGTCTTATATTTTGATACGGAGGGAGTACAACTTATACACCTCACACACACGCGCTGGGATGCCAGCTTTATAGAGAAGATCAAATACAACAAAAGACTACAAAAGAAATGTCTTCATGTCTTCTGTTGCACGAAAGCAATGCCGAAGAAAGACAGCTCCACTAAACCTCGCCGACATCAACAACGCCACCCAAAGCAAAGGGCAAGTCAGCAAGTAAGACTCGAAAATCCAAAGGAGGGGGCTTCAAACGACGCCTCCAAGAAGGAAAACGACGCTCGAGAACGTCGTCGTCGCCTGCAGAGTCCAGAGATCTGCAAAGCTTTCGCCAATACCCAATCCTCCCACAAAGAGCTCGACCATGAAGGCGGCGAGGTCCTGTGGATTCCAAAGACACCGCAATGGAAACAAGCCGCACAAGGGCAGGTTGAGCCGGAGGTAGAGTCTAGCAAACAGTGTAAGGAGCTTCAAGGTGACGCCTTAAGAAGGAAAATGACACCCGGATGTGTCATCGTCACCTGCAATGGCCAAACCAAGCTCAGTTTTCACCGGAGCCCAAGCAACCCGAGCATCAGAAACTACCACGAGGACGCAGAGCTCGAACACTACTTTCGACCAACTTCCCGGAGAGACATGGTGCTCCAGCCCTGCTAAGAACACCAGCAACACACGCCAGAACCAGGCACACCATTCTTCCTCCAAATCAGACGACATGAAGTCATCCCGGCCCTGCCCGGCCAAGACCTGGCCATGAGGGACGATGGCCGTCGGAGGGAGTTACAGCGAGCCCGCATGGCCCGCTGGGTGTCACGCCGTGGAACTGGGAGAGTCCCGCACCCGGGCAAGGACGAGCTCCACGGGAAGCTGCACACGGTCGAGGGAAACCACACCACCACAGAGGCGCACCGATCGCGGCAAGGGGGGCCGGGGAGCCCCTACTCCCGCCGGCCAGCAAGGCCATGTCACCCTCGCGACGGTCACGGCCCGCGCGGCCCAGATCGGTCCCGCGCGGCCAGATCGGGGATGCAACGATCCCCATGAGAGCACGCCGTCGTCTTCCTCCCCTTCTTCCGCAGCCAGCCACGCTGCTGCCACCTCCGCCGCGACGCCGAAGCACGCCGGCGAGGCCCTGGGCCGCCGCCCAGAATCCGCATCTTCGGCCGCCCTAGCCCCACACCGGGCGACCTCCACCGTCGAGTGCTGCGCCACCCCACCCCCTTTGGGAGTGGGTCCGTCGCCACCGTGGATCAGGCCAGCGGCAGTGGGAAACGCCGGAGTGGAGGCTGCTGGCGGCGCTACGCTCGAGTCGGCCCCGCGTCGCCTGGGAGCGACGCGAGAGCAATACCTGTTAGTGGGTCGAGTGTACAGTTCAAACTCAGATATCAGCAGGCCTCACTGGTTAAAATAAGGAGAACTAGTTTGAGTTCCGTTCACACAGGTCGTGAGAACGGAACATTTCCTGCCACTTGCCGACTTGTTGCCATGATGCATGCCGCTCTTTATTTTATCTTCTCAAATTGATAAATTGAGGAGCACTTGTGTGTTTGACTTTTGCCGTTGATGCTGTGCCCGTTCTGCATGTAGACCACGGTCACAACACTGACTTTTGAGAGCCTTCCCCTAACTAAATCTTCTTTCCGAGTAACTCGGTTTCTTCTTGAAGTTTGAAAATTCCCATTAAGAAGAAATGCGGACATGGAGGAAGAACGAGCTATGTACAGGTCTATCCGACGGCGAAGTCAATGGAGATGCTACAATCATCACACATTCATGCTTATGCATGCACATATAGTCATATGTATACACAATATCATTTTCATTATCAGAGAAAAAAAGTCTACCCATTACATAAAGTAAAATTTGAAACCAATCACTCCCATTTTTCTTCTAAAATGTCCGGGTTTGTAGGAAACAAAAAACCGGAGACCATTTCCTTTCTTTTTCATCGCCTCCGTTTGCTTAGGAAGAACATCACCTCCGTTTTGAACAGATTAGTATTTACACGCCAGGTCAATTTTACGCACACTATGTACATAGCTGGAATTTTATACTTGTATGACTGACCGCTCCATTTCATCGCAGTTCACTCCTAGACTGGATCTAGTCTAATATTGTCAGCAGCAACTGCGCAGCTGGTTGCTCTTTTGCTGCACATGACGTGTGGTACGGCACGGATATGTGCAAGAGCTCGACGCCATAACAACAGCAGCCCAACTAGTGTCAATTTTCGTCATAAACGTAAGTACTTCGTTATAAACTTAACTGAATATTAGGCCCCGTTTGAAAACCAACAGTGGACCTTGTGGAGTTCTTGTTCTGAAAAAATGCTTCATTTCTTACGGGGAATGTTGCGATCCGGCATTCATGCGTGTCTTATCGGTCAAATTTTCGAAGAAAAGGCCACGCTTGAATGCTCCTGATGACGTGCATCGAGCTGCTCTTCTACTAACTTCTGATGATCATTCATTCATTCATCGGTGCTTACCTTTATTTGACATGACACTTCGTCCACATGTGTACGTACCCAGACCTTGCAGTTTGTGTCGACCTGTGTTTGGCAATTATTATTTTCAATAACCTCTAGTATTTGTACGCAAATGATCAATTTGTACTCTCCCGTGCCAATGTATTCGGCGCCTTAAGTTTTACTTGCACAAACTTTGAACATCAATGTGACTGCCAATATATAAGAATTATGTCATAGAAATAATAACACCATAAACCTTGTTTGAATATGAATACACCGGTTTAATTTTATTGTCCCTTTTCAAAAAAGGATTAGAACTCTCTTGCTTCATTATATCTTTTTTGAAAGTTGAATAGGAATTCATTTGGTTTGCTTGATGACATGTTGGAATTATAAAATATTGTGTAGAAATGGTATGATAAAAACTTGCATGATTTTGTAGATCGTTGAAATTTCATATCTTGATGCATTGCATTGTTTTTTTGTCATTATATTAAACATGTTGGTTAACTTTGTTAGAACTAATTAGTGGTGAAATGTTTGTAAAATTTATAACCTACCATGTCACATTAAACAAGCTAAGTCAAAAATGGTAGAAAATTTATGAAGTTTGCGAAGTGGAGAGTAGTCATAAATGTAAGAGTTTAACAAGGTCAGGGAAGTTAACGTGGCATTTATGTCGCCGCCATGGTTTCTTGGGTGCTTCGAATCATACTCGAAGTAAATAAACTGATAGATGAAAACAATGCGATCGAGAGTCGGTGCCTTTTCCGCCAGTACATCTACACTATGTGGTAGAACTTTCTCCTATTCTCCCACACATAAGCCCAACATTTTCATCAAAACTATCACCATACCTACCTATTATGGCATTTCCATAGCCATTCCGAAATATATTGCCATGCAACTTCAACTTTACATACCCGAGTCGATATTGTTTTTACATTTTCATATGCCCTGTGTGACCATAAACAGCTGACATGATGGTTTATGAGTCTTTGCTCGTTGTTTATTATATTACATGTTATGCTGGATCATTGCACATCCTGCTACACTGGTTGAGACGTTAAGTTTTACATCATTATTATTATTGTTGAGTTATGAGTACTAAAAAGTATGATGTTGTCATTAAAGATGTTGCCCCAACGTGAGTACATATATATATATAAAAGAGAGAGAAAAAGAGAGAGGAGGGGGGTGGCCCCCCTAGCTTACAGTAAGATTCACCTATACTTCCTAATGACGACCACAGTAGCCAAGATTCGACTTTTCACCAGACCTCTCTTGTCGACCACGTGGAGCGGCCTACATCGTCATAAGATCGGGGTTCACAAATTTCTTCTAGGCCATGAAGGGTTTTGCCAGCATCTGCATGCAGGAGTTTGAGTTCGTGTACAATTTCAACCGCAGCTCTGATTTGTCCAAAACGTATCCATAATTTTTTACTGTTCCATGCTTGTTTTATATCAATACAACATGTTTTATTTAAATTTTATATCATTTTTATGCATTTTCCTGGACTAACCTATTAACAAGATGTCACAGTGCCAGTTCCTGTTTTCTGCTGTCCTTTTGTTTCAGAAAAACTCTAAGAAAATATTCTCGAAATTGGACGAAAATTGACAGAGCCCAGTTTTACGAAGATAGGAAGACGGAGTCCGAAGGACAGCCGAGGAGGCACCCTAGGGGGCCCAGAGGCCACCTCGGCGCTCCAGCCAGTGGGGCCGCTACAGGGGGTCGTCTGGCGCCCTCGGGTGGCCCCTCGCGCCGCCTCTTCGCTTATATATTCACCTCGTCAAAAAAACCTTAAACACCCGAACACAATTCCACGAAAACATCTGAGGCCGCCGCCATCGTCAACCCTAGTTCGGGAGGGTTCTAGAGCTCGTCCCGGCAATCTGTCGGAGGGGAGATCATCACCGGAGGGCTTCTACATCATCATGTGAGTCTCCGAGGTGATGCGTGAGTAGTTCATCCTTGAACTACGGGTCCCTGGCAGTAGATAGATGGTAGTATCTACACTTTGTGCCTTCATGTCTAGATCTCGTGAGCTGCCTACATGATCAAGATCATCTATTTCTAATGCTACATGTTACGTTTGCTGGGATCCGATCAATTGTGGAATTATGATAATATTTGTTCAGTTATCTATATTATGTTTTATTTATGTTCCTGCATACTCTCCGATATTAGACAAGAAACAGAATCGAGTGTTGGGTTAGATGGTGTCGGGCTACAGAGTTTCACAATTTTACGGCCCAAAACCAACGTGAGCACCTTTTTTTCCGTCGGACACCTGAAAAACAAAATTTGTTCCGTCGGCCTCGAGGGAACTGTGCTGATCCATGTGTTGTTGTGCCGCTTTAGGGCTTGTTTGGTAACTGCAATCCCGGGGGGATCCCGGCCTTTTCCCGGGGAGAATTTCCCCCTAGTTCGGAGGTCGGGAATATAATCCCAGGGTTTTACACCTAGTTCTTCAGATTCCCGGTCGGGATTATTTTCCCGAGAATATTTTACCCGGACAGCCAAACAAGCCCTTAAAACAAGAGAGAGAGAGTATGGCATCGTGTACGCGTGTGCATGGAAGCTAGCATCATCTCGGGGACAATGACATACTCATATCTTTTGGGAGTGGGTTTTGCGTTACGGATGAAATGATCAGTTGAGTTCGTTTTTTTTAAAGCAAGAAAATAACGAAGTTGGCACAACTCATTATGCACTCAGCCGACAATAGTCCAGTAGCATGAAACGCAAAAATAAGCGAGTTGATGAGAAATTATAAAATGTTTAAGATGAGGGAGAGGGCCAGTCCGCAAATTATGCTACCTACATTGGAGTAAAAAAAATCTCACCGTATCCTCCAGTCTTGTACACACCTACGTAAACAGGTCTCGATACTCCACACGTTACAACTGAAATCACAAGTTCATTGATATCCACACCAACGGATCCAAGAGTTCTCCAGAGTGACGATTATTCAAGCACACCTAGCGCACCATTGCCCCACCACAAACAGGTCGAAGAAAACAGAAGGAGGAAGAAGGACGAATTCCATCGAAAGTACGTCTACGAGAGGAAATCGACCAAGATTTTAACTTAGCGAGTACATTATGGCAGGGTATCTTATTTGTTTTCAGCGAGTGCACAGTTCAACCTCGCCATATAACTTACTGATTTTATTTACAGAGATATATCTTACTCACTTTAATATTTATGAGCGGAGTGAGTAAGCAGAACGAGTTTGGGGTTGGTATATACAGCTCGTGAGAACGGAACATTGCGTGGCACTTGCTGACTTGTTGCCATGATCGATGCCGCTCCGTATTTTATCTTCTCAAATGAATAAATCAAGGATCGGGGCACTTGTGCGTTTGACTTTTGCCGGTGATGGCCCGTTCTGCATGTAGACCATGGTCACAAACACTGACCTTTGAGAGCCTTCTCCTAACTTACTAATCTTCTTTCCGAGTAACTCGGTTTCTTCTTGAAGTTTGAAAATTCCGATTAAGAAGAAATGTGAACATGGAGGAAGAACGAGTTATGTACAGGTCTATCCGACGGCAAAGTCAATGGAGATATTACAATCATGCACATAGTCATATGTATACACAATATCATTTCATTATTAGAGAAAGAAGTCTCGCCATTTCATAAAATAAATTCAAACCCATCACTGCAATTTTTAGATGTCCTGGTATGTAGGAAACAAAAGTTCGGAGACCATTTCCTTTCTTTTTCATCACCTCCATTTTTTAAGGAAAAACATCACCACCATTTTGAACACATTAGTATTTGCACGCCAGGAATTTTATACTTGTATGACCGACCGCTCCAATTCATCGCAATTCCCTTTATCGAAAAAAAAAATCGCAATTCAATCGTAGACTTGATCTAGTTTGAATATTGTCAGCAGCAACTGCGCAGCTGGTTGCTCTTTTGCAGCAGACGACGTGTGGTACGGTACGGATATGTTTTTTCCGCAACAATTTGAGTTGGGTCACACAGATTTCTAAACACGGGAAATTACTAGCAAAAAATGCCGTCGTTTGCACTTAGGGTATCATGAAGTAAAGCTCACGTCATTTGTTTATTTTCTCTCAATAATTTTAATTTTTTCAGAGAACCTCCTAAAATATATGATGTGTCCTCCTCAAATAGGTTTTCGCTTCGTTTTTTTGAATAATGCAAACACGTTCAAACAAACGGTACACAGCTACAAGTTAAGAAACAAAATACGAGTTTGTTGGGGCAACAACATATGGCACCCAACTAAAATAAAAGGTAGCGAAACAACTCCAAAAGAAAAAGGAGCTAAGGGGCTTGGCAACTCCACCTCAAATCAATAAATACACGATACTAGAGATTGATGATTCAATTTAGGCGATTACACATCTTATAATTTTTTTTAGAAAATTTTGATTGCTCCGAAATAAATATGTACCATCCGCTTTGTACATCCGATAATACTCCCTCCGGTTCGGTTTTATTAGTCATATGCGTGTACCTATCTAGGTCATCAATTTTACCAAGCTTATATGAATCATATATTACAAAGAATATGTGATTAGAAACTTCAAATTTCATATTTTGTAATGATATAAATTTACGGCTATACATTTTATTTTATATGAGTCAAATTGACGATTTAGCTACACGTGTAGGACTTATAAACCAGAACGAAGAGAGTATAAATTTAATATAGTCTAGGCCACGAGAATAGTGTAATAGTTCTTAATTATCTCTCGGAAACACATGATGGAAATAAAATTATGTACAAATTATGGAAGTCCTATGTGATAAATAAATCCATTTGCATGAATTTTTATTTGTAATTCTCGCTCCATTAATTTCTAAAAGTGAGACTTATATTTTTTCTAAAAATCATACATCGCAAAGTTTGACCAAGTTCTTAAAGTATATATTAGCATCCACAATACCAACTAATATTGTTATATTCATCATGAAATACATTTTAACATAATGTCCATATATTATTGCAGATGATGTTTGTTTTTCTAAAAAAAGGTTAAACTTTACATTGTTTGACTACTGAAAAACTAATAGCCCTACTTTTAGAAATAGAGGGAGAAATTATTATATTTGAAAATCTTTTATGCCCAATTTCATCTTGGTTAATAACTAGCTTAGAATTGGATTAAAAACTACTCCATCTGTTCCACATTATAATAGGTTTTAGCATGCTATTTTAGATTGCTAAAACGTCTTATAATGTGGAACGGAGGGAGTAATACTCTATTCTTATAGGAGGTAAGTTGGAATGTCTTATAATTCCACTATAGACAATTCTAAAACATTCATCGCATTGAATGATTTATTGTAAATGCAAAGAATGGATAAAAAATGGGCAAATGTAAATAGGCTGGCCATTTGGGAGGTGCCGCTATGGGCAACACTCCTGAACGTGCCGGAAATGTGTCCGACAGCCGCAAAATAGACCCTATTTTGCGGGTGCCGGACAAAATTTTGGAGGTGCTGGAGATGCTCTTATGATGACAGCTAACAAAACCGGTGAAAACTCAGTGATAACCAATTTTGACTCAAGAGGGTGCTCGGTGTTTTTTTAAAACTTGTGGACTTTCCCCAATAAAGAGACCCTAACTCTGAACCCATGAAAGGTTTGAGCCAACGGAAGCACCTCACACTTCATAGCAATGGTGTCTGCACTGCAAGTAGCTCTGTTTGTGCCTTTCCTGCTAACTGGCAGCACGACATCCGGTGGCCATGCCTACTAGGAAATCGCCACGTATGGTGGTGGTGGAGGAGGGGGAGGTGGGGGTGCCTTCCTGGCTTACACTAAGATTCGGCCTTCCTGGCTTACACTAAGATTCGCCTACACCCAACGGCGGAGCCAGGAAATGATTGAGCACAACTCTAACATGCAAAAAATGTAAATAATTTATAGGTTTTTCACCGTGACTGTAGCAAAATATGTATCACTATGCCCCCAATTGATGTTAGACACTTGTTGTAGCAAAAAAAAAATGTTACACGTGACTATTTTTTTGACGAAACATAGTACGGACGCAGATTCTACCCCTATGAGCACCTTCGAGAAACTAATTCTCGATCGATCGACAGTTAATTTAAATTCTCAATTAGATGACAACACCCAATTTCAGTTACAACTTATATGCAATCCAGAAATTTTGACTGTAATTGCTAACCCAAACGAAATATCTTCCATCTTGTATCGTGTGCTCCAAACTGGCAATTAACTTCACTGCTGGAAATTTGCTGTTTGAAACTGACTGTAACTCCTTGTTGAAAGTTTTTGATCCAGGTTCGGTGGATAGATCCATGGTGGGACTCATTGCAAAGGAGTTCTACTCCTGAAGCCTGACGAGAGATCTCTGAAGATTAAGTTTGTTAGCAGAAATGTTAACGGTGTCGCTCACAATCTTGCCCAGATGGGGCGTAGAGAGTTGTGTGGTGGAGTTATGCTAGCGTCTGTTCCTGATTGTGTAGTTGCTTTGGTTCTGAATGATTGTAAAAACTCTATTATCTCTTAGTTAATATATTAAAAATTCAAAAAAAAAATCGTATAAGGAATAAGCTCAAGGTGGTTCTGGGAGCTTGGTTGTTTTGGTGTTCGAATATTAAAGAGTAGAGAGAGGGGAGAGAAACAACAGAAAATCACATGCAACATGCAGACTCGCGGCAGCATACATGCATTCTCATCTCTCAAAGGATCTTCTGTGTGAAGCCTACATGGAGTTTCATATTTGGGAGATGAATATAGAATAAATCCCATAGATCTTTACATAGCTAAACAAGGATCTTACCAATTTTTCCATACGTTGGGGGGGGGGGGGGGGGGGGCCTCCGCCAGTGCCTATACCTCCTTATGTGTTATGACGACCACATTCGCCAAGATTCGACTTTTCACCCATCCTCACTTGTCGATCACGTGGAGCGGCCTACATCATCATAAGATCTTAATGTGAGCCACTTTTTTTTCTCTTACATTTTGGCTATGGAGCAAAGGCAAAGGCATTGTTCCAACTCCGAGTTCAGGGAGTTCGAGCGCAAGACGGAGGAGCTGCGGTCCCTGGAGATGACGTCGCGTAAGAAGAAGGTGTCAGAGTAGTGTGCCCGGGTGGAGGCGCTGAGCTGCCGGGCGGATGAGTAGACGAGAGTGTACGAGATGAGCATCGGGTGACGCGGGCCATGACCTTGAATCATTTGCAGACGGGGTTCCCAAATGTGTTCCAGACCATGACACTAGTACAGAACGACACATCGGAAATGGGCCAAAAACCCCTTTGGCAACGGAGAAAGGGTCCGTGTCCCCGCTTCCGATACTGATGTGAAGCCTCACAATGGCAACGAAGATTTTTATCGTTTGCAATAAGTTTAGCAACGGGTATAATATATAACCGTTGCCTTTAGTCTTTACATCAGATACAGAGATTAGTTTTTGACCGTTTGTAATGAGGGCTAAAGGAAACAAAAAAAACCGGTGACGCCTGCTGCACCGTTGACGGAGCCCTGTGGTTCCTGCTTGACGGCCGCCGGTTCTTCACCTTCCTCTTCGCGCAGCTTCATTGTGTGGTCTTCTTCTACCTATTTAGTATTACACAAAAGTCTTGCTCCTGGAGGCGCCGACTTCAGTGGACCGTGTGGACGGAGCCCCGCTCCTACGTCTTCACGGCCGTCGCATAGTCTCCAGGTTTCATCGGCATTACAGAAAATATAGAACTAATTACAGCTAGAACATAGCCTAAACAATGTCTCATATATAGATAGATTGGACACACAAATTTCAGGGATGGAGCAAACGAGCCAAGTAGGATGCACAAGATCGATGTGTATTTGTGCATATCACAAGGATCACTAGCGCCAACCCCGGATCACACGGTGTCACCTAATTTTAATCATCGGCATAACAGAAACAAAGTTAAAATCAGAGCAAATGCCTACTAAAAACAGAGAAAATCTATAGATAAACAATTAGCTACTTACAATTAGAAAACAACTAAAATCTATGTGTAAACAATGCATACTAAAAACAGAGCAAATCTATGGATAAATAATTAGCTACTTACAACTAGAAAACAGCTAAAATCTATGTGTAAACAATGCCTACTAAAAACAGAGCAAATCTATGGATAAACAATTAGCTAATTACAACTAGAAAACAGCTAAAATCTATGTGTAAACAATGCCTACTAAAAACAGAGCAAATCTATGGATAAACAATTATCTACTTACAACTAGAAAACAGCTAAAATCTATGTGTAAACAATGCCTAATAAAAACAGAGCAAATCTATGGATAAACAATTAGCTATTTACAACTAGAAAACAGCTAAAATTTATGTATAAATAATGTCTACTAAAAACAGAGCAAATATATGGATAAACAATTAGCTACTTACAACTAGAAAACAACTAAAATCTATGTGTAAACAATGCCTACTTAAAACAGAGCAAATCTATGGATAAACAATTAGCTACTTACAACTAGAAAACAACTAAAATCTATGTGTAAACAATGCCTACTAAAAACAGAGCAAATCTATGTATAAACAATTAGCTAGTTACAACTACTCCCTCCGTTCTGAATTAATTGACTCAGATTTAGTACAACTTGTACTAAATCTGAGTCAATTAATTCAGAACGGAGGGAGTAGAAAACAGCTATCCTACTGAACTGGGTCTTACATTAGGCGAGGCGGGCTCGCTTAGCGTCGCCGCCGGCGACGGAGCTAGCGCCGGCCTCCCCTGGCGGTGCCTTGCCCTCGCCGTGGACCAAAGAGAGGGTTATGGCGGCCCAGAGGTCAGACTGGTAGACCGCCTCCTCGGCGCGTTCGACCTGGGTCGACGCCTCGGAGAGGAGGACCGCCGCCTCCAGATCGGCCTCGCCCTGACGACGCTTGGCGTCCTCGCGCTCGAAATCGGCGCGGGAGAGTTGGCAAGCGATCTCCAGATCACGATCCTCCTCCTCATGGAGGACGAGGATGAGGAGGAAGACGGATGGCGGCCGGGGTACATCGCCTGGCGGATCTCGTGGTAGCTGCAATGGTGGCCAAATGAGCGGGTGCGGCCGGAGCCTTCGCCGTGCGAACGAGCGCCAAGGCTGCGGGACCAGCCCGCGGGGGCCGGATCGGCGGCGGCCTGTTCCACAAGCTCGTCCCGCAACACCAGCTGACGCTGCTGCTGCCTGAAGGCCCGGAGGGTCGGGCGGCCATGGCCGCGGCCACGATGGCCGGATCTACCAGCGCCGACGGTGGAAGCCATGCGAGAGAGTGGAGAGAGAGGAGACTGTGCGGCGGCTAGGGTTGGAAGTGAGACACTGAGAGTGAGAGTGAGAGTGAAGGGCATTGTAGGTTCTTATAGGCCGGTTGTCGGGCTGCTTCTAATGGCAACGGAGATTACGAAACTGTCTGTGTGCGATGAGCACACATCGGTAACGGAGTTAAACCAAACTCCGTTGCCAACATATATTTCACTATTCACCCGTTGCCTTTGTTGTGGGACTGCTTTACGGCCCAGTGCGGGCACGCGGGGATGTCGCGATTTACCGTCGCCTAACTCCTGCCGTTGCCATAGAGGGGTATCCGATGTGTCGTTCTGTACTAGTGTGATGAATTTTTGCCAACATATGCATGCATGAACTTATCTCCGTTTACAATTGCAATCACAACTCTGACATGAGAGTGGCGTCTCCTTGAGTTAGTGTCGGGTCACTGTATAAACAGTATTCTAGTACACTTTTTTTCAAACAGGGCACACAATTATGGACTTCTACTATGGTGGCAGTCCTAAGAAATTTGCATATGCCTCTTTCTACTGTAATGGTGGTAATCCTGGAGGGGGATGTTGGGGGGGGGGGGGGGGGGGATGCACCCTAGCTTACACTATGATTCGCCTATACCTCCTTATGACGACCTTATGCGTCAAGATTCGACTTTTCACCCGTCCTCACTTGTCCATCATGTGGAGCGGCCTATGTCATCATAAGATCTTAGTGTAAGCCACGTCTTTTGCTTCCTTTTTTGGCGATGGAGCAAAGGCAGAGGCATCGTTCCGATTCCGCATTCAGGGAGTTCGAGCGCAAGACAGAGGAGTTGTGGTCCACTGAGATGACTGCGTGAAAGAAGAAGGTGTCAGAGAAGCGGGCCCAGGTGGAGGCACTGAGCTGTCGGGACGAGCAGAAGAGAGTATCCGAGAAGAGCGTCGGGGTGACGCGGGTTATGACCTTGAATCATTTGCAGACGGGTTCCCCAAATGTGTTCCATGTCATGAGGGGTTTTGTCAGCATATGCATGCAGGAAATCGAGTCCGGTAAAATTTCAACGACGGCTTTGACATGAGAGTGGAGTCGCCTTGAGTTGGTGTCGGGTCACTGTATGAATAGTTTGCCAGTACACTTTTTTTTTTGAACCGGGTACACAATTTTAGTCTTCTAGTGTAATGGTGGTAGTGTAAGAAATTTACATGTGTAGACGGAGATATGTGTTGAGCTTTGAAAATGAGCACGTAGAACACGGCCACATATGATCCCTCTTATCTTGAAAGTGCATAATGATGCAAAACATGTACAGAAAATTCAAAACAAAATTTCATATGTAGGTGATGCAAAACATGTGCACTGCACATAAGTTTCGTGACGAAATTACTATTTACTTTAACTTTATAAAAAGAGAAAATTTCAGTGCTATATAGCGGTATATATATGACGTATTTTTATCTTTTTACGTAGGCCAAGTAAAAAAGCCGTTTCTTTGTGAAACTTTATCGCACACATGGAACGTGCACATTTACATGCGATTATTTTTCAGAAATTTTAAACAATTTAAAAATGCATTTCTCAACCGAGTTAATATGTACCCGCGTCCACTTAGTATTTTCCGTTGATGGACAACGCTACGTGCTGTGTCCTCCATTCTCGCTATAAAACACCGCATTGGAGAGGTCCCATATGCTCCAATTCCATTATGTTCAGCTACTACACAAGCAGCAGCCTAGATAGGCTTTAGTATATTAACATTTCAAGCTTGTACTCTTTTTTGTGTAATATGTTTGTGATGCAACATGTTGTGCTATCACTCCCCTGCCCCAAGTGTGAGATATTTGGGGTATCTCCGGCATCACATGTCTTATAGAAATTGTCCAAACCACTTTTTATTTTCGGTGTCTCTCAAATCTATCTACTATACAAATATCTCTTAATAAAAGATTAAATCACCTTAAGCGTGTGACTCAGTAGGTTCGGTAATACACAGACATATGTCTGGAACACCTTCCGAACAATAAACAACAGCGGAGCCATGTATGCTCATGATGATTTCCATACATACACGAATATATTGAGCGAACCTTTCGTTATTTATGTTGCTAATCCCTTTATTTCACGATACTAGTCATATCCCAAGGTGAGATATCGGTATCATCGTGATAAAACTATTTAATCACTATACCCGTTATTCTCGTTCCAATATCACTATCTTTTCTCATTATGTATTCTGATTTCCTCGTGACTAATATCACGTTGTGTATGTCCAGATGATTACTCCCTCCGTTCCATAATATAAGATGTTTTAGCTATTGCACATGTTGTCTAGATTCACACTAAAATAGTGTACATGTGCACTAAAAGGTGTCCACATACATGTGTATGCATGTGAATGTGGAAAATGTCTAAAACATCTTATATTATGGAACGAGGGAGTAGATGATATCGTAATACTGAGAGGGCCCGGAGCATATCTCTCCATCGCCAGGAGAAGTAAGATCCCACTTTTGAATAATCAAAGTTCGATGCACACTTTAGTATATACCTGAAAACCATCGTTATGATCACCCAACTACGGAATGACGTTAGATGGCAGTTAAAGCATACATGTCAAGTATGTGGTCACTAGATATTTTCAACGATTTATGCAAAAATGACAACTTCATAATAACATCGCTATCAACAATGACAAGTAATATCTCATAGCAAGATCATATAATTGGGTCTGGGTCGGTTCAGTACCAAACTTCTGCCAACAATTTACTCTCACGGTTGTTGACTTAATTTAGTCCATGATCAAAAAAATACATGATCATCACACAACATGCAAGCTAATCTTAGAATCTACATTGGCAACACTTGTTTGTTTATTTCTTTACACGTGTATATGAGTTTTTCTTTAAATCTCACATTCAAGTGTCATATCAGTTATAGCATAACTATATAAATATTAACAATGAACCTGACATAAATAATAACATATTATTTTTTCCTCTAAGTCATGTCCTAACACAACCTTCGTCGCATCGCAAACAACATGTGTCTCTCTCCTCGTGATGCCTCCTCCTTCCTCTATGTCTCCCTTGCTTCTCTTCCTCGCGACATATTCCAAACATAAAATTCCCTTTTTTTGTGTGTGTGATGGCCAACAAAACCGGTGAAATTCGCTGATCACCACCTCTCGGCGGCTAATCACAGAAACCGGGTCAAGCACTCAAACGACGGCATCAATGCAGAGATCATCATCAGCAGCAGCAGCAGCGCTCACCCACTTCGCCGCCGCAGCAGTACCACAACAGTCAGCAGCGAGCGAGCCACGACAGAAAAGGTCAAATAATTCCCCTCCCCCACCATCATCGCCACCTTTCAAACCCCACCGGTTTCCCAACGGTCCCGCCGGCTCACTGACGCGCCGGCCCCACCGCGTGACTAAACCCGCGCGTGGTGGGCCCCACCGCCACCGGCAGCTGCTGCTAGGCGCACGCCGGCTTGTCCCCCAAGCCCGTACACATCTCCTTCGCATCGCGAGCCGCTCCTCCCGAGACTATTCCTTCCCTTTCCCCCGCTTGCTTCGCCATTTCGCCTCCCGCATCCGGCGAACTGTCCAGGGCGGCGCGGGGGGTGTCAGTGTCCGGAGGCGCGGCCGCTTCGGGTCTGGGCGCGCTCCGTGCGGCGAGATCTCGGGGTTTGCTGCTCGGGTCTCATACAGGAGGAGGAGGCGGTAGCTGGGCCGGGTGAGGTGGCCTAGTGTTTCCGGGCTCAGCGGACGCAGCAGGAGGTGGAGCGGGTGTTCGTCGTCTCGTGGCGGGGATGTACGTGCCGCAGTCGTCCCGCGGCGGGGGCGGCTCCGGCTCCGCCGGGAGCAGCCTAGGGTTTACCAAGTCTGGCGGGGAAGCAACGTAAGCGCTCTCTCCTTTTCTCCATCTCGATTCGATGCCGTGCGCTCGCGTAACAGCGGATCTGGATCTGGCCGCGATGATTGGCTGGCTGGGGGTTTGCGTGTGGAGTTGGCCTTTTTTTGGTGTCGATTCTGTGCGATTGGGTGGGGAATTAGATGCTCCGATGGTGTGACCTTGGTTCACCTGTCTAATTGGGGCCTTGCTAGGTTTGGAATCCTCGGGGAGTATACTGGATGCCGACAGATTGGGAGTAGTACCTTTTAGCCGGAAAATATTGCTCTAGGTGATTGGAAAAGTAGTGGAGTACTATACATCTTAGCGTGTCCTGTCTGTTGCGCAGTTGCGCTGCGACATATGGAATATTGGTCACAATCTTTGGATATGAGTACGTGGAGTGTGAAGACTTACTATATGCAGCGTTTTTATCAATTTGCCTTTGAAATTGTAGTTTGCACGATGACAGTACTTAAGTTAGAGATGGCAATACTTAAATTAGAGATGGTCAACTTTTTGTGACCTGGCTTCGCTCTGGTACGATTGTATGGATCATGTTGTGTCAAAGGCAACTAGGGCAGACTATACATTAGTTGGAGAACATTGGGCACAAGAGGTTTCTTTTGGTTGTGCATTGATCATCTTTGGCGGGGTAAATATACTTTTGCGTTGGATTGCAGTACTCCTGCTGGAGATACGTTTAACTGCCTTTTGATGCTATTTTACATGGAATGACTTGAATGCTAGTGGTAAATATCCACCTTATCTACACAGATAATGCATCTGTATAGTGCCCCCCGACACGTGCTATGTGCAGCCTATGTTTTGCTCTGACATGTGTACTGCCAATAAATAATGTATGTCTGTGATCCATCTGTGAACAAAGTCGGAATGTCCATTCACAAATCCTAATATATCTACCTCTTTCCTATTATAACTATCGTTTGTACTTATCTCGACTAGCTGATTGGGGTAGTTATCAGCCTTGACCGTGCCATCTGTTCGAGTACCCTTCACTGGTGGATGCTCAACGGAGCAAATGCATTTTATAAATGAACCGTATAGGCTTCTCTGTATGTAGGCTACGACGCTACATGTTGTGAGCTTGACAGGCAGAATGCATCACATCCTGCATGGTTGAGGCTAAAAATTGTTGGCGAGCACCCATTAGCCATGTTTTTATTCGTGTAATTGTCGTGGACTTGTAAAGAATCAAGGGTTTAAACTTTTTTCTGAGAGGTAAAAGCTTTTTCGAAGCAAGAACCAAATTATCAAGGAGGGTGGGGGTACGTTTGGGAGGCAGCGTTTTTTGATTTTCCAAATTGCCTTGCATTTTATAACAGTTAGAAAGGTTGCCAAGTTAATAGTTTCATTGTTAAATTAAGCCTACACCTATGCACGCTAAGCGACGGCCATGCGCCTCGCCTCTGGCATGGCGGACTACTGCACACATCTGGTGCTATGTGTGCGCGCAATTGTTATCGTGCGTGTGTGTGCTGCTGGCCTGCTGTCCTAAGCTGTGTGCTTAGATCTGTTGCTGTGCTATGCTTTGTCCTTGATATTTGGTGTTTTAGGCTTATTATGCCCAGAAAATTATTTATGTATTTCCGAGCGTTGTCCATACAGAACGCTGAAATGACGATTACACTAAGCAGTGCCTCACTGCCCGCTTAGCGCTTTTTTGAACCTTGAATAGTCCTCAGTAAATTCTTTCTTTAGTCTCATGGTAACAGGGCGCATTCCGAGCCATTATAGTTCCTGCGTGGGTGCCGTTTTGGTGCCTGTATCCACAAACGTTCACAAGTTCCTTTTGGCATATTTTATATCGCAAAATTGTTTGCTCTCTAGATATTTTAGTTTTCTCCCGTCTTTATTTTCCGTTAGCAGTGGTTTACCTTTATCCGTTGAAAGAATATTAGTGTTCCTTCGTATACACAAACCATATGATTCTTCATATATAAAATTGCCATTTTGATTTTAGTTACTTCCTCATTTGCACTTGTTACTTTCACATTCATTAATTGGTCTTTGCTGATGAAGATTCTGAATGTTCTTTCAGGAGTTTCTCTTGCAAGGGAGGTTCATATTTGGACCTGATGTGAGATCTTTGTTTCTCACTATATTCCTCATTCTTGCACCAGTGTTGGTCTTCTGTATATTTGTGGCCAGACATCTAATCAATGACTTTCCTGATCACTGGGGGATTTCTGTCATGGTTGTAGTGGTTGTCTTCACAGTTTATGTAAGTGTCGTTTTACTTCATTTCTGTTTATTTGTGATCACTTAGAGCAATCTTAACCTGCTAGTCTGGGGTTGCATAGTTCATGTTGACAGTTATGCCATGCTCCCTTGCGTACTCATCAAACCTTTCTGGACATACGTGATAATTCCGTGGACATCGTTGATTATGTCTCATGTTGTTGAATTACTGGAAGCTAGGATCTAATTATCCGAGTAAAAAATGCAGACTAAGCAGTCTTATGTATACAACTACATCCTTTGTAAATATTATCAAAATAATGGATATAGATGAGCTGCAAATCTTTTCTATCTTGTCAATTTTTTGTGCAACTCAGATCAATGTTGATCAGTACTCTTTGAAGGATTATTTCACCGAAACTGGATTAGTTTAGTCAAAGCATAAATACTGTTAGCTTCTACTCCCTCCGTTCGGATTTAATTGACACATATTTTGTTACACATGGATGTATCTAGACATCAAACAAGTATAGATACATCCACATTTGGACAAAACCAAGTCAATTAATTTGGAACGGAGGGAGTAGGTTGATTAGCCGCTGAATGTGTTTCAACCGTAATCATAGTTTCTGTCTGGGCATACCTGTGAAACACAGGTGTCTTTGCTGGATCCTTTTAGTAGAAGTAAACACAGTATTTGAGGATGAGGGGAAAGTTTGGTCACTATTTGAGGATGAGGGCATACCTGTGAAACACAGGTGTCTTTGCTGGATCCTTTTAGTAGAAGTAAACACAGTATTTGAGGATGAGGGGAAAGTTTGGTCACTATTACATTAAAGATCATGAAGAGGAACATGGTAGACATGTGGATGTTGATTGATCTAAAAGTTTAAAACTGATGCATTTGTTTTAATCTCAGTTCATATGAATATGCGCTATTGTAGAGTTCGCATTTGTCTGAACCTTACAATTACATTAACGATCATGAAGAGGAACATGGTAGACACGTGGATATGATTGATCTAAAAGGATACAACTGATACTTTTGTTTTAACCTCAGTTCATATGAATATTCACTGTTGTCGAGTTCACGCTTGTCTGATGAACCTTGTTCTTTCTATTTTCCAGGATTTGACACTGCTGCTTCTTACCTCTGGTAGAGATCCTGGTATAGTGCCTCGTAACACCATCCTCCTGAACCTGAACCCAGTGATTTGAACAGTGACACTGGAAATGGTCAGACACCACAACAATTGCGCTTGCCACGGACAAAGGATGTTAATGTAAATGGAGTTGTTGTAAAGGTCAAGTACTGTGACACCTGCATGCTGTATCGACCACCTCGATGCTCTCACTGCTCCATCTGTAACAACTGTGTGGAGCGTTTTGATCATCACTGTCCTTGGGTTGGTCAATGCATAGGACTCGTAAGTATCTCGATGCCTCACAGTTTAGTATGTCATTGTTATTCGAATCTGCATGGTGAATTTCAATTCCCCATTATTCAATGCTAACTACCAGCTTATCTTGTGCAGCGTAATTATCGTTTCTTCTATATGTTTGTGTTCTCTACCACATTACTCTGCCTCTACGTATTTGGCTTCTGCTGGGTGTACATAATCAAGATCAGAGATGCAGAAGATTCATCAATTTGGAAAGCAATGTTGAAGACACCAGCCTCTATGGTTCTGATCATCTACTGCTTTATTTGTGTGTGGTTTGTTGGGGGTCTTTCTGTCTTCCATTTCTACCTGATAAGCACCAACCAGGTTGCTTCCATTTCCTCTGTTAACACTTGAATTAATTGGTGTTTTAAGTATTTTTGCATAACTTGTTAATCGTCCAATCTTTTCATCTTTTCAGACTACCTATGAGAACTTTAGGTATCGGTATGACCGACGGGCTAACCCACATAATAGAGGTGTTGTGAACAACTTCCTGGAGACCTTCTTCACTGCTGTCCCTGCTTCTAAGAACAATTTCCGAGCTAGGGTCCCAGTAGAGCAAGGGTTACAGCAATCACGTGCACCAAGTAGAGGTTTCATGAGCCCAAACATGGGCAAGCCTGTTGGCGATCTTGAATTGGGCAGGAAGCCCGTATCATGGGACGAACATCGGTCAGCAGCTGATATAAGAGATTTAGAAGTTGGTCTCGGGGGCATGTTGGATGAGAAAGAGGGCAGGATAGCCCATGCATCCCGGATCTGAGCAGAGAAGCCCTTCCAGTTGAACTTATGGAAGGCAGGGCCGGTATGCACTCGAGACGATCAAGCTGGGGTCACAGAAGTGGGACCTCAGAGTCGATGGACAGCATCGCCGTGCAAATGGGAAATGAAACTAACTGGGGATCAATCAGTAGTGGCCACGGCACAACCAGTGGAACTCACTAGCAAACCGCACACCACTTTCTGACGCCACGTTGGATCTGTTTTCAGCAGTGAAGAACAACCCTGTCTGATCTCCCAAATGAAGAACCAGCCTTCCTGTTCTCTGAGCTTGCGCCTTTCCCCTAGGATATGCACCAATGCTTTCTTACCTGTGTCTGTTGTTTCAACCTGGAAGGGCATCAGTTCTTCTGACGAGCTTCCTGTTTGGTGTTTTAAGCAAAGAAAATAACAGAAGAGCTTTAACTCGTGTGTGGCTTGGATTGTCAACCTGTTTGTATATATTATTATTGGATCGGTGTGTAAGAAAGTGTCCCCTGTTTGCTGCTTGAATTTCACCCCTGTAATTTCTTATCTGCAATTTTAATGTAATTGTTATCATTCCCTCTACTTTATGGTTGCCTTAGCTAAGAGGTTGCAACTCCTGGAAATATGTATGTAGGCTGCGTCCTTGGAATAATGCTTTGCATGGTTGCCGGGGCATGTGTCTTAAGAAAAGCCAGATCGTCTAGCAATTCTTAAATCTGGAAATCTCACAGCTTATATTCTGTCATTATCTTTTGTTCTTCAAGGGACTCCACTGGATAGAGAGATTCCACATGTGTCGAGTACTGCGGAAGTTCATTGCTCTACTGCACTTTCCTGCTGGTGTACCATGGGTTCGTTAACCAGGATCCTTGCTGCGGCTTGGAACATTGGTGGTGCGGCCTGCTGACTTGCCCTAGATTCCAAGACATGCGATAGATCGTGAACTGATGTGGTATTTTGTAGAGGTAAAACCCTCTGAACCCGCAGCTTCTTTCTGCTGCTACCGCTGCTTTGTCATCTATCAGTACTTGGATATGGCTACATATTGCATAGCTTCCCTGTCAAACACATTCGAACAATTGGGCAAGTAACGTACCTTTTTGTTTTCTCTCCTAGACTAGAGATAATAAAAGTTTGATGTGAAGAAACACCGGAGATTTTTTTTTTTTGATGCCTCTGGATTGGTACAGCTGTAGTATCTGAACTCAACACACCAACTCACACCACACGCACGCACACAACACCACACACACCCTAGTGTGCAAGCTAAGACCTACAGATCTATACAAATCCCACGCGTTTTATGACTCCTAGCGCTGTGCCTCGAACGCGTGCTGAGAGAGGCCAGCAAAGAATATTATACTGCCCCTAATGAACAGTAAGCTACAGTGCATATCTACAGTGAACAGTGCCCCCGCGGGTGAGGCACTCAGAAATTCGCTCCCGAGGGAGATCGAACCCGGGCGGGGAGGGAAGCCACTGCTTCAACCTGCCACTGCGCCACGCGCGGTCCTCAAACACCGGAGAGTTGAAGCAAGGACAAGCAATGAAAAATATCTCTGCCCCCCTGCCCGCCTGCAGGGTAGAGCGAGCGGTAGGTGAAGTGGAGTGGCCTAGTCTACTGTATACTGGCGTCCAGCTCGAGCAGCACCGCCACTCCGCAACTAGTCCTCCTACAGCCCCAAAATTGCAGACGGATCATGCGGTACGTATACACATGGTTAGCTAGAACAAACAAACACTCTTAAAGTTGGAAAGCAATGATACTTGTTCAGGATCCATCGGTCCCAGTTGCAGAGATCACACAACAAGTAGACGGAAGATGCATCCATGAATCGACATGGCCGTTCGTTCGAGCTCGAGTGAGATGGTGGTAGGAGCACCGAGCACGGAAGATGAGGTCGCCGGACACGTACACACACCGCGTATATGATTGCACGGTACGTTCTGCTGCAGCAACAGTGAGCGTGCAGCATCTTGCTGTGCCATTCTTCTGTTCTGCAGCTTACCCTTGAGAGGTGGCGGAGCTATGGCTTCGTACGCGGGCAAGCACTAGAGGCTAGGGCCAGTGTATCATTGTACTGTCCATGTCTCCTTGGCGAGGTGCGGCGCCACCGGCCCGGCCGATCGTGGCTGGAAGGCAGCTAACGAAAGAGTCGAACTGAACTGAGCTCGACCGATGATCTCTAAGGCCTAAGTTATTCTTTACTTGGGGTTTGGTTTGAGACTTGACCTATTGTACCAGTATCATCATTGACGCTCATTCCATATCCCTGAGCTCGATCAACATCGCACTGTTTCATATTGTGAGGTGTTTTAAGCAAAGAAAATGCTGACAGATGAGCTTTAACTCGATCGCGCGTGAATGCGTGATTATCTATCTGTCTGTATACATTATTATTGGACCAGTCTGTAAGAAAGTGTGCCCTGTTTGGTTTGCCGCTTGAATTTCGCCCCTGTAATTTCTTAGCTGCGATTGTAATGTAATTGTTGTTACCCTCTACTTCATGGTTGGCTAGCTAATTAAGAGGTCGCAAGTCCTGTAGACATGTAGATGCTTCCTTGGAAATTGGAATAGTGTTTGCATGATTGCCGGGGCATGTCTTTACAAAAGACAGATTGTCCAAGCAATTATCAAATCTGGAAATCTCGCTGCTTATATTCCGTCACTCATTTGTTCATCCCTCGAAGAGAGAGAGATTCAACAGATCATCTAGGGCTGCTACTTTCCAACGCGAAAGGTCAATGCTCGGGGAGTATGGATACCCACCACGACACGAGATGTTCTGGAATGGTCTTGGGCCTTCATTATATAAAGGCAAAATTCCTGCATTTCCAGCTAGTTCGTGAGGCTGCTTCTTTGGTCATTTCTGACTGAGTTTTTGGTTAGCCCAGTTTCTTCTTGTTGTGTAGCTGAGTCAAACCACGCAATGAAGTGAAACCGTCTCCAACCATTTGGGCAAGCACCAAGTATCGTATTTATTTATGTTTATTATAAAAGAGTGAAACGCACCGGAGGTCACGAAGTTGCGCAGAAAAGAAGTATTGGTCACCAAGTTGCGAAACGTCAATTCTTGATCACAAAGTTGTGAATTTGCCAAAATTTAGTCATTCCGTCACGGCGAGCGTTAAGTCAATGACGTGGCAGTCTGTTTTTTTACAAAAAAAACCCTGAACTTTTGTTTCTTCTGATTGTTAGGTCCCTTTTCATTTTATTTATTGGCGGTGGTAGCTAGCTGCTCGAGGCGACCACCGTGCGTACTGCTGCCGCTCCAGGCCGCCGCGGTGTCGGCGTACCGGAGGAACGGCACCCGCCGACGCCGTCCCTCTCTCCCCTGCCCTCTCGCCACACGCCCGCTAGATAACAACAATTATTATCGATGAATCTCAATTAGAAAAGAACAATCCTCACCGCTAGACAGCGGCAATCCTCACTACTAGCTCAGTTGAAAAACAAAAAATAGCTAGCATGAACAGCACGCATCCAGCGATGAATCTCTCCACGAACGTGCAGGTGGAGCTTCTGTTGCGCCTCCGACCGAGCGCCCGGCGGCCGGCGTGGTGCCCAATTTTTCTGCTGCTCGCCTCTTAGCGCCACAGCCTGCTGCTCGTGCCCGGCGTCGCTGCTACTAACTCGCTCTCGGCTACAAGCTGCTGCTTCTTACCTGCGGCGGAGCTGCTGCTGCCTGCTTACTAGCCGGACCGCTGCCTTCCGATTCACCGCTGCTGCGAGCCCGCCTGCCGCCGTTGCGCCTGGTTCCTGTCGGCGCCGCCAATTCGGGGAGACAAGGAGTGGGGAGGGAGAGACGAGAGAAACCAGAGGGAGAGGATAGGAATAGGATCGATGTCGTCCGCGCTGGTCTCGAGATCGAGGAACGCCAGCAGGGCCGGGGAAGCGTCGGGGCCGGTGGATTCCACGCTGAGAGCCAAAGTTGTCTTTCTTTATAGGACCTAGCAATTGGAAGACATAAAATTTGAAGTTTTTTTTTGCAAAAAACGGACTGCCACGTCACCGACTTAACGTCTGTTTTGACGGAATGACCAAAGTTTGACAAATCCACAACTTTGTGATCAAGAATTGACATTTCGCAACTTGGTGATCAATACTTCCTTTCTACGCAACTTCGTGACCTCCGATGTCTTTCACTCTTATAAAAAATATCCTCTACAAGTGAAGTTCGATGTGAAGAAACAGCAGACTGAAGGGATGGAAAATATCTCTGTTCACCTGTCCGGTTGCAGGCAGAGCGCGAGCGAGCGGTAGGTGAAGTGGAAGCCCCACCGCTGCCGGCCGTTCCTTCCAGCTGATCTACTGACTGCTCGAGAAGCACCGCACTGTGCAACAGGTAGCGAAAGAACACTACCGTATCCTACAGTCTGAAGTGAACCCGGCACTCCATCGATCTTCCTAGTACTGGCAGAGCAGCAGAAGGCACTTGCAGAGTTGCAGATCGCATCAAGTGGCCGGGAAAGGAGGAGATAGAAGATACGACACGGCCGACGATGGTGCCGTTCGAGTGAGCTGGTGTATGTCGATCGAGCACGACATCGACGCAACAGTGCAACAGGAGATAGAAAGCTATAGTAGCTTTTGTTGCGGCGGCAAGGCAACGGTGAGCAACACAAGTTAAACGACAAGTTAAACGGCTAGGAGCCTAGGATTTAAAGGCACGTGAGGTGCCTCAAGTTGTTCTTGACTTTTTTTTAGAATACATACGCCCGAAGGCGTATGCTACTTGTATTCAACCGATAAGGAAAACATTACAAGACCGAATACAAGCAGCTAGCATCGGTTCGGTCACTCGACTCTGCATCTTCGAGGGCACACAGAATCCGACTCTGCATTTTCGAGGGCATCTAGCTACTTAGTTTTATATCATGTCCTTACTTATTGATTTTACCTTTCATAACTCTCCACCAACTAGCTAGTATTGCTAATATGTTTGGTAATTGGTCGCTTGAGTTGATAAGACAACTAAACCTCGTAGGCGTATTGGCGTTTATACTTTTGCTTAGGCAATTTAGAATTATCGGAATGATTTGGTTTCTAGCAGAGTTGGAGCTATTCATTTTCTGCATATTGTTCGCCGAGGTACATATTCGATCTACCATGCATGTGGTTCTTCCTTTTTCTATCAGAGCAACGGAAACTTATGGGCTCCGGATGTATACGCTTGGTAGATGGCGGCATGCTGAACGAATCCATCATGTTTAGAAGACTTGATTATTCGGTGTTTCACGGGTTGATTCATGTAATCGCTTTGGTTAATGACATATAGAAGACCCGAACGCACCGTCACCCGACCATCCACGCGTAGCTTGCTCAGGTCCCATTACACACACATGCAGGTCCATCCATCAACTCAGCAAAGATTCTCCGAGGTTAGTTGCACACGTACGAACCCCACTATCTTGCAAGCTTGCCCAATGCATGCATAGATGTCAAGCCAAGCCACTAGCGTGCATCACCATCAACTTTGCCACGGCGGTCGACCGGCCGAGCTCGGAGAAAAAGCCACCGCCGGCCGGCAGCTGCATTATTCACAGCGACTGGCCGGATCAGTCGATCTTCGAGCACTGCCTCACTGGTGCCAGTGAAACAAGCACCGAAATCGTTTCCGTTTCGGAGCCCCGCCAGTGGCGTCCGCCCAAAAGCCCCGTTGCTGAATACGCATACGCAGTTACTAGTAGCCGGCCGTGGGTAATAATACGATCCATGATCTCGATGCCTGAATTGATCGACGCACGCACAGCAATGCGATGCTAACTGTAAAGTACAGAGAAAAAAGGTCTATAGGGAAGAAACGGGAAACATGAGGTAAATAAGAGCGCGAACCATGCATATGCACACAAGATAAAGCAGTAGATCGTGCTGTATATCGATGGTGACGCGTAACTTAAGTAGGATGGTGATGAGTACCGTAACTACTGCCTGCGTTCCCCCTAAAACAAGCATATACAGTTTATTTTTCTAAAGTCGAAGGATGTGAATTTTGACCAAGTTTATAGAAAAATCTATCAACATCTATAATGCTAAGTCGACATCATTCGATACATCATAACATATATTTTCATATTATATCTATATTGTACGATCAAAGTTACATCATTTGACTTTTGAGAAAAAGTATTCGCCTTTTTTACGAAACTGAGGGAGTATAGCCAAATATTCTATCTGTTTGGCGGCATTGTGTCATGTGTAGGACAGTAGGGTAATGGTATGTTTGGATGGTCGCCAAAACTTACGCCTTATGCCATAGTGTCTTAACAGTGGTAATCCTCATGTACTCTTGGTAAGACATATATGAAATAATCTTAGAATTTAATATCTATCGAGTTAAAGATTCAAGTAATTGATACCTTCGATCCAGATGTAGTTTATGGCCTTTTCCATAGAGACACACTAGATAGATTTATCTAACCGGGAAGTAATGGCTTGGCAAATTGATTTCTAACAAGTCTAAAAAACTAAATGGTATTTGTTTACCATATTGTGGCTAAAATAATAATCCTCACATATTTTCTTGGGGGGGGGGGGGGGGGGGGGGGGGGGGGGGTAAGCGATCATGTACCCTTGGTAACAAATACATGACAATGATCCTAAAATTTAAATTCTAATGAGCTGAAGATCCACGTTATGGCCACCCAAAGTATGCATGGTTAGTTATCATTATTGTATTATTATTATTGTTTTCAACTGGGCTAGGCCTCTTTACATTAAATATATCATAAAAACATTGTATTCATCACAGAAGTAACCAAAAGAAAATTTGATAAAGGTAGTTAGCGTGTTGAGGCCAGATGGCAAACCGGACACAAGTGTTTTTATACCGTGAACATCTACTATGGGACAAAAACCTATTGCTACTATAGTTGCAAATAAAGATACACATGACATACACATACACCATAGTCCAAAACAAGAGCAAACACTAAGTGTCATATTAACCTGTATATATGATTATTGTTTATAATTTATACTAAACTTCCATACTTCTTTTAAACTTGTTTTATCATATTGTAGTCTTAATTATTACATATATCTATTACTTATAGACCACAGTTAGCCAACATAACAAGGTTTTGTAATATTAATTACCATGTTCTCTCTTTTACAAGCTATATCTCCTTGAATACTTTTTTACAGATGTACAAATTATATAGTGTATGCATATTTGTTTGTGCCTATGTATTATTTGAGTTCACATATATATTTTAATGTCCTTGCATACCATGATAGAGGTCTCTAAATCGTACGGGGCAAATATCTTAGTAGTTGTTCGAGTGTATTACGAGATAAGTATAAGGTAGCAACTTCTGGAGCATAAATTGAACTGTTAGCAAATGTGTCTTGCAAGCCGGGTTAAGTGATAAATTTATAACATGTGCATGCTCTGCAATTGGTTTCTAAATAGCATCTACTTTAGTAATAATCGATGATTTTTTTGTAGTTATAGTACTTTTGCATACAACACGGTGGCCCTGGGCCTTGGCAAATACCAGCGCATCATCAAATTAAAGCGTGAATAATTTTAATGGTTGAAGAAAATATTTATATTATATGACTAAATAACATAGTTTTATGGCCATAAAAATGTGATGTTAAATAAGACATCAAAATATGATGCTAAATAAGATATCACGTGTGAGGCTAAAATCTTTAATCAACTCTAATTTGTAGAACATCTAGCTTGATTATGTTTTTCTAGTCGACATATTGGTTTGAACACAAAACAAATAACATACATTGCAAATATATAGTGGTAATTATTTATTTGAATGGGGAACTTCACCGTTAAAAATACACCACACGATTTGTTTCCAGGTGTTTACAAATCTTGAATATTAAGATGACACTTTAAACTAATAACAAAATCTTAACTTGTAATGAATCAACAAATCCAATAATTTATCCTGACATACATTTAATACCAAGTAAATATTGACACTAGTTTTTGTCTTACCAATTCTATTAGATAATTCACCTCTCAATATGGTGGTTTCTGAAAGTCTTGGTTAATTACTATCCATACTAAAATATGTCACATTTTAGACACGCCGTAGTTTCCGACATGCAAATTTGGCCATTGTTTTTATTTAAAATATTTTTGGAAAAATTGTAAGAAATTGTGCCACCGTTTTTCTTGATATGGATTCCTTTTATCCCATTCCATATTCTTTTTATATTACATAGTGAGTTAGAGCAAGCTTTCTAGTCATATAGTTTTATACAGTGTCTAAATTATATTATCAACATTATCATTATCATTCATATATTTTTATAAAATAATTTAGATTATGTGGATCAATGTAGTCTATGTACTGTCTCTACTTTAGACACCTATATGGATATTCAAATCTACTTTAGTTCCCGCAACGATTTAAATCTCTCTCCACTTGATTTCGAGTGGACGTTCTCGATGTGCACGGTGACAATACACAACGGCGGAACGGCCGCTTACACCAGCTGCATCGATGAGTGCTGGCAAGCTTGCGACTGATCTAGTTGTGGTGGCTTTGGTGGGTCAGTTGAGCCCACACATGGACAGAACGGAAAATGCGTAACCCTCACCGCACCGACACTTCGCCATTAATCGCTGCCTGTTTTTGGTTCTGCTAGCTGAACTGTGTCTTTAATCTTGATTATCACCAGTGAGATAGGTCGTTCATATCCTGTTGGTGTATGAATGCACCAACAGGGGACGAATGCATGGAAGCATCATGCCTTCGCTATGGGTGGTGGACGCCGATTTTTCTGAAGTTGAGTGCGAATATTTGCAACTAGTTGCACCTGCACCCCATTTTGAAAATTTGAAAGTATAATCAGCTGCTGTAGTTACAAATTATAGTTTCCGAGTATAATCAACTGCTGTAGATACAAGTTTCATGCTGTGGTTTTCCCTTTATCTGTTCAGCACGCAACTGGCTCTGCAGTGTACCTTTTATTTTCGTAATACTTGCTCTGTGCCTAACCGACTGATTGGGAGCACTACTACATTGCAAACGTGTCGGCTAGATAGTTATGCACACTGTAATGTAGACGTGTATTACTATTTTCATTTTTGTCACATTGTCTTGCAGATGTAGTACATATTATGGCGGTAAATGATAAGCCCTTTTGGCCTGCGGTACACATGTCCAAATGCTGATAGATACATCTGCCAAGGATGCATGCACTCGTAACCGCACACTTGGACGTTCTCTGATATTTCACCAACGTGGGCTTCAGCTAAATTCAAGTTGTCCTGGAATTCCACTACGTGCTCATGTAGCCGGAAAGAGAGGAGGGTGGTCGAGGGGTCAGGGCTCTGCTATATAATAAACCCGGCCATTTCACCTACGAAAAACCACAACAGCATCGCCTTCCCTGAGCTCTTCCTTGGGAAGGAGAAGAACAGAGATCTACTATACATCTGATCTTCCTCTGGATCGATCTTCTCACTCTAGTGTTGATCAGGATGGCAGCGCTCTTCTCCATGGCTCACCCCTGGGCCTCTGCCTTTGGCATCCTAGGTAGGCATATATTTTCCTAGTAATAGATTGTTTTGTACATGGGTCTTACTGACATAAACTGTCGTCATTCTGCTTCCTTTGTCTACAGGGAACATCATATCCTTCCTGGTGTTCCTCGCCCCGATGTAAGTGCCATATTTTCATATCAGTAATTCAGCATGCATCAGTGGCTAGTAATCCTACGAGCTAATTACTCATGCACGTGTGTTGTATTGATGGACAGCCGACGTTCCTGCGGGTGTACCGGAAGAAGTCGGGAGGGGTTCAGCGGCGGTGCCGTACGTGGTGGCGCTCTTCAGCTGCGCGCTGTGGATCCTGTACGCGCTCGTCAAGACCAACTCCCAGCCCGCTGTGACCATCAACGCCTTCGGCTTGTGGTGAGACCGCCTACATCTTCCACTACCTGGTGTACGCGCCCAGGGCCGCCAGGCTCCGCGCCCTCGCCTTCTTTCCTCCTCGACGTCGCCGCCTTCTTCCCTCATCGTCGCCGTCACCGTCCTCCTCGTGCCGCAGCCGCACCGTGTCAAGGTCCTCGCAGCGTCTGCCTCGCCTTCTCCATGGCCGTCTTCGTCGCCCCCCTCAGCGTTTATCGTAAGTGCATGCTCGCTTCATTTGAGTATGAACCAAGATTCATGTCACATCCATCTAATTAATTAAACTTGTTGATCTCACATGCAGTTTGTGGTGATCAAGACGAAGAGTGCTGAGTACATGCCCTTCTCGCTCTCCTTCTTCCTCACCCTCAGCGCCGTCGCCTGGTTCTTCTACGGCCTCTTCACCAAGGACATCTACGTACACGTACGTGCACCAACGTCAATCGGATTAATTTCATCAGTAACTATCCATGTCACTGCCATGTTCGTGCATGAATCGACCTGTATTCACACACACATCTGAATGCATGCGCTCCCGAACGTGGGCGGGTTTCTTCGTCGGGATCGCCCAGATGACGCTCTACTTCTGCTACCGGAAGCCCGGCAACGTCGGCGCTAGTCCTGCCGACGTCGATGGACGACGTGAGCACCACTCGACAGCGGCGGCGGAGGCGGAGGCGGTGGAGATGGCGGCGAGCACCACCCGGCGGTGGCGATGCTGATGGTGAGCACGCTGCCGGTGCTGGCGGAGCTGCAGAAGATGGAGCAGAGATCGGGACGCCCACCCCCGCAAGGGCTACATCAAGGCCTTCTGACCCGTGCGTGCAGCGCATGCAGGAGATTACTCACCACTGCTGATGATGATTGGCACCCCGGCAGGCCGGCCGCCAATAGGAATACGTAATACACAGTGCTTAATTAACTACCAGCTGCTGTCTGCCTTAATTTCAGTTCATGTCGTTAGTTCGTCATGTTTTTTTACGTTCGTGTGTTGTCGTTGAAGGTAACCAGTGGTATCTACCATTTCAATAAACTAAATTATGAACAGAATAGGACGCGTTTGCTATTACTCATGCCGGGTTTAGTTCAATGCTTTTAAGTAGCCGGCTATGGCCCTCGTTGTAGCGGTTTGGGGTTTAGGGTTTAGGGTTTAGGGGTTAGGGTTTAGGGTTTAGGGTTTAGGGTTTTTTAGGGTTTAGGTTTAGGGTTTAGGGTTTAGGGTTTAGGGTTTAGGGTTTAGGTTTTTTGGGTTTTTTAGGGTTTAGGTTTAGGGTTTAGGGTTTAGGGTTTAGGTTTAGGGTTTAGGGTTTTTTAGGGTTTAGGGTTTAGGTTTAGGGTTTAGGGTTTAGGTTAGGTTAGGGTTAGGGTTTAGGGTTTAGGGTTTAGGTTTTGGGTTTAGGGTTTAGGGTTTAGGGTTTAGGGTTTCTTTTTTAGGGTTTTAGGGTTAGGTTTAGGTTTAGGGTTTAGGGTTTAGGGTTTAGGGTTTAGGGTTTAGGGTTTAGGGTTTAGGTTTCCCCCGGCGAAATGCACCACTAGTTTGTGTAAATTATATACTGTGTCCGTTAGAGAAAACATGTATGGTGGTATCTAGGGAGCATGGGATGGATGGGAACCACTTTTTTTTTGGAAAAACACAAGCTCACATTACACACTACACTCATTTATGATATGTCGCACTACCCTAAGGTCCCGCTTGGATCTAGGTATTCGGTCTGAAAATGACCAGAAATAAATTCACTCCGTAAGTTTTTTTACGTTAAAAGGTAGAGGTTTATACCTTATTATTGATTGCCTTTCGACAGTTTTACAAGTACAAGAGAGTAACAAGAAATAAGAGCCAAAAGAAAATGAAGAAAAAAAAGAGATGCAATCCGTCCGTATTTCCTGAGAGGAAAAGTAAACGGGAATCCAAGCGAGCCCTAAGGCCTAACGTAACGAGTCTAAGTTGACAGATCTTGAGATAATACCGCTAATTAAAAGTTTTAATTTAATCAAATAAATGCCGAGCACCGATGTCTAGCCTAGTAGGACTAAACTGCCGACAACGTTTTTTAGAGAGAGGGCAAAGCCCCCAATTTCATTCATGAATGAAACTGATAATACATCGTTTAAGTTCCAACTCCACGCCTTCAGGGTACACACACCCCCTGTAAAGCATCCTCAACCTGGCTCAACCACAGAACCACGCCCAACTAGCAGCAGTCTACAAAGGATGGAAACAACCAAAACACACCACACGCCCGCGGCAAACTCCTCCAGCACTTCTGGACACACATGACGTAGCTACTAACAGCTAAAACAAACTTCTTCTACATGATGCAACTACAAGTAGGAGTTTTCCAAGTTAACTCCAGCTATGCATCAGGCTTCGGTTAGCCGTAGCACCAACGGCCCCCAGCCTTGCCGTCGATGAAACCTTTCATAGCCACTAGCACCAGCCGCCTAGCCCCTCTGCGCTGCGGTTCTCGCAGTTTTGTTCTCTGCAGGCCAACAGGTAAAAAAATAGTTTCAGGGTTCTGAGGAATTGCTCCGTTTAAAGCAAGCATTATTCCGGATCTTCCAGATTGCCCAAATTAACGCAACAACCCACGTCGAAATCAGGAACCTATCTCTTACTGATAAAATCTAGCCAACTAGGTAGACTTTCAAAGTAGCAGGAATAGACTGCAAGATAAAAGCACACCTTACTACTCCCCACACATATCTTGTCAATACTCTCTACATTCGAACAAAACATGCATTTTCTGAACCCCTCCAGCCTGTCGACAACTGTTGATTGTTGATTTGGAAAGACGTCGACAACTGTTGATTGGGACGTACCGGCGGTGATGCATAAAAGGCACGCGGTCAAGTGCTCAGACGTGTCGACTCGTGACGTGAGGTGGTCAGGTGCATGGCGAGCTGCAGCGCCGCGGGCCCAACCACCGACTCACCGCCATGGCCATCGCGCTGCTACCAGAGCGAGCGTCCGACGATCGGACCCGCCAGGCCGGTTGGTGTATCGCTCACTGCCCGCGCCAGTGCCTTGAAATGGACATGCGGCGGGCGGTGCCGCCCGCCGCCGTCCCGCCGTCACCCGCCCCCTGCGTATGCTGACGCATTGCCAACGCCAACGCCGCTGCCGTGAGGCTTGTCGTGGCTGCCTTGTTCCATCCACTGAAAATAAGGAGCAAGATACAGAGCGTGAGAAAGAAATATGAGTTCGGTGTCACCGCCTTGTTCCAAGGAATCTAAGATGTTATGCAAGAGATGATAGATGATGATGATGCGTGGTGCTCTGCAAATTGCAAAACATGCATGTAGAGTCAAATACTTATCCCGTGTCCATGCGGATTCAAATCCACTCCAGACTCAAGCGAAGCGATCTAGGGCTCCGTCCCTCTCGCTGGCGAAGCTGCTGGTCCTCCCACCTCCCGTGGCCTTGGGGCCTCGAAGGTGTGGCGGACCGCGACAACTTGCGGTGGGAAGGTTTCCGTTCGTTTTTAAGATTGTTCTATTGTATTCTTTGAATGGTATGGCGGCGACATCCCAAAGTCAGAATAAGGTACTCCCGTTCTATCCTCGCTCTGGTGGTGCGCCTGGCGCCGGCGGAAAACGCTTGGAGTTGCGTGTCCGGTGAATCTTCAGGGATCCGGTTTTTTTAGTGTTCGTTCATGTGGTTGCAGGTCCGACTCTTTTCAATTTACGGTTGTCATTTTTGACGATGGTTGCTGCTCTGGAGCGCTAGTTCTTCGGGGTCTTAGCACGACGACTTCCTGTCTAGCTAAACAAGATCTACTACGACAATTTCACCTGACTTGGGTGAGGGGAGGTGATGACACCGGCGTGCCTTCTCCTCGCTTGAGTGCTCTTGAGTGCTTGTAGTCATCGCTAGGTGGTCCGAAAACCTTTTTGTATCTTTTTTTACTTTTGAGATTCTTTGTACTTATGTTGACGATTAATAGATCGGTTGACCTTTTCACAAAAAAAAATCCACACTCGTCCTACTCCTACACAAACAAGAGCGAATTCGTTCACACGGTCCGTCGACGTCAGGAAAAAATGGAGTCATTTTGTTCCCGAGGGTCAAATGGAGTCTTTCATGGCAGGTGTGTTTCTCATTGGGTCTCTTTTCTCTTTTAGGTTAAAACAGCCACCACTTTATTAATCAATAATGTTTATAGGGATACAAAAATCATCTGGTTAAGCCAGACGTGGCGACCAAACTCACGATAAATAACCGCGCAGGCCAGATCACGAGCTTCCATGTTCGACGTCCTCCTTATGGACTTGCAGGAAACGGTGCCTCGTATCAGAGGCCCGGTACGTGTTTAATAGGATGGGAAAAGCCCCCATCGTGGCAATTACAGTAGTGGATCATGATTACAGGGAGAGGAACCGAAAAGGTACACAAGTGGATCATGAATACAGGGAGAGGAAACAAACCGTCAACACCACCCCCCTTTAATCTAAACCTTGGAATTCTTGGAAAGATTTAGATTATCTTGAAGTCCTCGAATTCTTGATAGTAGTGATTTGGTGAAACCATCTGCAATCTGGTCTTTGCTAGAGATAAACCAAATGTCAAGTAACTTATTCGCAACTCTTTCATGAACAAAGTGAAATAGATTTCAATATGCTTGGTACGAGCATGTGAAAGTGCATGTTGTCCCATGCGTGTTTTGGTAGTTAATGACAATCCTTATGGAATAATGTTTGCATTGAGATATTCTTGTAGATCTTGTCCATAGGAAAAGATTGAAGTTGCTCTGTTGGACTCTAGAATCTTACATGGTAAAGTGTGGGATTGGAAAAGAAGATTGAGTGAACATTCATGTTTATCTCCAAGCCATCATATATGTCGTCGTGGTGATCACGGCAGATGCCATAGGTATGGCTAAGATGGGGCCGAATGGTCATTGGGGAATCCGGGGAGGTTTATGCACTCAAGAAGTGCACACGCAAGAACACGAACGAACGAAGAACCAAGAAATCAAGAACACAAAGCACACCACGATGTACCCTGCTTCGGGGCCCTCTTGTGGAGGTAACACCCCTACTGCAGCACTATCCTACTCAGTGTATAGCTCAAAGTGACAAGTACAAGCTGCTCCTCGAGCTGTATGATGCTACAATGGGGAGAACTTGAGGTAGAAGATGGAGCCAAACGGGAGGAATGGCACTCCGGGCTGAATCCGAGGTGTTTCCGGGGTGTTCCGAGCTTCCTCTCTCTCTTCTTTCTCTCTTGATCAACTAGCTCCAGCGCGGGGGGGGGGGGGGGATCTCTCTAGCAGGAGGGGGAAGCCCACTATATAGGCCAGCCAGGTTACCATTGTGCCCCTCGCCGAACACTGTTGCCATGCCTCTGCAACGGTCACCACCGTACCACCGTACCTCGGTCAGGGACAAGACGTGGCTTGCCCATCTCCTGTAGCCTAACGGCAGAACTAGCATGTCCCCTCTGACCGAGACAGGACGTGGCCTGGCAGAGCTACCCTCGTAGCCTTTTCCCAGATCTCGCGTGGTCAGCGGTCAGAGACGTGCAGGCCCGCCGAACCCGGGGCACGCCCTCTGCCAGGCTCCTTGACAGACGCTCCCGTGTCAGGCGCTCTTGTACCCGGCTGGAAGTGACAGGAGCATTGACTCCTGCCCGACCTACTGCCTATCACCTCGGTTAGCTCGGCACGGATGTGACGAGCTCCGTACCTCAGGTCTTGCGCTTAAGATCTTTACCAGGTCGGATCTCACCTCCTCCCACAGCTTCTCCTGCTCTCACAACACAAACCACGCACTGAGGTAGCTAGGTCGCTGAACATAGCTCGGACAGTGAACCTCGGCCCTAGCCAATATATACCTCGGACCCCTCTGGGCCAAGATAGGTCGGCCTGTATTCTCTAGGTCAAGATGAAGCTCGGACATTCCCAGGCCCAAACAGGTCGGCCCTTTCCGTACCTCGGCACACCTTCGAACTCCACTTATGCCAAGCCTTGACCCTACCCGGGATACTCCCCCGACATTAGTCCCCGAAGCTGGTGCGGTCCTACGACCTCGATGGAGGGCCGTAGCAGGTTCAAACAAGCAAGACACCACCTCTAAAACCGACCTCAAACATAGGTCCACCGAGGTACTTCCCACATACCACCATCTAATCCGAGGTAGATATGCAAACTGAACTTTCCGAGCTGTTCGTCAGAGCACAATCTTACCCCAAGATCTTCCGAGGCACGTGGCGAAGAATCTCTGCCCGAACCTCGAAACCCGGACCTCTGAAAGACAGGTCCTGACCACATCGCCGCCCTCGTCAGCCGGACCACCAAACAGCGCACCTGCGCACTCAAGTGCGAGACCAATTTCACACGCCCCGACTCCTTGATTCTCACGCTGACCGGCACAGGAAATCCAAGGTGGGCGGTTGCCACTCTGCGCGCCCACGATGTGGCCGATCGTGCGGCCACCACCGCGTAACCGTGCGCCCACCCGCACACGATCCCGCGCCTTCCCGATAACCGCGCGGTAGTGGCGTAGTTAATGCGTGCAGTTACCGCACGCGGCTATAAATAGGCCCCACGGGTAACTTCACACGTCTTCTTCCTCCATCGCCCACTGCTCCGCGCCCATTGCTCCGTGCGCTCTGCCTCCATCGCGCGCCGTCAAGCACTTGTCGCTGCGACCTCGCCGTCTCAAAGAATCTCGCCGGAAACGCGCACCGCGCCTTGCGCTGCCACTCCGTCGTCGATCTTTCCCCGATCTTCGAGTACCTCACCGGTGAGTTCCTTATCTCCCCTCCGTTGCCATAGCCATGAACAGTTCATCCTTCGATGAACTCGAGGATCTGGATGCATATGATGAACTTGAGGAACCCGATGCTCTATCTTTGCACCCTCTTAGCCATTTTTGATATCCTCTAGACTTGTACCAGATGTATCCGTAGCACTGCCCTTTCAGTTTTGCCCTGGATGAACTTGATTTATTTCCCTTTTTACTCACCGGTAGATCTTTGCTAGCATCTTGCCACGGTAGAAACATGTTTCCCCCCGCCTAAAAACTCTTTAGCTCGGTTGTTTTGACTGATCCGAGGTATTACCCCGGCTATCCTGAACTGTCCGAGGTACTTACCCCCCCGGTGGAACCTTGAACTGTCCGAGGTACTTACCCCGGTTGAACCTCCCTTTCTGCAGGAAAGTGCCAACAGTCGGCAATTGCCAGCGAGAGAGGTGGATGGGATGGCTCGGACGTCACCGACGACGATATTAAATGGCTCAAAGAAACTCATCGAATCCCAGCCGAGCTGCTGTATCGTCTTCACACTGGGGACGGCGAACCGATCGCCAACCCCGGCGAGAAAGTGGTGTTTGTCTCTCACTTCGAGCGCGGATTCGGACTTCCGGCCTGCAAGTTCTTTCGAGAATTTCTGAAGTTCTTCGGCTTGTAGCCGCACCACCTCCCAGCTAACTCCATACTACAGCTGTCGTGCTACGCCTTCTCTCTGAAGGATACCTCGGCCTCTGGCCGAGCGTTGAAGGCTGGGCCAAGTACTTCCAGCTGAAGAAACAGAGCATCCCCAACAAGGATGTTGTGCACAAGGATATGACCACCTGCGGGGCGGCCGCTATCTCACCCCGGCTGGGCTCCGAGTTCCCACGGATCAAAGGCCTGGAGAGGTGTAAGAAGTGGAATCGATCCTTTTTCTATGTGAGGAACCCCGGTACTGTTGACCTCATCAACCTCCCGGACTTCCAGCTCGGCCCTCCCACTGCACAACTCAACTGGGATTTCAACCCGGAGGACGCCTACGCCGAGGTTCAAGAGATCCATGAATACATGCTGGATCTCAAGAAAAGAGGGTGGGGTTCCGATGACATCCTCCGGACTTTCGTGGATCGAAGAGTCAGCCCCCTCCAACAACGAGCCCATAAGATCTGCCATATGGAAGGTCTACTCGATCCTACTCGGATCAACAGCAAGGCTCTCTCCAAGGCTTCAGTCGGCGGGGTCAAAGCCGTTGGACAACAGAGAAAATCTTCCGGAGCAAGTGAGTACTTTACTAAATTTCCGAGCTTACGCTCCGGTCTTGCACACCTTGGTTGCTTCTTAACTCAACTCTTTTTCGCCACTCCTGCAGCGGTTCGCCCGGCAGCTGATCGAGGACGGCCCGGAGCCGTCGAACTGGGCTCCTGCCCGCCTCGCCCTGGAAGGTTCGGAGACTGAAGACCCGGACAATGAGGATCACCTTCCGATCCCTAAGGCCGTTCCGAGGTCCGCCCCAAAGACTGGCTCCTCCAACCCGGGTAAGAAACAAGTTCCCACCTCCATCAGAGACTGGTCTGACGACGATGATGACGATGACGATTGCCAAATTCTGGAACCTGTCAACATTATTCCCATTTCATATGCTCCTCCAACATATAAGAACTTTCATCCAGCGTCTGCAGCTTCCCGGAAGCGCTCAGGACCTGGTACCTCGGATGCCGAGGCTTCCAAGACCTCGGATACTGCGGCGCCCAAAGCCAAGCGTGCCAAGAAAACCTCGGCGAAGCGCAAGAAACGAGGCCCCGTGGAGGAAGATGCGTAAGTCACATTTGCTCCTCCTTGCTCCTCCTTACTCCTCACGCTGCTCCGAGGTTAAGTTTTTTACATCTAACTTAATCTTTCTCTCTTTTGTCTACCCGCTCGGCTCGGCAATCAAGCAGAGCCACAGCTCGATACACTCACCACTGCCTCCAGTGGTTGAAGCTCAGACCCCGAGGTTGAGGTCAACCTCGGAAGCCCCGCCAGAGCCTCTCCTCCAGGACCGTCCATTGACCTCACCAGCCCGGAGAAGACCGTCTCCTCCCCAGTGCGCGTCTCCTCCTCCGAACTTCCACCGCCGAGCTCTGCTCCCCGCCGAGGTCAGACTCCTCCACCTCCTCAGAAGATGCGGAGACAGACCGCGCCAAGACTCCGGCAAAGACCGTGCAGGAGCCTCGGCTCTCCCCCAAGTCTCAGGCTGCGCGCAACCAGCAGCAGCAGCAAAAGAAGAAACAACAACAACAACAGCAGCAGAAGCAACAGCTCCAACAGCAGCAGAAAGATTCAGTTGTTGAGCCCCAAACAGCCACAACAAACTCCATGCCGCCACCGCCAACGGGACCCAAGGCTGCGAGCACCCAACTGGTGCCGCACGTTCCTGCGCCGAAGTCCACCTCCACCAAGATTGCGCCCTCAGCTCTCAGGTCGCCACCTCCCGAGCTCTTTTTGCTGCTACCACTCAGCCGGACATCAGCAGCTGGGAGGTCGGGCAACTCCGGACCAGAGCGGGAACAGCTTAGGCTCAGAGAAGCATATGACATAGACTGGAACTCGGCTGACACTGCGAGGTCTCCTCTAACCCGGCTCTGAGCATCCCGTTGGACCCAGCGCCGTGCTCCAGTCCATTTAACATGCAGACTGCAGTCCTTGATTGCAGCAAGAAGGCCTCGGTAAGTTTCTTTACAACTCTCTTTCTTCCTTTGAATCAAATGACAAACATACACTATTCCCAGTCCCCGAGATTCGGGTTGAGCAATTGACACTCCACCGAGTTAAAATTGCTCGGCTTGAATCTCAAAAACTTGTCATTTCTCCACGCTGAGTCCCCGAGGCCAATGCCAAGTCCCCGGGCCTCGGGTACTAAAAACCTCGGATTTCTCGAACTGATCTCTCTATTTTTCAGGAATGCAACAATGCTCGGACAAAGGTCTTCAAGAACCTCCTGCTACACAACAGACTGAAGAAGTCTCACCGGACTCTTCTATCCGCCAAGGAGCAGAGCGACAAGATTACGCCTCCAAGCTGAAGACAGCCGAGGATGAAATAGCTCGGCTGCAACAAGAGCTGAACCGGGCTAATGAAGCCAAACTGTGGAGACGCTATGAAGGTTAAGGACCAGGCCGCCGAACAGCAGCAAAGCTTGCCAAGACCCTGGAGAGCCGCGCCACCTCGGCCGAAGCCGAACTTACCGCCCTCCGGCTATCTCGAAAAGCTGTTGTCCGAGCTTACTCGGATTAACACCAAATGGACAGTAAGTTTCTTTTCCCTTTTCCTTATTTTCTGCCGACCTAGACCCCGTGCCACCGTATGCCTTATTTCAGCACAGCCTTTTTGTCCTCTTCAGAGAACTTCGAGCACTCCAAGGACAAGGCTATCCGCGAAGTTCAAGCAGCTCGGGCAAAGAGGGCTGAGACAGAAACCCTCAGCGACAGCTGGGATATCCAGGACCACCTTGTCGCCCTTAATGCTCGGATCAGGCCGCTCAGAGCCATTGGAACCAAGCTGGTTGATGCTGCCATCGAGGTCCACCGTGCCCTCTGGCCCAAGGTTAAGCTCCCACTTGCATCGACGAGCTCGCCACAAGCTGAAAGGAGCCGAGGCTAGACTTCGGGAGTGGAGATGCTCATCGCTCGGGCTGGATCGGACAAGGCCCTGGTATTCGTGCTGTCCTGGTATGAAGAGATTGAGATCCATACTGTTACCCTTGCGCAAGGGCTCTCCTGGAACTCCACCCCTGATGGCATTGCGAAACGCCAAGCAGCAGCCGACCTCTTTGCTAGTTATGCAAACACCCGGATCTTCATGAAGGGCGCCTTACTCAGAGGACGAAGAGAGCTCGGACGAGGAAGCAGAGTCCGGTGAAGAAAGTTCTGAAGGCGAGGACATTGACTTTGAAGAGCCTGAGAGTTCCAAGGGCAAGGCTGGCAAAACAACCGAGGTGGCTGAAGGCTCTGATGATGACTTCAGCTTCGACGAACCTCCGAACTCCAAGGGCAAGTCCGGCAAAGCTGTAGCCACCGAGGTGATTTCCTCCGACGTGACGGACACCCCGGCAACAACTCCCACAACCGAGGTTGCTTCCTTCCTGCGCCCGAGGTTGCTGCGCCCGAGGCTCCCACTGCCACCACTTCGGCGACCGAGGTCTCTGGTTCCGAGGCCTGAATTTATCTTAAGCAAAACATTAAATCCCCGGTATGCCGGGTGCAGATGTAACAGACCTTAAGTAGTTTGCTTTGCTACCATTACTTAACTTGCTATCCGAACCAAGCTTTTCTAAGAACTTATGCCGAACCCTTTTGGAACGAGTCCCCGAGTTCACTTTCGTGTTTACTATATCTGGCATTCTTTGCTCTTGTCTACCATTTAGGCGTTCGACAGTCGAGTCACAAGATTGTTGTTTATAGCATACAGTACTTAGCAAATCTCGAAGTGTGTTTCCAAAACCATCCGACATAAACGAAAGGTAAAGACAGGGGTTAGTAAACGACACATGCCGAACTATATTTTTGGACCGAGTCCCCGAGTTCATTTTCATGTCTCCCACGTTTTTTCATCTTTGCTCTTGACTACCTTTTAGGCAGATGCCAGTCGAGTCACAAGATTAGTTACATAGCACACATTACTTGAAGTTTGAGACGAGGTTCAAAATAGTTCGGCATATGAACGAAACTGACAAACAGAAATAAAACACAAGCACAAGAGCGAGGCAGTCCCCGAGCTTCAACCTCGGAGTGCCGACATTTTATTAAGGATTAACCGAGGTACATACATTGCGCCTTTCATGAGTAGAAAGGTCGGAGTAGAGCTATATTCCATGGTCGCCTGACCTCTGATCCGGGGTTGTCCAGCCCATCTTCCCTTGGTTCCTGCGCATCTATTAGATAGTAGGAATCATTGAGCAGAGCTCGGCTCACAATGTCGGTCCCTCCCATGGAGGTGACAACTTGTGCCGACCTTTCTTGCGCTGCACCAACCTCAGCACCAAATCTCCCGTGAAACACACGAGGGTTGATACTCCGGCTATGATAACGTCGAGACCTT
>CAMZMU010000074.1:12650618-12936155 GCA_947311845.1 Poa pratensis
CCGAGGAAGATGCCATCTCCCGATCCGAGGCAGATTTTTGCACAGAATCTGCAGGGACTTCCCATCGGGATTAGTAGAAGCATGGAATTTGCTAGATGACCCGAATCTGTTTTATGAATTTCCTGAATGATTGGATGTGTCTTCTGCATAAAAGTTTATGTATATGTGTCCACATTTGCCTCAGTGTGTTCCTCAAGTACGACTACCTGTGGAGGGTTAGCAGGAGAAGCAATAATCATATGGTCATTAGTTTGCATCCATCATGTTCTGATGAAAAAGGTGGAGTGGTTTGTGGTAAAAAAGAATTTCTTCTCGGAGGCGAGCACCGGCATTAGGATGAAGATGAGCAAATGGGAAAACATTCTCATCAAAACACAACATCACGTGAGATATTAACGACCCAGCAGATGTATCAACACATTTTACTCCTTTATGCCTTGGACTATAACCCAAGAAAACACATCTTTTGGAACGAAATGAAAGTTTTCGTTGGTTATAGGGCGAAGGTTTGGCCAACATGCAAACCCAAACACATGAAGGGAATCATAATTGGGCTTATATTGAGAAGTTTTTCAGTGGGACTCATGTGATTGATTACTTTGGTGGGAAGTAAATTAATAAGATAGGTGGCGGTTAGGAAAGCTTCATCCCAAAATTTAAGAGGCATGGAAGCATGAGCGAGCAATGCAAGACCAACCTCAACATTATGACGATGTTTTCATTCAGCGGAACCATTTTGTTGATGAGCATGGGGATAAGACACATGATGTGTGATGCCAACTTTTTGAAAGTATTAAGTTTCTCATATTCACACCCCCAATCTGTTTGCATGGTGATTATTTTGTGACCAAATTTGCGTTCAACAAGTTGCTGAATGTTAAGAAAAACTTGATAAACATCAGAATGCTTTTTGAGAAAATATATCCAAGTAAATTTACTAAAGTCATCATGAAGTCACATAATATAGGTGTTTCCCAACAGAGGCCGGGGCGGGAACCCCATACATCAGAAAATTTTGTTCCAATGGAACAGTGGACACACTAGTAGAAATTGGATATGGCAACTGATGGCTCTTGGCTTGTTGACATGAATCACATATGTAAGGTTTATTTGCGGTTCATAAGAAAGTTTATTTTTTCCGCAATATTTGTTGAACGATAAAAGACGATGGATGCCCTAGACGATCATGCCAAGTTGAAGAAGTAGGCTTGATGGTGACAAAGGCATGTTTGAGAGATCCTGTGGTGGAAGGCATGATCGGGTAGAGTCCTCCATGGCATGGTCCTTTGAACAATTTTTTCTTGGTGACCTGATCCTTGATTAAAAAAGAAAAATGGGTGAAATTCAAGAAATACATGATGTCAAGGGCAAGTTATGAACTGAAACAAGATTTTTGGATGTAGTGGGAATATGTAGGATATTATTGAGAGAAAAAGAACTACGAGGGTGTGCAATTAGAGTGACCAATATGAGAAATTTGCCATACCATCACCGTTTGTCGTGTGAACTTGGTCACCCCTGTGTAATTTTCATGAGTTGTCAATTTGTGCAATTCGCCGGTGAGATGATTTGTTGCTCCTGTGTCAACATACCAATTTGTATCCACTCATATGAAGCAATGTTTGCACCTTTGTCTCTCTATGAGAATCATCATCATCATCATCGTTATCTGGAATACCTCCACCAACACTCACTAGTCGGGTGCCCAAACTTCTTGCATATTTGGCAAGTGATGTCCTGACGAGGTGCGGGTATGCGACCACGGCCACTTCCACGACCTCCTCTTTTTGGTGCACACACGACCTGGTGGAGGACCAACATGGTGCTGCTGCTGTTGGCCACGGTGATGCCAATTACCACCACGATAATTCTGTCTATACTTAGTGAACTGACGACCACGAATTACTGGATTAGCAGATGACTGAAACTCCACAGCTTGCCCTGTTTCGGCAAGCATTTGATTTATGTAATCATATGTAGTGAGCTGCTCACATAGATCAGAAAGTGTGGTGTTGGGATTTGCATTAATTGAAGCAACGAGAGCATTGTATTCTCCTACAAGACCACCGATTATGTGCTCCTTTAACTCATCATCGTCAATGATCCGACCAGCTGCAGCAAGTTCTGATGAAAAACTCTTCATCAAAGAGATATATTTGGCAGCCGTCATATCTCTTTTCTTGGTGTTAACTAGTTTTCACGCAAATATTGACACGCGCTTTAGATTGTGAAGCAAACAAAGTTTCAACAGCAGCCCATATAGCAGCAGCATGTTCTAATCCGAACACGTGGGCAAGAAGGTCCTTACTGAATGATTGATGCATGTAAAATGCATACATGAACTTTGCATTATTTTACTTATATTCCAGTCATATTTGCATCATATAAGGGTTATATCACTGTTTTATAATGATTTTGGGAATATTTGATGTTTCCTATTTTTATGGAATTAACCCTGCAGGCAGAAAACCCTATTTCATATTTTAATGTTTCAGGGACCCAAACGACGTCCAAATGACCTGGAAATTTACGAGCATCAGTTTTTGGAAGGAACAAAGCGTGGGAGCGAAGGAAGCAAACAAGCGGAGGCCCGAGGGCCCAGATGAGTGGGCCCACGCGGCCCATGTACCTGGCCGCGTGGGACCCCCCTTTTGGCCCTCGGAGCTCGTTCCGTCGATCTTTCCTCCACCGACTCGTTTTGACCTAAAACCGCCTATAAAAATAGTCCCCGACGTTCTCTGGAAGGAGCGCCGCAGAAACACAGAAACACCGAAACAGAGACCTGGAGTTGCAGATTGGAGGGGGAAAACTCCGGCGGGGCGCTGCCGGCGTGGTCTCCATCTTCTCCAACGACTTCTCCACCGTCTCCATGATGAAGAGGGAGTAGTCCACCTCTGGACTATGGGTTTGTGGAAGTAACTTATGTATCTCTCTCTCGAGCTTCACTAATTAGTACCGTATGAGCTGCTGAACATGATTACGGTCATCTATGTAATACCTTTGTGGTGGATCTTTTTATGAGTTAATATATGTTTGAGATTGCAATGGTTTTGTTTCAGTTATGAAAGTAGATGCATATTATGTACCCCGTTCTTATTTACTTGTCATGATCAAGCATGTTTATGAGAGCGTGTGAGGGGGAACGTGTGCATTAGTTGGAGTAACGGGGGGTGGCTAGTGCAGTGAACGTGAGAGAAAGTTCTGCGATCCACTTGGGTATCTCTACCTTACTTTGTTGCCTCACTAGGGATAAAAAGAAATACCATGCTACCGGAGATGTGGGTGTGACCATTGCCACTTCCTCCATGACTAGATCTAGCATGTTCTTATTTTAACTTCATGTCATGATACTTATTGCTATACTCTGAGTTATCTTAATTACTGAGGTGTTATGATTTAGTTCGCATCTTGGTGGAGTATAAGAGAGACTAATAACCAAAAGGTCTCTATGTTAGGACGTGATGCCCATATAATTATAACTTGTCATTAAACTGTTGTGTTGCAATCTCATATGTCAACTCTAGTGTTCCATTGTCTACCACTTTATTAAAGAGAGAGTGCATTTGTGAAACCATGAACCCCGGTCCATTTTTAATCATAAGAAACACCTTTCCAACCACTTTTACCACTTTTCCATTTTCTGCCATTTAAAAATCCGAAAATACAAAAACACTTTTACATCTTGCATTCATCATAAAACCCAAAAATATCATTTATCATTGCTACCACCATCCTTGCATATTTATTTACCACCATTGCATATTTATTTCTTGTTTGCATTGCATATTATCTTGATATCATTCTCACACCTTGTGCTTGACAACCACTAGGTGAGGTTGAGGACCAAAACATTTACTTTGTTTTGTAGGTAACCAAAAGAAGGATAGGAAAGATAAATCTTCACTACTGATTCCCCGAGAGTTCGATATTAAACCCTCGAGTCACCCCTCGTGGGGAAAACACGTCTTCCACTTACTACACACTCTGCACTTGGAGTCTCAACCTAACCCATTTACTTTTCACGCAGGTAACTACGTGAAGGGCCATCAAGACTGTTTTCTGGCGCCGTTGCCGGGGAATCATTGCTGAAAGGTTTATCCAAGGATATCTCACCAAGTCAACTTCATCACCAACTTGTGCTAACACCTAAGCTTGGGGAGGTTGCACCTACGTGAGCATCATCTTATCCATCTTTACCTTCAAAGCAATTTATCTTGTTTTGTCATTGTCTTGCATTTTTAGTTCGGTTTGCATATTTATTTTCAGTTTTGCATAAAAAATTAAAAAACACATAAAAACTTGCTAAAATGGGAGAAAGAACTAAGTTGTGTGATTACACAAACACTCCAAATGATCAATTTATTGCTAGGCCCATTGCCACACCTAAGATAAATGCTGATAGTTATGAAGTAAGTCCTAGTTTGTTGAACTTGATAACTAGGGAACAATTTGGCGGTAGTGCTATGGAGGATGCCTCTATGCATCTTCATGATTTTGTTGAAATATGTGACATGCAGAAATTTAAAAATGTGGAAAGTGATATTCTAAAACTGAAGTTATTTCCTTTCTCACTTAGAGGAAAAGCTAAAGAGTGGCTGCATTCATTACCTATTGATAGCATTAAAACTTGGGATGATTTAAAAGAAGCTTTCATTAAGAAATACTATCCTCCTGTTAAAATTTTGCAAAATAGAAACAACATTCTTTCTTTTAGGCAAAATGAAAATGAACATGTTGCTATGGCTTGGGATAGGATTAAACTTATGCTTAGAACTTGTCCATCACATGGGGTCAACGAATGGACCATATTACACTCTTTTTACAATGGTCTAAATTACATGTCTAGAAATATTCTTGATTCTGCTGCTGGAGGCGTTTATGGGAAAAACTATAGTAGAAGCTAAGAACATATTGGAAAGTATTTTGCAAAACTATAGTCAATGGCATACTGATAGAGCACCTAATCCTTCTAAGAAAGTGAACTCCATAGAAGAAACAAATGATTTGTCATCTAAAATGGATACTATTCTTGCTTTCATTAATAAACAAAATATTGAAAATGTGCCTTTGCAAGAATTAGTTGGTAATAATCCTGAAAATATTGATGTCAACTTCATTAGGAACTATGGTAATAATGGGTATGGTAACAACAATTATAACTCTTATAATAAACCCCCATATGTGCCAAACAAATATACTACTAGTGGTAATGTTTCTAGTGATTTGGAAAACACCATTAGATCATTTATATCTACTCAAAAGGAGCTTAATAAGGAATTTATATCTAAGTTTGAAAAACAAGACTCTTTGTTTGAAAGGGTAGATCAGCTCACTAAGGAAGTTTCCTCATTAAAGAACACCATTATAGCTCAAAAACATGAGGAAACAATTAAATATTGTCAAGAGGTTATAAATAAATCTTGGGAACATATTCATGAGCAAGAGAGAATTGCTAAGGAAACTATTATGGTAATGAAAGAGAAGAAAGTTGAGAAGTTAAAATGCTTAGTGAAGTCAAGGAACCATTGCTTGACTTAGAGAATTGTAGCTTGCATGAATTAATATCTATCTTACAAAAATTTGCAAGTGATCCTTCTATTAATGTTAACCAAGCTGGTTTTGGTTCTTATATTGCTAATCATGTTTAAAAGAAAAGATTGCTAGGTACAACCAAGAGGCTATGATACCACCTAAGCTTGGGGATATATGGATTCCCAAAGTCCTAGTAACCATTGGAAAAGAGACACACCATGCTATACTTGATCTAGGATCTAGTGTCTCTGTTTTATCTAAAGAACTATATGAAGTACTTGAATTGAAAAATCTTGAAAAATGCTCTATTGAACTTGCACTTGCTGATGATTCCATTAAACATGCTTTAGGAAAAGTAAGTGATGTTATGGTAGAGTTACATATGACATTTGTGCCTGTTGATTTTCTAATCATGGATATGGGGAATAAAACCTCTAGTCCAATTATTCTTGGAAGACCTTTTCTTCGTACTACAGGTGCTATCATTGATTCAAAAGAAGGGAATGTGAAGTTTCAGTTTCCACACAAGAAGTGCATGGAACACTTCCCAAGGAAGAGGGACACCAAAGTTCAAGCTCCCTCATGAGCTTCGTCCACAATAAACATCAAGTAAGAAGCCTAGCTATATGGCTATAAAGAAAGCGCTTTACGGGAGGCAACCCGGTTGTTTTTATTTGTGATTTTCTTTGTGTCCTCTTGCTGTAACAAGAGACTTAGTGTTTAGTTTAGTTTCTGGAATTTTTAATAAAGTGCCAAGTTTTACTCATTTTGGTTGAAAAGTTGCTTATAGCGTTCGGAGATTTTATTCCTGCACGAATCTGTGCACGGTATGATTTTTAATTCTTATTCTGTAACTCCGAATGAGCTCATATTTAAACTGTAGTTGCAACTTTTCATCCTCTGTATGCATGAATTTTTCGGAATTTTCGACAAAGTTAAGTAGGGTAGAAAAATACGTTTAGCTGCTGCTGTTTTTCTGGACAGATTCTGTCCCATTTTGTTTGATGCATGCTTAGAACTTTTAACTTGAATCTTTTTGATCCAATTGAGTTTATGAGTAGGCATACAACATTATACACTTTCTGGACATTCATATGAATTTTTGTCTAAGGATTATATGCAGCAAGAAATCTATTTGTTTATCACTACTAATGCACCCCACAGAAAAAGAAATGGGAGAAACGGTGTTTTGAAGTTTTTTCACAGGGATTAGAGGAGATGCACCAAGAGCTATCCAAGGATGGTGAAGACCATAAGCTTGGGGATGTGAAGACAACCCCACTGGACCTACACACTCTCGGTTTGCACACGTCTAACTTCTGTTTTTCGATCGAAACACTTTATCGCATAAACTTGGAGCGTCTTTTTGTTTGTTTGGTTTGATTTTTATTTTGTGAGACCACCACACTATCATTTATATATGAGAGAGCTACTGGAAATTTGGGTTGAATTATGTTGGATGCTATTATAAGATTGGGAAAAGGGATGTTGAGTTGATTTTAAAAGATACATATAGTTGCATGATTCATGAGCTTGTTAATGAGTTAATTTGCAAGTATTTTATCAAGAGCTATCTTTTATTCATGTTTTGATGCTGAATGTTATTTTACCTTGTTTAACATGGATTAGTTAGTTCTATGGACACTCATGCATGCATTTAGATGGTCAACTTTCTCCCTCTTGCTAGCCCAAAAATTCCAACAAGCAAAAACTTGTTTCCAACACCTTCAACCAAAGTTTTTCCAGTGAGTCCACCATATCTACCTATTAGCTTTATGCTATTCCGAGTATGTTTATCATGATATTTGTGTTATCTATACCTCTGAATGAAAATGCTTATGTTGTTGATTGTTATGGGAAAAGTTGGTTATAGAGCTCTCTCGAACTTGATGCACACTTTACTTTCATTGCATAAATAAAATATGACCCATTGTGATTAAAATTATGATGTTGTGGCTTGACAAATGTCTTTGGTTGAGAGTTAGCTCATATGTGCTGTCACATGGCAAGCTTTCAACATGCACTTCATTCATTTAGTTGATATCATGTACTTTTGTTTATGGATGCTTACCATGGGTGAAATAAATGTGGAAATGAAGTGAGTTTAAATGAGTTTGTATAAATGGTTAGAGAGACGCCTGGGCCGCTAATCTAAGCCATGCATCATTCATGGTGGAAATTTACTTACATGCTATGGTGAACCTTCTGTGATACACCTTACAATAAAAAGCTATCTAATGGTAAATAAAAAGGGTGTTGAGATTGTTCATTGTGTTTGTTTGTCTTGTCATTTTGATATGGGCTTGTTCCATATCCTGGGACAAGAGGTACCCCAGTTGACGCTCTTAATGATACTATTATTACTTACAATGATATTTAACTTGAACTTGCTTTGTTTCCAAGTTGAGTAACACATGGAGTAGGTACTTGTATTCAAGGGGCATGAGACTTTCAACCTGTACTTTGTCAAGCACACTACTCATATTTGCTTTCACTTTAAACTTAATCATTCAAGATGCTATGATAGGGGAATGAGAGCTTGACACCAAGGATTACCACATTACAATCATTAACTTAAGTAGAGAAGTTCAGAAGTTAGATGAAATTTATTCATGCTTTACCTCTACTCATATATATATCTTTCCAAAGTGTCCACCTTTTATATTCAGATTTTCATCAATACTCTATGACCATTGTAGGATGTTCTTACTTATCATTATGCATACATGTGGTCCATAGTACTTTCTTTTATGTTACACTTTGTGAATTATCATTGAACATCCTTGCATTGAATACTTGATATCACTTCATAAACTATCTTGCATATTGCTACTCCTTTTAAGAATGAATCATTTGACTCTATGTAGCAATAGTAATCATCTTTGATATCCATTGATAGTATTAAATTGCAAAGTCCATGTTAGTTTTATCACCTTCATACTCGAGGACGAGTATAGGTTAAGCTTGGGGATGTTGATGCATGTAAAATGCATACATGAACTTTGCATTATTTTACTTATATTCCAGTCATATTTGCATCATATAAGGGTTATATCACTGTTTTATAATGATTTTGGGAATATTTGTATGTTTCCTATTTTTATGGAATTAACCCTGCGCAGGCAGAAAACCCTATTTCTATATTTTAATGTTTCAGGGACCCAAACGACGTCCAAATGACCTGGAAATTTACGAGCATCAGTTTTTGGAAGGAACAAAGCGTGGGAGCGAAGGAAGCAAACAAGCGGAGGCCCGAGGGCCAGATGAGTGGGCCCACGCGGCCATGTACCTGGCCGCGTGGGACCCCCTTTTGGCCTCGGAGCTCCGTTGCCGTCGATCTTTCCTCCACCGACTCCGTTTTGACCTAAAACCGCCTATAAAAATAGTCCCCCGACGTTCTCTGGAAGGAGCGCCGCAGAAACACAGAAACACCGAAACAGAGACCTGGAGTTGCAGATTGGAGGGGGAAAACTCCGGCGGGGCGCTGCCGGCGTGGTCTCCATCTTCTCCAACGACTTCTCCACCGTCTCCATGATGAAGAGGGAGTAGTCCACCTCTGGACTATGGGTTTGTGGAAGTAACTTATGTATCTCTCTCTCTCGAGCTTCACTAATTAGTACCGTATGAGCTGCTGAACATGATTACGGTCATCTATGTAATACCTTTGTGGTGGATCTTTTTATGAGTTAATATATGTTTGAGATTGCAATGGTTTTGTTTCAGTTATGAAAGTAGATGCATATTATGTACCCCGTTCTTATTTACTTGTCATGATCAAGCATGTTTATGAGAGCGTGTGAGGGGGAACGTGTGCATTAGTTGGAGTAACGGGGGGTGGCTAGTGCAGTGAACGTGAGAGAAAGTTCTGCGATCCACTTGGGTATTTACCTTACTTTGTTGCCTCACTAGGGATAAAAAGAAATACCATGCTACCGGAGATGTGGGTGTGACCATTGCCACTTCCTCCATGACTAGATCTAGCATGTTCTTATTTTAACTTCATGTCATGATACTTATTGCTATACTCTGAGTTATCTTAATTACTGAGGTGTTATGATTTAGTTCGCATCTTGGTGGAGTATAAGAGAGACTAATAACCAAAAGGTCTCTATGTTAGGACGTGATGCCCATATAATTATAACTTGTCATTAAACTGTTGTGTTGCAATCTCATATGTCAACTCTAGTGTTCCATTGTCTACCACTTTATTAAAGAGAGAGTGCATTTGTGAAACCATGAACCCCGGTCCATTTTTAATCATAAGAAACACCTTTCCAACCACTTTTACCACTTTTCCATTTTCTGCCATTTAAAAATCCGAAAATACAAAAACACTTTTACATCTTGCATTCATCATATAAAACCCAAAAATATCATTTATCATTGCTACCACCATCCTTGCATATTTATTTACCACCATTGCATATTTATTTCTTGTTTGCATTGCATATTATCTTGATATCATTCTCACACCTTGTGCTTGACAACCACTAGGTGAGGTTGAGGACCAAAACATTTACTTTGTTTTGTAGGTAACCAAAAGAAGGATAGGAAAGATAAATCTTCACTACTGATTTCCCGAGAGTTCGATATTAAACCCTCGAGTCACCCCTCGTGGGGAAAACACGTCTTCCACTTACTACACACTCTGCACTTGGAGTTCAACCTAACCCATTTACTTTTCACGCAGGTAACTACGTGAAGGGCCATCAATGATCTTGTGAGATAGCTGACGACTTGTTGATCACGCTCAATCCAGACATCATATGCCGGATTGGGGATGATTGTCCTGTTGCCTTCAACTTCTGCCTCCAGATTTTTTGCAGGTGTTGAATCGGAGCCATCCTGCAGTCCCATGACATGAGCACCGCGAAGTGTTGGAAGAATTTGCATCTTCCGGTACGGGTAATTTTCCCGAGTAAGTTTCTCCGGAGGAGAGGAACCTAGCAGCGACACAAGAGACGCTGTTGAGGAGGAGGACGCCATGGGGAGGGAGGGAAGGCAGCGATCGTTGATCATAACCAGCGATCGAGGGGATTTTTGGTGTTTCTAGATCAGCACGGAGCCAAACCTCGAAAGAGGTGGCTCTGATACCATATGGACTTGCAGGAAACGGTGCCTCGTATCAGAGGCCCGAGTACATGTTAAATAGGATGGTAAAAGCCCCCATCGTGGCAATTACAGTAGTGGATCATGATTCATGATTACAGGGAGAGGAACCGAAAAGGTACACAAGTGGATCATGAATACAGGGAGAGGAAACAAACCGTTCAACACTCCTCTCATGAACAATGTTCACAACAGCAAAGTCTGGAGTGTGAAGCCTAATCTCCTGGATGATGGTACTGAACCTATCCATGTAGCCATCTCCCATGTTTGTGATTACTTCCTTACAATCAGAAGCTATCTTGACTTTTGTCAGCTGCAAATCCGAAGCCAATGCTAGCGCCTCTCTAAAAGCAAGCGCCTCAAAAATCTCAGGGTCTCCGATACCCTGTAGAACTACCGACGACCCACCTAGGAAGGTACCATCATCTGACCTGCATACTGCGGCCAGAACACCCGTCCGCCCTTGCTTCCTCAACGCATCATAGACGTTGATCTTCGCGAAATCACATAGGGGAGGTATCCACTTTTGAATTGGTTCATTGCTGGTGGAAGCCAGGTACTTACTTGGCCTATCCTTTGATACTTCTAGGTCGCGCAAGAATGACTCCACAAAAAGATGTGTGAAGAGTGGGCTCTGGAATTTACCTTTATGGATTGCTTGACGTCTCGCGAACCAAATCGCCTAGAGTGTTACGAGACAGTGACTTCGAACAACCATTGTTTAACACCAGGTCTGAGGTCCGGTCCATGTGCTCCACGACCGTCTCAAGAGCTAGAGCCCACACACAACTACTCATTGTGCACTCGAGGAGTGAATGACGCCACGAGTCCGCTCCTCTGCATAAAGAGCATTTGTTGTCAGTTGCCATATTACGGCGAAACCTGACATCACCGGTCAGAATAGAATTCTTAGCAAGTCGCCATAGAAAACACTCCAATTTTTGCCGGCACCTTAGTCTTCCATAGTGAAGTCCAATCTTTCTTATTTCCCTCACAGTTTGAGCTTGTTGCTGTCTCATTGGGACTTGCTGCATGCGTCCGTCAGCTATCGAGGCCCAGCAGTCCCTCCTTGAGTGGAGATTTCCTGCACCGAGCTCCAGTGCTCCTGCCACTTCAAAAAATTCAAAACAAATATTTAAAAGTTTCAAAAAAATATGAAAAAAATCATGAAAGTTCTCGATGATGTATCCTATAGACGTACAAAATTACATTGCAAAATACTTTATATTTCGACCTACACAAAAATGACAAATTTTTGTGTATAATATAAAGATTTTTGCATTGAGATTTTGCACGCTTCTAGTATGCATCATTGGGAATATGCATGATTTATTTCAGTTTTTTTAAACTTCTAAAAATAATTTTCAATTTTTTTAAAGTGGCGGGAGCACTGGAGCTCGGGAGCAAAAACTACTTTCTGCTCCTTGAGCTGCTAACAAATGAGGACCATCTACTCATTCGCACCCTGATCAGAAACCGATCCAGCCCACTTGTGCATTGGCTATTTGCAACCATACGAGATAAAAACAATTCCACCTTCACTATGTCGCCTATAATTTTTGGTTCAAAGTCAAAGTTTTGATAAAGTATGTAACAACATATATAATAACAATATCTAGGTTAGTATGAACATACATTTTATAATGGTTCTAATAATATTGATTTGACATTTTAGAGGTTAGCATTTCTGGGTGTACACACTTACTTAAACTTTATAAATTTGACTTCAACCAGAAATTAATTATAGACAACATATTTTAGGAAGGAGTGAGTAAATGCACCTATTTTTTGGTGACACCATGCCTTTGCTCCTCTTCTTACGTATTCAATAGATTCAACTAGTTACTCCTCTGGAGGTAGCACATGTTACATGTACTCACTCATGTAAGCTTTGTTCCAAATATGCAATCATGTGATGCTGATATTTCGAAATATATTTATAAGTTAACTTGTATTGTCATTAAACATTATCAATGATATATGTCGTTTTATTTTCTATGATTATTATAGTGGGGTGGAGCATCTAGCAAAGATCGATTATCTTATTTTTTCCGAAATGGGTGTCCCCGGCCTCTGCATCAAAGTGATGCACGCAACCTTTTATATTAATGAAACGTTTTAAAAAGTAGCCAGCCAGCCTATTACAGTTTACGGGTCAGACAACGTGAATACAAAAATGAGCCAAATGAAGATTGCAAATCTACACATTTAGCCTTCTAGGATTTAATCATCCTCCCGGGCACAAGATAGACCGCACTACCGCCAGCATGCGGGTACATCCAGTATCCATAAGCGCCCTCTGATCTACAGGTAGGAGTAAGGACCATGTGTGAATCGAGTAGATTGCCCTGTAGATAACCTGCAAGTAATGAGCAATATTTGATTTGTTAAACACGATATCATCTCGACAGTTCCATATTGACCAAAGCAAAGCAGACACGCCTATACGTTTCCTTCTTTTTGTTTTAGAGTCAACTCCATTAAGCCACGAACCAAAGATGTTCGCAATGTTAGTAGGTGGCGAGATATTAAAAGTAAAATAAATGAGTCTCCAAGCAAAAGAACAAGATATGAATAGATGATTAACAGACTCGTTTTCATGGCACATTTAGTACAACCTGACCAATGCCTTTTAACCAGGTTATCTTTAGTGAGTAACACCTTCCGATGAAGGAACCATGAAAAGATCTTAATCTTAAGCGGTACTTTTAGTTTCCACAAATATTTGGAGAGACACCTTGTGTGTTCATTCATCAAATCAGCGCATAAAAACTTGACTGTATATAAACCATAAGTATTTAAATTCCATTTGAATACATCCGGTGCGCTAGTTAGAGATACTCGCATTAGTCTCTGTACTAGATGCAGCCACACAGTCCATTTGTCCCCAAGAAGAGCACTTCGGAATTGAAAAGACTGCGATAAAGGGGCGACCATCAAGGTGTCCGCTACTCTTACATTTTTGTGTCACACTACGGTGTACAAGGAAGGGTATTCGTCCGCTAACGAATATTGGCCTAGCCAAACATCCTCCCAAAACCGTACTTGACGACCATTCCCAACCACAAATCTTCCACGGGAAAATAAGTCATTTTTTGCCCTCATCAATCCCTTCCAGAAAGGGGAGTCTGAGGGTTGAGTTTCAACTTGGGCTAACGTTTTCTCATAAAGATACTTGTTAGTCAAGAGCTCCTGCCATACACCTTATTCATTAAGCAATTTGAAAAATCCACTTAAATGTACACATTTGTTTTTTATATCAAAAACTTCTATGCCCAGCCCTCCTTAATCCTTTGGCCGGCAAATAATGTTCCATTTTGTTAACCTATACTTTCTCTTTTTTTGATCACTTTGCCAAAAAAATGTTGATCTATAGAAATCCAATATTTTTAATACCCCTTTAGGTATTTCAAAGAAAGAGAGTAAGAACATTTTTTCTCTCAAGTTGAGAGATTTTACATGTAAAAAAGGATTGATATCAATACTGCCCGTTATTTGCCAATGCAGTTATCAGTTCAAAAAACGTTCGCACCGGAACAAACATTAGCTCTGTGGGCGTCTGCCGAGTGCGAATAGATTTCTTCCATATATATTGTTGCATATATTTTCTTACTACACGAGTAACGATTGTGAGTTAATACACAAGTGGTGCTGAAGTTATATCTTATACCGCTGCGTATTTTTAAAAAAAATGTGCTAATCTTCATTAAAAGTCAATCGATGTGCTCGGTTTTCATTAGTATCTATTCATACATATTAACTCACAATCTTGTCACATGGCTCTTGTTTAAGTTGCATCTTTTATTAAGTATGCAATGCAATCGTACAATTGGGCCACCGGTCACATACAGATGCACTCTACTACTCTAATGGTCTTGCACTGAAGTATGTAAGGCCTCCAAAACCGCACACCAGAGAATCCTACTTGGTCCCATGTATATATATAAAAAGAAAAAGGAAAGAAAAAAAGAGGAAGAGAGACCACAAGACCACACATACAGCAGCAGCTAGTGCTTGACCGGGCTTCACCATGTCCCCGCGCCAGTCCAAGCCGATTCACATGCATTTGTTCTCTTCCATTGTAGCCTTCCTCTCCTCGGTCCGCTCTCCCCATCCCATCCACTACGCAACCTCATCTCCATTGCTAGCTAGCTACACAGCTGACCTCAATGGCCGCAATGGCGAGCTCGAGAGCTCCCCTCATGGCAATGGTGGTGCTGGTGGTTTCGGTGTTCGTCGGCGGCGCTGAGGCCGGGTTCCTGTCCAGGTCCAACAACATCACCGTGGTCGGCTCCGTCTACTGCGACGCCTGCTCCAACAACACCTTCTCCAAGCACAGCTTCTTCCTCAAAGGTCTCTGAACACTGTCTTGTTCTGCATTGCTCTATGCAGTTTGCTCTGTAATGGAATGTGCTAGTTCATCGAACGTACACTTGTACATTTACTAGTCCTTTGCTGCATCTTTTCAACATATTTACTGATTATTACTCTTGCTCAGCGTACAGTGCTTCATTGCAGTACCCTCTATTTTTATTAATTTTACCGGAAATTGATAAGTAGGCACGAACAAGTTTGTTCAGAGTTAAAAGTGCTCTGTAGTTTCACTCTAGTGTGATATGACCTAAGGCGACTCGGCTAAAACGAAAAAAGAAACATATGAACTGAGGAGATTTTTTTTACAGTGTATTTGCTTATGAAGCTAGTGCATACATGCCAAGTTAACATACATACAGAAATGTTGCCATTGCTCAGACTCATACAGTCATACTAAACGAAACGTCTATCTGACTGAAGTTTCATGAGGTCCCCTTGCCTTGAAGCCTGAGCATACATGTGTCAAAATCTTGTTGCATATAGGCATCGAGTTAGGCATAATTGTGTTGCCCAATGCTTACTACACATGGCATTGCGAGTAAACCTCGCCGTAACGGCTGTTCAAAATAACAGTTCAGAACATTAAGATTGGAAAGTTTCTATATCTGCATGAGGCTATGAGGTGTCAAGTCATCACATGCCATGCCGGTGCTTCATCCTGAAACTGATCCCCTGTTCTGACACTCTACTCTGCTACACAAACCAGAGCAAACCTTTCAAAATCACATTAAGTCATTGCCAATTTGATCATCTATGAATCTTACTACTCACTACCAATTATGCACATTTCCTTCCAAAAAAACCTTTGCACAAACTCTGGCGTTGGCAAGAAGTTCGGATTTGAATTTATTCATCACTGATCACTGATGGGCACACTGTGATGCAGGGGCGCGGGTGCTGATCAAGTGCAGCTTCAAGGTGAACTCCAGCGCGGCGCCGGAGGAGATCTCCCTGGAGGCGGAGCGCACCACGGACCAGCACGGCGTGTACAAGCTGGACGTGCCCCCGGTGGACGGCTTCGAGTGCCGGGAGGGCCACGAGCTCCGGTCCGCCTGCCGCGCCACGCTCGTCCGCAGCTCCTCCTCCGCCTGCAACGTCCCGGGCCTCGGCGGCTCCACGCAGCACATCGCGCTCCGTGGCGGCTCTCGCGGCGCCGGCGCTGCCGCGTGCTTCCTCAACCTCAACGCGCTCAACTTCCGCCCTGCCAAGCGGGACGGCGCCCTCTGCCACGGCGGCGGCGGCTCCGACGGCGACGCGTTCGGATCGTCGCTCTTCTTCTGGCCGTTCCTGCCGCTCTTCTGGCCGGCGCCGTTCGGGTTCACGTTCCCTCTCGCTACGGGCGGCGGCTCCGGGGGGACGGTGTCGTTCCCGTGGCCGTTCCACGTGCCGGAGTGGTTGGTGCCGTTCCTGCGGCCGCCGTTCTTGCCGTTCCCGCTCTACCAGCCGGCACCGGTGTCGTCAGCACCGCCTCCGTTTGAACGTTTCCCGCCTCCCGAACGAACGGAGTCTCGGCCGTAAACCGGCCAGCCGGCCAGCTTCGAAAGTGGCTTGACAAGACAAGAGATTTCAGCATTCTTGCCAAGATCGTACTTAGATTTTGATTCACTGCTTGTGATGTTAGATGGCCTCTGCGTCGTGTAATTGGAGCCAATCCAGATGTTCATGGAGCTGGTGAATTTATGGATGTGGCAGTACAGTAATTGGTGAACATGGGGTACTATTGTGTCGATTCAAAGAGACTAGGTATTTGGGCGCGGCAATGCCGCACCTGTTAGGTATATTTTTTTTTGAAATTGGAAAGTCTCTATATTTGGGAGTTCTTTTTTAAATTTTTTTTTTTGGAATTTGTTGGAACTGAAGAATGAAGAATGTTGTGAATTTTAAAAATGTTTGATTTAAAACATTTTCAAATTTAAATGTATAGCGCGATCGTAATAAATTAGTGCGGTAATCAGAATAGCCATTTCGAATAATTTGTAATCTGTTAAAAATTATTTTTATATCTTAAAACTTTAAATAATATGTGGAATGTACATCTCAAATATTGTTTATTTTTTTCCCAAAAATTTTCAGCTGAAAACACACTCTAGAACCAAAATAATAGATATTTTTTTGTTTTTTTTCCATTCGTACATTTTTGTTTGCATTTTTTTCTTAATTTATATTTTTTGGAATATAATGGGAAAGTGTAGTTGAATCTCTTGAATTGTATGGATGGTTGTTACAATTAATTATAATTTTGTTTGAATTCATAATATTTTGGAAAAGGTCAAGCAGCATTTTAAATGACTATTTTGGGTTTTGAAGTTTTTTTTTCTTAAAATTGAAATTGTTTGGAGAAGGTATAAAATATTTGAGGTGGATATTTTATTTGTGAAACTCTAACAATTTTGCAACTTTGTTTCCCTTAGTTTGTATTTTTTTTTGAATATTTTGAATTGGAGGTATGATTTGAAGTCCTAACAATTTTGCAATATTCTTAATTTGTATTTTTAAATATTTAGAATTGAATTGTAGGTATGATTTGGTATAAGTTATTACAATTTTGTTTGAATCCATTTAGATGTATAGTTTTAAAGATGTAAAGAAAAAGGAAAAGTCAAGGAAGGAAAAAAAAAAGAGTTTTCGCTCTCGCAGGCCGCAGCCCAGTATAGCCCGTCAGCGGCCCACAGCGCAGCCCAGGGACGCGTGCGTCACACTGACGGCATCAGCGGGCGGCGTTTCGGCCACGGCGGCGCCGTGGACGCCGGCGGCGAGACATGCCGTTCCGGGACGCACGAGCGCGCGCATCAGACGCGCCTCGACGCGGGCGACCCGAACGTGGCCGCGCCGCCCGCGATTGGTCGCCGGAACGGCCATGGCGGCGGCGAGACGGCGGTGGAGGAAAGCGGCGCTGCGACGGTGATCACTGGGCGGCCGCGGCATCCCGGCGTGCGAGTGTCGGCGAGGAGTGAGGTCCAGCGGCGGCGCACCTCACGGTGGCGGCGATTTGAAGGAGGAGGCGCGGTGCGGTGGCTCGGCCCGCGGCGGCGGCGGCGGAGCTCCAGCTCGCGCAGGGAAGGAGAGGGAGAAGGTGAGGAATGCGGCAGTTTTTTCGAAAAAGTTCCCGATGTTTTTCCAAATTGCGTTTAGGTCCTTATCTGCGGGACTGTGTGGATTGCGGGTTTGATTTCTGCTTTCTGGAAGGGCGTTTCTGCAAAACCGTCACGGACGGCTTCTGCGGGCCGTCTGATCGGCGACGGACGGCGCGGGGTGGCTACTGTTCCACCTACAGTGCCGTGGACGTCTCCGGGCCGTTGGATCGGCGATCGGACGGTCCAGAGGAGGCCTGGCACTGCTACGTCGCAGCTACAGAAGCTACAGTGGCCGATCTTCTTCACGCCATTATATATAGTTAGTATTTGATTCTCTATAGTTATTTGGAACCGGTGAGTGAAGTTTTCAATGTTGTCCTATGACGCCGGAGAGAGCTATGGTGGCGCAACGACGAGTTCGTCAACGGCTTCGGCGAGAGTTTTGAGGCTTATGATCGTGATTGTATTTTCCCATTTATTTAGGGGTTTTCCTGCATCTGTGGGTTCAGTTACCCTATTACCTAATGTTTTCTTATCTGCTATAAACCATATTTAAAAAAAAACTACATGAATTTCGATCAAATATTGTTTGACACGACAAAAATCATGGAATTGTATCGGTAGGTTTGAGTGGATGGAAATGTTCATCCAAATAGAGTGGAAATGGTTGTTTGAGCTGGTGAATGTGTGGATGTGGTAGTACAGTAATTGGTAACCCTGATCATGGGCTACTATTGTGTCGTTTCAACGAGATTTGATTCTCTATAGTTATTTGGAATCGGTGAGTGAATTTTTCGATGTTGTCTATGACGCCGGAGAGAGCTATGGTGGCGCAACGACGAGTTCATCAACGGCTTCCGCGAGAGTTTTGAGGCTTATGATCGTGATTGTATTTTCCCATTTATTTAGGGGTTTTCCTGCATCTGTGGGTTCAGTTACCCTATTATCTAATGTTTTCTTATCTGCTATAAACCTTATTTAATATAAAATTAGAAAAACTACATGAATTTCGATCAAATAGTGTTTGACACCACAATAATCGGTAGATTTAAGTGGATGAAAATGTTCATCCAAATAGAGTGGAAGTTATTGTTTGATTCACGGATTCTCAAAACACATGAACAAACAAAAACAAAAACAAAAACAAAAACAAAAGATTAGAGTGCCATGTCGGGATGCAAATTTGTGGCACCCGAGCACCAGTGAACCCTATAAATTTTGGTTTTGAAATTTTGAAATTTGAGTTTGAGAAAAATCCGAAAAACATTCCTATGATACGTATGCATGTTTCCTACGTATGTGCCAAGTTTCGGCGCAAAAAACGTAGTATTCCGAGCTGTATAAAAATAACAAAAACCTAGGCATAAGAAAGGGAATATATTGTGTTGAATCTGGTATACTTTTTTGCCTAGCCCGAAATATAACGAACTTTTTTGCCTAGCCCGAAATATAACGAACTTTTTTACGAAAATTCTGGTATACTTAAGTAATGTGTAAAGAAAAACAGATTTTTTTGGTGGCAAAAAGTTTGATTTTCAATTTTTTCAAAAAACGAGCTCACTGGTGCTCGGGAGCCACAACGGATTTCCGGCCATGTCGAAGGATGTTTGTTTTCAAAAAAAGAAAGTTTGTTTTCAATGTTTTTAGTGAAAAAATGTGATTTTTTTGTGAGAAGTGGTTACCACAAATAACATTGAAAATTAGACCTATGTAATTTATGCACGAAGTATATCACATTGGAGGCATAATCCCTAAATATTTTGATTTTTTTAGCTTTTGAGCTATATTCTATTGATTAAATTTATTGACATTTGTCAAAATTAATCAAGTTTGAACTACTAACATTAGAAAAAAAAATCATGTAAAGATAGTCTAGCATGATACTATATAATAGCCCCAAAAGAGTTGAAAACTTTACCCCTAGCTATGACCGGTCATGCGGAGAATTTTGATCTAGTTTTGAAAACAAGTCACATAAATAATTGAGAAAACTTCAAAAAAAAAGAGGAAAAAGTTTATTTTGAATTCCACAAGAGCAAGTCCCCAATGTTGTTTTAAATTATGTTGTAGCATAAATTTTGAAGTGCTTGTCTAATTAACCTAAATTAAAAATGTTTGCAACGAAAATGGCTCAAAACGTGTCGGTTTGGGGGCATTGTTCGGTGACACTTGTCTATCGCCCCAATGGGGGCGCCTGTTGGAGTTCTTTTATTTAATTATGTGCGGATGTTTTATTTTACATTCATTTTGTTTACCATAGTTGTTGTTATCTTTAACCTTGTTCGGATGTATGAAATCGAGTTTAATTAAGTGAAATGATGTGAGAAATGTGATTTCTTCTTTGGTTAACTAAGCTAGTTTATGTTATTGTTAGTGGATCACATGATGTTTAATTAAGGAGTTCTTGTTAAATCAAGTTTAATTAAGTTCAAATGATATTGTAATTCTGATTTCGATCACAACCATCCATAAAAAGTTGGTTTGATCAATATTGAATACGAGATAGATAATCAGATTGCCAAGCAGCGTCACTTACGTGTTTATAAACCGATCGGATAATAAATTGTAAACTGGCGAAGTGTGACCAAACATTCCACCCTATGTGACTCAACAGCGAGGGAGACCGCGGTCAGTTTTGGGCCGGCCCATCAAATCTATTACTCTCATGGTCTCATTGTCACCACAATAACCGTTAAAGAGGTTGACCCAATGGAAAGAAACGCTCCGACGTTTCCATTCACTAGTTGGCTTGGAATGAGGAGTGCAAGTGAGGAATGCTAGAAGCATGGGACAAAACTGACTAGTACTAAAATAAGTGGGATATGAAAAGAGAAAATCCAAAATCTTTTGTATATCATTTGAATCAAAGGTGCCCAAAGAAATCCTTAAAGGAGAATTTCTACCAACCAAACGAGCTACGCAGAATTGTTTCTAAAGATTCAAGTTCTCTAAAAATCTTATTAAATTGCTTTAATCAAAGGGCCTAAGGTTGATCCGCCTGCTTATATACCACGGAAGCAGCAGCCTGATTTGCATATGGCACTAGGGAATAGGTGCACGTGTGTGTAACTGAGTGCTGGAAATAGAGCAAATCAGAATCGCTGATCTGTCCTTCCGCTTGGATCCTACCAGCGGCATTTTGTCTGTAACACAACATCTATTTTGTCAAGACACCCAGGCTCATTGTTTTTCTTCTTCAAGTAAAGGCCAGCTTGTTTGCATACGGTATTTTAGTATGATCTCGCTGGTTTTTATCCCCAGATGGACGGCAAACTGAACCAAAAAACTCTCCCAAGTCCCAACCTGAGGCAACCAAGTCAGATCACAGTGGGAATGCAGTTAACAGTTTATGTTACAATTAAAGAAATCACATAGATACGGCAGTGTTCATGTCAACTGATGTGTCGAAAAGAGATTCGCTCCTTAAAAATATCTTGGCACCGGAAATTCAGAGTTCAACAGGAACTCGAGCAACCAGCTCGAGACGCGCGCATCTAGCTGCTGCTACAGATGTAAATCTACGCAAACCCTATCCACTAATACACAAACACTATATTTGGTGCATTATTAGAGCCAAGTGTCATATCGGGACTGCTGATGACATGTACAGACGCCCCCAGTTGCAAGTCTGAATCCATAAAACAAAACCACCACGGGCACCCGTCGGTTTGGAGCGTTGCATCCATGTTTGTTGGGCTACACAAAACCTCAAAACTAATCGCAATCATGCAGAAAACGCAGGTCAGAGAGGATTGGTTAATCAAATCTAAACTTCCAGCTAAATCTAGTGCATTATTGCCAAGTTGCCATGACGCCATTGGCTCCAAGTCAGACGACCATGATGGCATGGCACACACTGTGGCTTCCACAGCCACAGCTCCTCTTAAGTTAACCTTCCGAGGCTGCTAAATTGTAGGGCACATAATCAACATATTAGTATTAAGTCCTGTACAGTATCATGAATGTATCGTAATTTAAGTAAAAATGCTACTGATACAGCAACAAGCTGCATAGATAATTAAGGCTCAACTGTGATTCTATATACGCAATAATTTTGTCGGACTATTTCTCCTACATTTCTCTCTATTTCTATAACGAAATAATGCGAGAAGTTCTTTGCGTGTTCGTAACAACGAAATAAAGCCTTTAAGTCGCTTTCACCGGCTCCATATATTGAATACAAACCTTTCGATCGACATACCACGCATTGGTCGATCCGTCTATATATGTACCATTCCACCCCTACTCTCAACTCCCAATTCCAAGCTTGCTACACATTTTCTGCAAATTTACAACTTAGCTTGCTAAGTTTTGTGCACCATGGGCATGGCTGATGAGAGGTCGGTCACAGAGATGAACAGGAGGAAGCCCGGGTTGATCACGAAGGCGCTGGACAGGTGCCGGAGCATGCCGGTGAGGCAGAAGCCGGCGGAGGGCTGCTTCTCGGTGTATGTCGGTGCTGGGAGGGAGCGGTTCGTGGTGCGCACCAAGTGCGTGAACCACCCGCTGTTCCGGGCGCTGCTGGAGGAGGCCGAGGAGGCGTTTGGGTACTCAGCCGCAGGGCCACTCGAGCTGCCCTGCGATGCCGAGGCTTTCGCCAGGATGCTGGAGCAGATCGAGAAGGAGAAGCAGGGGAACTCCTACCGGCTGCTTGGCACCGGCCGACTTGTCATTGTCGGCCGATCTTAGCATATGCACTGGATTGCACGGTAGACGAGTTCATGAGCTCTGAGTTTCTGTTGAGCCCATATTCTCAAACTATCATGTACACTCTAGAAGCAACCTTAGCATTCCCAAGTATGGTGAACAACCTCGTCATAGATTGGGCAATGTTAGTTCTTTTCATTTTCTATTTTTGTGGGAAGGCAATGTAAGATACTGTTGTGTCTTTCACGTATAAGTTGTAACAATTGCCGGCGAATGTGTTATACAGATACACAATAGAATTTACCGCAAAAAAGATACACAAAAGAATTTACCGCAAAAAAGATACACGATAGAATTTAAGTTTTGCGATGTCTATATATGGCGTAATGTTGTAATTCCAAATACTAAGTATAGATTTTCATCAACTGGTGGTACATCACGCAAGAAGTAGCCCAATTTTGCACAAGGCACTAGGGAATATTAATATGTGCACACAAATGAGCTGTAGCAAGAGGTTTGAGTGGATTAAAATGTTAATCCAAAATAGAGTGCAAAGGCTATTTGATTCGCAAGATTTCTAAAATGCATGAATGGAAAACACAACATCAGAGTGTCATGCCATCCTTAGTACTATAGGATTGAATAATGTCTAATGGTGCACAGAAAATACGTCGGATTATAAGGTTGGAGTAGATGGGATTTTTCATATGAAATCTGTTACATATGAGTTCTGCACAAATGATATGGCTGGCAATCCTACAAATCATATGACCAACTTTGGAAGGATTAGAATCCTCAAAATAAATCCTTTTGATGTTCTTTGAATCTAACTTGCCCAAATAAATCCTTAAAAGAAAAATTATAATGATTCCGATCGTGTGAATCAAACGATCAACATCAGCAAAAATTCTAATGATTCAAATTCTCTAAAAAATCATACGGAATTTGTTTGAATCAAAGAGCCTCATGTCACAACAGCTACTACGGGCATTTTGTCTGTAACACTCTGAAACCGACTGTTGATTCACACTTGGGCACACGGTACTTTAGTAATATAGTATTATCCAGCTAAGATTTTTTCCAGCTGGACGGTGAATTTGGAAAAATCCTTCCCAAGTCCCAACCTAAGGCGATTAAGTCATATCACAGTGGAAATGCAGTTCACAGTTTATGGATACGGTTCCTGTCCAGTTGATGTGTCGAAAAGAGATTAGCTCCCTGAAGAACTCTTGCAACGGCAATTCAAAGTTCAATAGACCGGCAGGAAAACAAGCAATCAGATCGAGACACACACATCCAGCAGCTGTACTTAACTAAATCTATGCAAACCCTATCCACGAATACACAAACACTATCCACTAACAAGTATATAGTTCGTGCATTATTAGATCCAGGTGTTTGATAATCGCTTTCTAGTAAAACATGCTTCTGGACTCCGTATATCCATATCTTAATTGGTCCATTGAATCATAAATCTGACCCTGTAGTTGCGTCGGGCTCGTCGAGACAGTCGGTATGGACTACTCGTTTGACCAAATCGGACTCCGGATGTAACTTCCATGGTTTTATACATTCAAGGGCTATGATTAAGTGGACATTTCGAAAATATATTTTAATCAAACTAAAAAGGGAGCCATCATCTTTATCTCTTCCTCAACGGTGAGCATCTCATCCTGATCTCCAAAGTTTCTGCTCATGGTTTGATCATTTGGTCAATATTGCTGAAAGAACGTTCAGTTAGGTGGTTATTGGATTTATGACTTCTCTGATGGTACTATGAAAAAGCTAGTTGCAGCTTCATATTTGAAGTAGAAAAAAGAGTCCACCGTAACCTTCATACTAGTGAAAAAATAGTAGAATAATCTACAATTTGTGAGATGGAAAGGTGAACCTGAAGGTGGATTTTTTTTAAAGGAATGTGATGCTATGTTGCTTGCATAAGGATCACACTTTCAGACGCTGGAGACACTTCAGAACTGTACGAGGGCAGTGAATTTGGGCATGCAGAGTCTCTTCTGAGTTCTGACCATTATGTTTTTGAAACATAGTGCTTTCTGAATTTGTCTTGCTGCTGTTTGCGATTGGCATGAGTTGTTTGCAAAACGGTTTATCTCTATAGAAATGGACTTGTTTTGTATTTGTTCAACTTGTTTTTGTTCAGCTGTAGTTGTTTGCTTCACGAGCCATGTATCTATTAGCTGTACGAGGGCAGCCATGTATTGATTAGCCTAACAGCTGATAGAAAACCAGCGCCCAGCGATGCACAAACCATGGGCTGAACCCGCGGGTTCAATCCAAAATTTCATTCCGGTGCGGTGCAGGTGCGGCCGTACATTTCAGCGGTGCGGTGCGGTGCGGGTTAGCAAACTTAGGTTTTTGGGCTGGGCTGGATTGGATTATTAAATCAACAGCATGCGACGTGGGTTCATGGGCGGACCCAGGGGTGGGCCAGGTGGGCCACGGCCCACCCAGAATTTCCGAATCTTATTAGTCTACCCCAGATAAGAAGCCTAGCGGCCTTTTTTGGCCTTTCTATATCATTTCCCTGCCGCCACTGTAGGCAGGCTTTGCTGCCTCGCTGGGCCGCCACAGCCATCTGCCTCAGCAGGATTACCTCAAAACAAAAAAAAAATCCTCAGCAGGAGCAGGTCAGCAGCGATTCAGCCTGCAACTAACCGGAGGAAACTTGGCATGCAGCCATGCACTATGCTGGGTTTTTGTTGCTTTGTGCTCTGCCCCCTCATTGGCTGATTTGAGATTATATATGCATATTTGCCCCCGCGCGGCAACACCTGAATAACGAATTTGCCCATTATTTGTCTTACTGTCAATTATGAATATAGCTACTGCACATTGTCTACGCCAAATAGAATTGAAAATTTCTGTCAAATATATTATTTATATGATTATTTTGTAAGTGTAGAATTGATTGTTGAAAAAGAATGTTGTTTGTGATTTATTGAGTGAGATGTGTTTTTTAAAGTAAGTGAAGATGACATAGTTGAATCTTTGTTGGGAATGTGAAGGCTTAGAATTACCAAATATAAGTAATGTAGTGTTTTGTTTATGCTATATTTCATCATGACAATGTTCATATTTAGACTATTTTTATTGGAATCACACATATTTAAAATATATGTATTGAACTGTTAAAAAAAATGTATTGAACTACAACATTTTTTTATATCCGTTGGCTATTTATATTGCTCATTTGCCAAAAAAAAAATCGCTGCACGAATTTTTCTAGAGTGTGCCCACCCTCCGATTTTTTCCTGCGTCCGCCACTGCATGGGTTGGATACGGTGCGGGATTCGCCCCATTCACAGGCTGAGTCCAAACATCCCATTCCCTTTTCCCTTCCTCTCACCCGTGAGCTCTTCCCTCACATGGCGCCTCCTCCCTCCAACCGACCTTCATCTCCTCTTCTCCCTTGATACCTCCCAGCATCCCCATGTTCTACCCCTCCTCCAGGTGCAGCGCTGGACCAGGTCTTGAGGAGGAAGAAGAAAGAACAAGAGGAGCACGGAGAGGAGAAAGGAGAAGAAGAAGAGAACATCCTCGTCTCCTCCTGCCCGATTTCTCTTGCCCAATCACCAGGGTGAGTTTCTCCACCATTCATGACCCTCTCATGTGCTGTACATGGTGGTTACTAAGTTCCTAGGGCAGAGGATGAGCGAATCCTTTTAGGGATTAGGGGAAAAGTAGTTTCTTGCTGCTGTTCCTGGGAGTACAGACCTGGAAATCAGTGATTTCGGGTACCCTAGGGGTTGGGTCTATGGAATGTTTTATAACCCTTGTTCCCACGATCGTTTTGAGTGGTTAAACGGTCCAATCGCAGTTGTAGAGCTCCTGTTATTCCTATTTCATTGCATCTGTCCAAAGTTCACAGACAGCAAAGGATAGCGTTTTCCCGTGGGTTTTAGGAGCTTTTACCCTTCATCTAAATTGAATATTTGTTCCTTCCAAGCTCGTATGTGATGCATATGTTATAATACAAAACGATTCGGTTAATTCCCATGAGTATTCTTGCTTCCATGCATCTCTGAAGGTACCTACTCAATATTCTGAAATCTGGAAGCAGCAGAGTAGTATTTGTTGGCTACGACCTTCATAACTCCATATTTTGAGTTCGAATAGTAGGAGTTATTTGTAGCTAAGTTCCATATGAATCCATAGCCATCTTGTTTGCTTAGTTTCGAGCTAGGAAGCTCAAAATATGAATTCTTTCATGAAGGGACGGCAAGGGGTTGCTCTCCCGGGATGCGATTAGGACCGTTGTATGTGCTTTCTTTATATGTGGTGCTTTGGTGCAATACTTTAAACTTGTACATGTGTTCATACAGCAGGTTGCAACACCAATCCAGAGGAGGTAGCCTCGCACCACCTCCCTCGCAACGGTTGAGGCGAGTACACCGAGCAACAATGGCTAGATTGCTCCCTTCAAATTATGTTTATGTTCACATTATTCATTTACATTCATCTAATGGTGAACATGTAATTCCCTTGTGTACATTTCAATACACCATACTACTAGTATGCCATAGGGAATCATCCTGGTTTTCTGATAAAATTCCATCATGAGTGAACCTTCCTATTTCTAAGAAATGTTCCTCGCTTTGCGAGTGTATGGGCCTTCGGGTCTGTCCTCATATGGTCCTCTCACGGAGTGAGGGATGGAAAGGAGTTGAGGTGAGACGTCACCCCTCCTCAGCTTGTCGGCAAAAGCTCAGAGCCTAGTCCTCGGTCTTATTCGGTTGCATTATTCCTAAATGCATCCTCATGCATTTCAAGCATGGTTCATGTTCATGATACTAATTTCCAATGCTTTTGTTGTGTACTTGCTGAGTATTTGGACTCACCCCTCGTGGGCTTTGTGTTTCAGGTACTTCACCGTGAAGCTTTGCAAGTAGATGGAAGGGCGTAGCTCCCATGGGTGTTCACTCACGAAATTTCACCACCCTTTCATTCACCTAGCTTGATCATGATAACTTAAATACCTCAGTTCATGATTTCTGATAGCTAGGTTCTACTTGATGTGTATAAACATGCTATGGTTTGTTTTCGTGACCACCAAGTTTGCTTCCCAAGGTGGTTGGAGTTGGTTAGTTCCCAACTTATGGGTGTGTGCTTGGAACTTGTGGTTTTTCATGTTCCTGCATAGCGGTTTGGTATTGTGGCCCACCGTATTCCTCTATTTGTTAAGTATGAGCTTTGGTATATGTTTCCGCTGATGTTTCTTTCATTATATACTCTGATATGTCTATTGCCTGTCGTGGATGTCCGTTGGTACAAGGGAGGTCTTGCCGGATTTTCCGTCGGGCAGATTTAATGTAGGTTGTGTTGTGCGGTAACATTCCTTCTTACAAGGAGGGGTGTTATAGTTGGTATCAGTTAAGCTCTATCTTTGCTATACATGCATAAGTATGTATACCAAAGAAAGATCCTAGGACCTTTATCATGTTTGCTTGCTGGATTTCATTGATTGCCTGTTAATGTACAAAAATCAAATTGACGAGGACGTCAATTATTTTGAGGTTGGGTGAAATATACCAATTCTCCTACTAGTATGTGAATAGGTTTCTAAATAAAACTTCATTAGATGGTTAAATGACATAAAAATTGACACACTTGTGCACAATAGGAACGTTTTCCTTTCAGTTATAAGTTTGCAAGCCTTGTATTGTGTGCAATGATTGCTTGTGGTGTCTTACCAAGGCATATTAAGGTCTTGTGTTCGAGTAGCACTTGTTTTTGGGTCTCCGGGTTTATTTTCCAATCATAATTCAGTTTCAAGTATGAGTTTCTATCTTGCTTACTCATCCATATTCTATTCTGTTCCTTTGCTTAACTGGGTACTCTTGTGTTCCTTAGATGGCAAGGGGTAGAGGCGGTAGAAACCGGGTTCCTACTGCCCGGGCAGCTGCTGCTAATGCAAATCCCCGAGGTCAAGGACGCAATCGTGCCCAGCGTGTAGCTGAGGAGAGTGTTGAGGAATCGGTGGCAGCTCCTGATGTTGCCAATGATACCGTTCCACCGCCTCAAGCTGAGTGGCGTGAGCTAATGCAAGAACTCCACACACTCCGTCAGCAAGCTCAAGCCACGGCTACTGCACCTGCCAATGCCCAGGGTGTGATGGATGAGCCATTTGGGCCAAGAAAGATCAATCCTCTTCTCACATGGTTTATGGTTCACTCTGACACTTTCAATGGGACTGGCTCTCCTGTTGTGGCAGCTGATTGGTTGCGCATCATGGAACGACGCCTCGAGATCATGCAAGTGCAGCCAGCCCAGAAGGTGATGTTTGCTGCCATCCAGCTGAAGGGCAATGCAGATATCTGGTGGGAGAATGTTCGTTCCTCTCTACCACCTGAGCATGCTACACCCACTTGAGAGTTCTTTCGAACTCAGTTCATCGAGAAGTATTATCCAGCCTCCTATGTCGAGAGAATGGAGAATGCACTCAGCAAGTTAAAGCAAGGAAATAGAAGCATTCAGGACTATGAAACAGAATTCAATGACATTGTCCGCTTTGTGCCAACGGTGGTCAATTATGATAAAGAGAAGGCGAGGAGGTTCAAAGATGGGCTAGAGCAGCAATATCGTGTTGTCCTTAGTGCTGCTGGGTCCTCTACTTTTGCTTCCTTGGTTGAGAATGCTAAAAAGATTGAGTTCGAGCTACAGAATGGTTCGCCTCCTCTGGTGACACCTCCCCCAAATGGTGGCCCCAGTAACTTCTCTACTGCGGGTGGCAACCAAAAGAGAGACTACAATGATGGTGGAAAATCTTATCGCCGCTTTGGGAAGAAACCCAAAACTATGCAACCTTCTTCCCAATCCTTCAAGCAGAAGGCGCAGAAGGCCTCATCTTCCACTGGGCCACGTGTGCTTCACCGCCCAATGCCAGGTCAAGGGATGATATGTTTCAAGTGTGGCGAAGGCCATAGAGCCAATGAGTGCAACTGGTCTGGCATCTGCAACGGTTGTCACAAAAGTGGTCACATGGAGCGAGTTTGTAAATCGAACCCTGCTAGCATCATTAAGTGGCAAACTCTGTCTTCTCAAACAGAGCCTTCACCTGCACCTGTATCCTCGCATGGGTCTGTTCAAGCCATGACGAATGTTCCAGCTCCTCCTCCTTATCCTTATGCAGCTTGGGGGCCTCCTCCTCAAGGATACTACTGGCCACCACCTTTCACAATGCCACCAAACTATCCAGTACCCCATGCTCCTCCATTTGTGCCACAGATTGGCGCTCCACCTGCACCAGCTTGTCAGAGCTACTATACACTGCCCTCATCATCCTCGGCTGTACGTCCAGATGTGGTGACAGGTACTCTACCAGTCAACTCAGTTGAAGCTCTAGTACTATTTGATTCTGGTTCTAGTTTCTCATTTGTATCGCTAGACCAGTGCCGGAGCACGCCAGTAAGGCAGAAGCTGGCGGAGGGCCGCTTCTCGGTGTACGTCGGCGCCTGGAGGCTGCGGTTCATAGTGCGCGAGTGCGTGAACCACACGCTGTTCCAGGCGATGCTGGAGGAGGCTGAGGAGGCGTTCAGGTTCGCGGCTACAGGGCCCCTCAAGCTGCCCTGCAACATCGAGGTGTTCGCCAGGGTGCTGGAGCAGATCGAGGAGGAGAACCAGCGGGCCAGGAGGAACTCCTACCGGCTGCTTGGCACCACTCGGCCTGTCATCGCCGGCCGTTCTTAGCATATGCACTGGATTGCATGGTGGCCGAGTTGAGATGAGCTCTGAGTTTATGTTGAGCTTATTATTGTTGTTAGAAGACAATGTTAAGTATTGATGTGTTTTCCCCTCCTAATTGTTGTTAGAAGACAATGTTAGGTATTGATGTGTTTTCCCCTCCTAAGTTGTAGTGACTGTTCGATGGAAGTGTTATACATATACAAAATAGAATTACAGTTTTGCGACGTATATATATGGCGTAATGCTGTAATTAAAAAATAGTACTCAAGTAGAGAGTTTGCTTCAGCTGGTGGTATACCACTGAACAAGTTGCCCAATTTTCGGTATGGCACTAGGGAATAGGTGCACACATGCCTGTGACTGGTTTCTGGAAATAGAGCTAGCCATAATCGCTGCCCTGTCGCTTCTCTTGGATCCTACTAACATAGCATATATATGTTTTTTTTTTAAATGTATTTTGTCCAACACTCTGAAAGGCTCGATGTTTCTCTTCTGCAAGCAAGGGTCAGGTTGCCTGCATACCGTATAATATGATCTAACTAAAATTTTCAGATGGACAGTAAATTTGAACTAAAATATCTCCCAATCTACGGTAACTAAGTCAGACCACAGCTTATGCAGACGAACCATAAGGGTGAAAAATAATATGCAGTTTGGAATAGATGGGTATTTTATATGAAATCTAACACAAATGGATTCTATAAAAATCATATGGCTGGCAATCCTACAAATCATATGACCCACTTAGGAAAATATACTAAGGATTAGTATCCTCAAAAAAAATCCTTCAGATATTCTTTGAATCAACAGGCCCAAATAAATCCTTAAAAGAAAAAAATTCTAATGATTCTAATCATGTGAATCAAACGATCTATGTATGAAAATATCCTAATGATTCAAATCCTCTAAAAATCATACGTAATCTCTTTGAATCAAAGAACCACATGTCACAACAGCTAATAAGGGACTTTTGTCTGCAACACAACAACTATTTTGTCAAACACCCTGAAACCCACTGCTTTTCTTCTTCCGAGTTAAGGCCAACTTGTTTGCATAAAGCTATTTTAGTAGTATTATATCCAACCAAGAGCGGCCGTATGCATCACTTTGATGCAGAGGCTGGGACTGCCCCTTTTCGAAAAAAATATCCAACCAAGAATTTTCCAGATGGACGGTGAATTTGGACTAAATTCACGACCTAAGGTGATCAAGTCAGATCACAGTGGAAATGCAGTTCACAGTTTAGATACAGCTCCTGTCAGTTGATCTGTCGAAAAGAGATTCGCTCCCTGAAGAACTGTTGCAACGGCAATTCAAGGTTCAACAGAGCTCAAGCAATCAGATCGAGAAACACATCCAAATCTACGCAAACCCTATCCACTAATACACAGACACTATCCAGGTGTCAAATCCCAGACTGCTGATGACGCAGGTCAGAGGGTTGATTAATTAAAGCTAAACTTGCAGCTAAATGTAGTGCATTATTGCCATGACGCCATTGCTCCCCACCCCCCCGCCCCTCCAGCTCCAAGTCGACCATTAGGGCATGATGATGCCACACTCATTTCCACAGTCGCAGCCCCTCCAGCTCCAAGTCGACCATTAGGTTAACCTCTGAATCTCTGATTAAACTATCACTAAGTACTCCTGTAGGCATGCATCATGGACGTATTATAAGCACAAGTGCTACTCATAAAGCAACAAAGGTGCAAACTTTCAAAGATCAAATAATTATTTAGGCACAATAGTTGCCTCACTGTTTCCCTCTCTCTTTTTTAATGAAATGATGCGGAAGTCCGTTGCGATTTCGCGACAAGAAAATAATAGTCTTTGAGTCACTCTCATCGACTCCATATCTCAATATGGCCTTTCGATGGACATACCAGCCTTGGTCGATCCGTCTATATATATACCCGTTCCACCCCTTTCTTCCCAATTCAATAGCTTGCTTCACCTTCTTTTCTCGCAAATTTACAACTAGCCACTAGTTCACAAAGTTTTGTGCACCATGGGCATGGCTCAGAAGAGTTCGGCGACGAGGAAGGCCGGGCTGATCACCAAGACGCTAGACCGGTGCCGGAGCACGCCAGTGAGGCAAAAGCCGGCGGAGGGCTGCTTCTCGGTGTATGTCGATGCCGGGAGGCAGCGGTTCGTGGTGCGCACCGAGTGCGTGAACCACCCGCTGTTCCAGGCGCTGCTGGAGGAGGCCGAGGAGGCATTCGGGTACGCGGCTGCAGGGCCCCTCAAGCTGCCCTGCGACGCCGAGTCGTTCGGCAAGGTGCTGGAGCAGATCAAGGAGGAGAAGCAGCGGGCGGCGGGCCTTGCCAGGAGGAACTCCTACCGGCTGCTTGGCACCGCCCGGCCTCTCATCATCGGCCGGTCTTAGCATATGCATTGGAGTGCATGGTGGCCGAGTTAGTGAGTTCTGAGTTATGTTGAGCTCGTTATTTTTGTTAGAAGAGAATTTTAGAGATTGATGAGTGCTCCCCTAAACTGTCGGATGAAAGTGTTATACAGATGGATGAAAGTGTTATACAGATACACGGTATAATTCAAGTTTTGCGGTGTCTATATATAGTGAAATGCCATAATTAAAAAAAACTCAACCAGAGAGTTTGCTTCAACTTGTGGTATACCATGGAACAAGTTTCGCAATCGAACTGTCATGAACATCTGGATGGGAGAGGTCAACTGGATCTGCATTTAGCCTTTAAAAGAAAGGGTACAAAAGCATATTTATTCCGAATCAGACGGCGAAATGCACTGGAGTACTGATGTTTACCATGTGTGCCCAATTTTGCATATTGCACTATGCCTGAAACCGGTTGCTGGAAATAGAGCTAGTCGTAATTGCTGACTTGTTCGCTTCTCTTGGATCCTACTAACTAAAAATTTCAAATGGACAATGAATCTGAACTAAAACATCTCCCAATCTAAGGTAATTAAGTCGGACCGTAGCATATGTAGACAAACCATAAGGGTGAAAAATACCATGCAGTTTGTCAATGGAGTCATGTGAACTAATGTTCCCAAAACGGATTCGCTCACTGAAAGGCTCTTGCCAACGGCAATTCAAAGTTCAACAGGAACTCAAGCAATCAGCTCAAAACACACATCTAAGTATCTAACGATTATTTACTGAATCTATGCAAACCCTATACACTAATACACGAACACTATCCACTAACAAGTATATATGGTTCATGGATTGTTAGATCCAGGTGTCGATCCCAGGCTGCTGATGACATGTACAGGTGTCCAATTGCAAGCCTGAGTCCATAAGAAAAACCACCATGGGCAACGTCGGTTTGGAGCGTTGCATATATCGTTTGCTAGGCTAAACAAAGCCTTGTGGCTGGGGAGTTTGACACCTCAAAACTAATCGCAATCATGCAACGCAGGTCAGAGAGGATTAATTAAATTTTGCAGCTAAATCTAATGCATTATGGACATGATGCCACGCCATTGGCCTCCTGCAGCCCCGAGTCGACCATGATGGCATGATGTCACGCACGCTGGCCTCCACGGTCGCAGCTCCCCCTTGTTAACCTTCCGAGAATGCCAAATCCTACTCTAATTAACATATTATTAAGTGCTGGCGTATCAACAATGTGCTAACAAGGTTCACCCTTTCAAAGATTCAGCGCATAAGGTGCAAGGCTTAATTTTATATACGCAATAATTGTCTGACTATTTTCCATCTAATTTCCCTCTTTTCATAATGGAACGATGCGGAAGTCTGTTGCGTGTTCTTGACCATAAAATAAATCTTTTGAGTTACTCTGATCGGCTCCATATCTCAAAAACCTCCTTTTGATCGAAAGACCTAGTCTTGGTCGATCTGTCTACATATATCATTCCACCCCTCTCCTCCCCACGTCCCAAATCCAAGCTTGCTGCACATTGTTTAAGTTTTGCAAAGTCTATTAATTAATGGTGTAATGACGAAATTCCAAAATACTAAAGCTGAGGTTTGCTTCAATTGGTTGCATACCACGGAGGACGTTGCTCAATTTTGCATATGGCACTAGATAATAGACCTGTAACCGATTACTGGAAATAGAGCTAATGGGAATCACTGTCCTGTGAACTCTTCTGCGGCTAGATGGTCGGCAGGCTGAAGCGCCAAGTCGCGGGTTCGTCACACTTCTACCTTAATGACAAGCCGGGTGGCGTCTCCCCCTTCGGTCTTGTTATTTTGGAATCACTGTCCTGTCGCTTCTTTTGGATCCCACCAACACAACAGCTATCTTGTCAAGCACCCTGCAAGCTCAACGTATTGTTCATGCACAACAGATACATATGTAGCAAATATTAAGTATATCCACACGAACACTATCCACTAATTAGTATAGTTCATGCACTGTTAGATCCAGGTGTCAAGCAGACTTCTCACGACATGTACAGGCGCCCGAACTGCAAGCGGGAGTCCATAAAACAAAACAACAATGGGCACTGTCGGTTTGGAGTTGCTAAGATAAAGAAAGTCTTGTAGTTGCGGAGCTCAAAACTAATCGCTATCATGTAGCGCAGGTCAGACAGGATTAATTAAATTGTGCGGCTAAATCTATTGCATTATTTCCATGATGCCGCGGCATTGGCCCCTCCAGCGCCAAGTCGACCATAATGGCATGATGTCACGGACGCTGGTTTCTGCAGCCGCAGCTTCTCCTTAAGTTAACCTTCCGAGGCTGCCAAATCCTACCCTAATTAACATACAATTGAGTTACTACCGTGTGATGAACTAAACAACAAGGTGCATCTTTCAAAGATTCAATAAATAAGGCACAAGCTTAATTCTATATACATAATAATTGTCTGACTTTGTTTTTCAATGAAAGAAAGGTCTCTTGATGCTCAAAGTTTCTATGTATTCGCGAGAAAAGAAAAGCCTTTATGTCATTCTCACCAGCTCCATATCTCAAATTTGACCTTTCGATAAACAGACCACTTCTTGGTCGATCCGTCTATATATATCATTCCAATCCTCTTCTCCTCAGCCCCCAATTCCAAGCTTGCTACACATATTTTGGTGAATTTTCAACTAGATAGCTTGCGAAGTATTGTGCACCATGGGCATGGCTGAGAAGAAGTTGGTGACGGAGATGAGAGGGAGGAAGTCTGGGCTGATCACCAAGACACTGGACCGGTGCCGGAGCGCGCCGGTGATGCAGAAGCCAACCGAGGGATGCTTCTCGGTGTATGTCGGCACTGGGAGGCAGAGGTTCGTGGTGCACCGAGTGCTTGAACCACCCGCTGTTCCGGGCGCTGCTGGAGCAGGCTGAAGAGGCTTTTGGATACGCAGACGCGGGGCCGCTTGAGCTGCCCTGTGATGCCAATGCATTTGCCGACGTGCTGGAACAGATCGAGGAGGAGAAGCAGATGGCTGCAAGGATGAGGCGCAACCTCGCCAGGAGGAACTCTTACTGGCTGTTGGGCAGTGGCCGGCTGGACATCGTTGACCGGTCGTAGCATGCACTGTATTGCTTGGTGGCCGAGTAAATGGGCTCTAGTTTCTGTTGAGCTTATATTCTCAAACTATCATGTACGCATGATCGGCTAGATATTTTTTCTTTCTATTCTTTTTCTTCTTCATTTTTGTGAGAAGGCACAGTTAGATGTTCATGTGTGTTCCCCTCCTAAGTTGTAGTAACTGTCGACAATAGTATTATGCAGATACATAATAGAATCTGTAAGTTTTGTGATATCTATATATATCGCACAATGCGGGATTCCAAAATGGAATTGAGCATTTCAATTCATCTCACGCTAATTGCAAGTAATTTAGATGGAATTACGCTAAGATTAATCAACTATATTGTTTTGTCGTAGTTCATCTCTTTTGCCACCACCCACTGATTTGCTATCCAAATTTATCTGAATCCCATTTCCACACTGGATTACTGAGCCTCAACTCATATGACGCCTTTTTCATCTCAAAACACCAATAGATTGAATAGAAACACGTTCCCCGACTAGACACACAACACACCAATGGAGGTTTAGCATCGATTAATTACATGATCTAATATCAACAAAAGGCTAGCCACAGACAAGGACCAAAAAACGAGAAAACTCGGTTATATTGATATGGCTAAAAGAAAGATAGAAAGAACAAATGAACAGTTGTTTAGTGGATGATGTGATAGAGAAGATATATATCAACCGGCCATGGTTTTTCCATCGAATTAAATGATTGTCATCTTTAATTTATTTGGACTGAACTCCAGGTACATAAATTTATTTGAAGAAAAAGCTATAGTATTAGTGCATAACTGTACATACCAGTAGCATCTGGTGCCCCTTGAGGCTTTTTTCAGAAAATACCACTTGACACTTGCTAGGGACATTTCAAAGAAGAACTGCAAAGCCAGTCAATGAGCAACCTCCTTAGATTCAGGTACGCTGTGTTGGATGTGCTGCAATCAGGACAAGGTTATCGATTCCAGGTATTCTTTGGGGACTCAAGAACATCAAAGCATGGGATCAAGTATCAGCAAGGGAAAACAACCACTAACAAATTGCTGAGTATTAGAATTCTCCAAAATTATAATGATAAACTGATTGATCCTGCTTTTTCCTATAGTTTAAATCCGCAAAAAATAGTTGAACCCAGGAAATGTATAGTAATATCATCACTAACAATATGGATATTCTTGGAATATCCATAGGCAATGACATAAAATGTATATGCCATGTCTTTATAAACAGCCTTGACCATTTCCCAGTGCTACTTGGCTCATTTTTATATTAAATCTCTGGCTCAATATTCTATAGCATGGAGAAGCTAGAGCCATTAGTTTTGGCTCCAAGTATCATTGGTACTACAAGGGTTCTCGAGACGTATACTCTAACCGCACTTCTATAAAATTGCAACTAACAATATCTGACCCCACGGACAAATGCAACCATTATGCAGATGAAGGGGTCTTCATATAATATTCCCTTAATCATTGACTAATTAATCCAGTGCTAGCTTTTGGAGCATTTGAAGCGGCCAACAAGTGTGTGTGTCAGCATCAGAAAATGAGTTAGGACCCCTCTTATTTTGACCCCTCTAGAATCAAAAGTTGGACCGATATCTTGTTTTCACTACCTCCAACTTATCAGGAAAGCTGGAGGCAAGAGCTTAGTGAAACACCGGCTAAATCAGGATGACTTGATATAAATAACATGTGTGGATCTATGTTTTGTCAAGCAGTTTTGAAAAGAAAAAGTTAGACTATGGCAGCAAGCAAAATACACTTAAGTTTTTGCATGATGATCAAATATGAACTTTCCGATGTTGAAACCTATAATGTCCGAACCTCCTTTTGAAACTCTGATCAGCTATGCAATATTTAGGAATCGATATGTCTCTGATCAAGTTATCGATGCAGAAATTTTATTCAAATCATGTACAAAACAATAGCTACTTGAGGTTCAACACTTGAACGTACATAACCAAACTACAAAAACACACACCAGGCTACACAACTAATGTAAAACGTCATCACAAGGCACACATCAGTGCATCACAATCCGCAAGCACGGTGCCACCATTCGCCTGGTTTGCAAAAGAAATCAAGATCGTGTACCAGCAACAATCTAAAACCTAAAAATTTCTCCCCTGTAAGAAAAAAATCTACCTGCAAATTACTATACTCCCCACATTCCCAGGGGATGAACCTCCCAACATCATTAACATTTGACTCCGTTCACAAATTCCCAGGGGATAAACCTCCAAACATCATTAACTGTGCCAAGTCGACCATAATGGCATGATGTCACGCGCACTGGTTTCCACATCCGCAGCTTCTCCTTAAGTTAACCTTCCGAGAGAGGCTGCCAAATCCTTCTCTAATTATTATATAATTAAGCTGATACTGTATCATGAACGTATTATAAGTGCAAATGATACTAAAACAAAACAAGGTGCACCCTTTCGAAGATTAAATTAAATAAGGCACAAGCTTAATTCTATATACATAATAATTGTCTGACTATTTTTCTCCCCATCTTCCTTTGTTTTTTAATGAAAGAAAGGTCTCTTGATGCTCAAGTTTCTGCGTAGTAGCGAGAAAATAAAAGCCTTTGAGTCATTCTCGTCGACTCCTATCTCAAATATGACCTTTCGATAAAGAGACCATGTCTTGGTCGATCTGTCTATATATATCATTCCAATCCTCTTCTCCTCAGCCCCCAGTTCCAAGCTTGCTACACATTTTTCGGTTAATTTTCAACTAGATAGCTTGCGAAGTATTGTTCACCATGGGCATGGCTGAGAAGAGGTCGGTGACGGAGATGAGATGGAGGAAGCCTGGGCTGATCACCAAGACATTGGACCGGTGCCGGAGCGCGCCGGCGACGCAGAAGGCAGCCGAGGGCTGCTTCTTGGTGTACGTCGGCGCCGGAAGGCAGAGGTTCGTGGTGCGCACCGAGTGCGTGAACCACCCGCTCTTCCGGGCGCTGCTGGAGGAGGCTGAAGAGGCTTTTGGGTACACAGCCGCGGGGCCGCTTGAGCTTCCCTGTGATGCCAAGGCATTTGCTGATGTGCTGGAAGAGATCGAGCAGGAGAAGCAGATGGCCGCAGGGACAAGGCGCAACCTCGCCAGGAGGAACTCCTACTGGCTGCTTGACTGGTTGTAGCATGCACTGTATTTCATGGTGGCCGAGTTGATGAGCTCTGAGTTTCTGTTGAGCTTATATTCTCAAACTATCATGTACAAATCGGAATTAACCTTAGCATTCCCAAGTATGGTAATTGGTCAAAACCTCATCATATGTTTGGTAATGCTAGATGTTGTTCTTTCTCTTTCTTTTTTTCTTTTTTATTATAAGGTAATGTTAGATGTTCATGTGTGCTCCTCTCCTAAGTTGTAGTAGCTGTGGACGAAAGTTTTCTACACATACATAATAGAATCTGTAAGTTTTGTGATGTCTACATACAAGACGTATTGCTGTAATTCAATAACATAAATGAGCATTCAAGTCATCTACGAAACAGAAATGAGCATTCAAGTCGTCTCACACTAATTGCATGTAATTTAGATGGAATTACGCTAAATTAGTCAGCTACAGTGTTTTCCGTGGTTCATCTCTTATGCAAATTCCATGCTAGCCAAAATTTGTCCAACTCCAAACCCCATGTTCACGCTAGATTACAGATCCTCGACTATAAGAAGACTTTCTCTTAATCTCAAAGCACCAATAGAAACACGCTTTTGCCGACTAGACACGAGGCACGCCAATGAAGGTTAAGCATCAATTAACTAAGTGATCTAATATCAACAAAAAAGCTAGGCAGAGACAAGGTCAAAAAAGGGGAAGTCGGTTATATCAGTATAGCTACAAGAAAGGCATAGAGAAAATGAACAGTTGTTTAGTAGATAATGTAATGGAGAAGATATATATCAACCGGCCATTGGTTTTCCATCTAATTGATCAAATGAAAAGGATGATTTTCATCTATAATGACTGATAGATTACAGGCTTTCGGCGATCAAAAGGACTAATATTAGGTTTGGATTGAACTCTGAGTACATAAATTTATTCAGATAAAACTATATTAGTGCATTGCTATACATACCGGTAGCATCTAGCACCACTTGAGACCTTTTCCCTAGCAAATACCACTTGATGCTTGCTAGGGTCATTTTGAAGAACTCTAACTCCAGAGCCAGTCAATGAGCAACCTTCTTAGATTCAGGTATGCTGTGTTGGATGTGCTGCAATCCGGACAAGCTTGTCGATTCCATGTATTTTTTTCTTCTTTCAGAGGACTGAAGAACATAAAAGAATGGGATCAAGAATCAGTAAGGGGAAAACAGCCACTGTAAATTGCTGAGTGTTAGAATTCTCCAATAATAATAATAATAATAAACTGATTGGACCTGCTTTTTCCTATAGTTTGAATCTGCAACAGGTAGTGTACAGTAAGCATACTATCATGACTAAACATAGGGATTGAATATCCAAAGGCAAGGCGTATATGTCATGTCTTGATAAACAGCCTTGACCGTTTCAATGCCAGTTGTCAAATCTCTGGCTATATATTCTATAGCATGGAGAAGCAGAAGCTAGAGCCATTAGTTTTGGCTCCAAATAACACCAGTAATCCAATGGTTTCTCGAGACGTAAACTCTAACCCCACTTCTACAAAATTGCAACTAGCATTTTTTGACCCTACGAACAAATGGAACCATTATGCTGATGCAGAGATGTTCATAAAATATTTTGGCTAATTGATCCAGTACTAACTTTTGGAGCATTTGAAGCAACCAGCAACCGTGCTCGTCAGCAGTACGAAATTAAGTAGGACCCATCTTAATTTGACCCCTCTAGTCTAGAGTCAAAAGTTGGGTCGATCTTGCTTTCACTGCCTCCAACTTGTTCTGAAAAGCTGGAGCCAAAAGCTTGGTGAAACACCCTGTAAATAAAGTTTAGAGGCAATAGATCAGATATAGACAAATCTGCTTGACAAGATGAAACAGAAAAAAATTAGTTTCGCCCCAGGTATTTACTGATTCATGTTACAGTTTGAGGACCGGAGAGAATTGCAAAGCATCGTGCGCTACACTAACCACGGATCCTGAAGAACAATCCCTAATAGCTAAATATTTCGTCCCTAAAATATGCACACGCACGGCACTATGGGGACGAACCGGAGAACAGAGTAGCAGCAGATCAATTGACAGAGTACAGAGAGTTGCGCCTGCAAACCACCCGTCGCTCTTCTGCACCACCTGCTCCGCGTCCGTTTCCCCGCGAAGACCGCCGCATCGAAGAGCCTTCTCTCCTCCCAGCATCATCTCCGGCAGCGGCGGCGAGGCTGGGCGGCCTCTAATCTCCAGTTCTCCACTGCCGCCGCGTTCTGCCAGGGAAACTCTTTTTTTCTTTACAGGCGCCAGAGGTGATATGCAAATGCGAGAGGGGTTTAGTACAAATTACCAAACCAATGGGCTCAAACCAATGGGCTGAGCCCACTTAATATTCAAGCCTCTCTGCGGCCCAGCCTTGACCCTCTAAACCCTAATCCTGGCACTGGACGGCCGAGACCTGCCCACCACCCCGCACGCGCCGCATCCGACGCTCAGAAAACGCCCACGTATCCCAGACGCTTCCTTTATAAATCTGCCTCTCCTCTCCGAAGCTCCACTCGCCGCCATCCCCATCCGCCTCCCCCGCAGCGTCGCCTCCCGTTCGGAACCCCAAGCTCCCCCCGCCGGCGAAATGGTACGTCCCCGCCGCCGTCCCCCAGCGTCATCCTAACCTGCCGCCCCTCTTACTGTCTGCTTGGCTCTGATCTCCCATCCTGGATATCAGGACCGAGGCGCTGTTTTAGTGTTTTAATCTCGTCTAATGGTGTCGATGGCTAATCTCGCAGGCCCCGAAGCGAGGCGGCAAGGCGCCGGTGCCGGCGAAGAAGAAGACGGTACCGCCGATGCTCCTTTCCTTGCTTCAAATCGCTGTGTTATCAAATCTAGGCTGTGAGCTGACTCGAGTGGGCTGGTGGTTGTTGCAGGTGACGGTGGCGAACCCGTTGTTCGAGAAGAGGCCGAAGCAGTTCGGTATCGGCGGCGCGCTGCCGCCCAAGAAGGACCTCCACCGGTTCGTCAAGTGGCCCAAGGTCGTGCGCATCCAGCGCCAGCGCCGCATCCTCAAGCAGCGCCTCAAGGTGCCCCCGGCGCTCCACCAGTTCACCCGCACTCTCGACAAGAACCTCGGTATATACATGACTTCTTTTATTCACGTGTTACTGTACTAGGATTCTGCAATTCCTGATGTAGTTAGAAGATGTACTCTTTTATTGTGACCTGTGACTCGTGCAGTAGTTTTTTTTTTTTTTGAGCGTGCAGTAGTTAAGTTACCAGTATTAGCTTCCTCAAGATAACTACGAGTTTTGATGTTTGTGTATTAAGCTTCATTTGAGTAGGTGACATTGGCTGCTCTGCTCTTGCATTATTAGGGCAATGCATGTTGTGGTGTGCTAAATGCATGCTAGTTTGCCTTTTATGAATTTATGGCTTTCTTATCCAGTATGTCAATTTGAATAGGACGTGCTTGTAATGGATAGATGTTTTCATTAATGTTTGCATACTGGTTCTCTATCCATGATGAATATGGTTGTCAGCTTAAGAATGCAGAGTAGAGTACCTGAGCTTTTTTTTCACTGTTTCACTGTTTTAGTATATATTGACATGCTAGGACAGTATGATGTTAAATAACATAATGAGCTTGTAGAAAAATTGAAGACCTAAGCAATTGCTAGCAGCAGCCTTTTCTTCTAAGGATGCCAGCAGTAGCAAAAATCATTTTTAGTTTAGTCCACTATGTGGCTGCTTGCTATGTTTGGACCTGGAGCCATGCATTCTCTGTTTGCTTATTATTTGTATACCTCTATATCTGGCAACAGTTAGCTTCTGCAAGGCTTAGTGTTAAGTCTCTCTTTTAATTCACTTATTGCAGCTACCAACCTTTTTAAGATGCTTCTCAAGTACCGCCCTGAGGACAAGGCTGCTAAGAAGGAGCGGCTTTTGAAGAGGGCCCAGGCTGAGACTGAGGGTAAAACCGTTGAGGCGAAGAAGCCAATTGTTGTGAAGTATGGTCTTAACCATGTCACTTACCTCATTGAGCAGGTACTTACATGGGTTTCTTTCATAACCAGTAGTTCATTACTTAATCATGGATACCTTGTGTGGTTACAAGAAACAATCAACTGATTACTCATTGTGTGTTTTACTGCAGAGCAAGGCCCAGCTGGTTGTCATCGCTCATGACGTTGACCCAATTGAGCTGGTTGTGTGGCTCCCAGCCCTGTGCAGGAAGATGGAGGTCCCATACTGCATCGTTAAGGGAAAGTCACGCCTTGGATCGGTATATTTACTCCTCCATTCCCATGTTGTCTACTTATGAAATCTCTAACGTCAGATAGAAACAATTTCTCATTCTTTAACTGCCTGTAGATTGTTCACAAGAAGACCGCCTCTGTTTTGTGCCTGGCCACTGTCAAGAACGAGGACAAGCTTGAGTTCAGCAAGATCTTGGAGGCTATCAAGGTATGGAGCTCTAAATAACCCTCCCTATCTTTGATATGACGTTCTCTTGTTAACTGTCTAACATGTCCTATGTCCGCCATCCTTCAGGCGAACTTCAATGACAAGTTCGACGAGGTCAGGAAGAAGTGGGGAGGCGGCGTCATGGGCTCCAAGTCCCAGGCGAAGACCAAGGCCAGGGAAAGGCTCATCGCCAAGGAGGCTGCACAGCGGTTGACCTAAGCATAGCCTTCTGTGTCGAGCATATGCCATGTAGTTTCCCTTTCAGTGTCCTGATTTTGACGAGGAACTCGAAACTCTTATTAGCAGCACTGTGGAATCAATCGTATTGTGGTTTTCTGATTCGTGTTCTGTTCGCCCAGATCATGTCAAGATCAGATGAGTTTACCGTGTTTCGTTTTTACTCCTATATAGTTTTGTCTATTATGTTGAGCCAAAGCTGACTGTGGAATCAATCGTATTGTGGTTTTCTGATTCGTGTTCTGTTCGCCCAGACCATGTCAAGATCAGATGAGTTTACCGTGTTTCGTTTTTACTCCTATATAGTTTTGTCTATTATGTTGAGCCAAAGTTGGTTGTGTATGTTCGCTCTACACTGTTTGTTAGATAGTTTTCACATTGAAAGATCGTTTCTACCATGTCCATTCTACCGGCTTAGTGCTTTGGTGTTGTCGCTGATGTATTTTAGATCATTGTAGAGTGGCAGAACCGAGCTGAAAACTGCACGTGCAACTGCACGTATAATGAAAACGTTACTGTTAGTGTTGCAGAAAAGAGCCCAAAGGCTCGAGTTGAGGTTGAGAGTTGCAGAAAAGGGACGAAAATCTCAGAATTGAAGAACGAGCAACTAGTATCTCCAGCTGCATTACTCATCCAACATAACTTCCTTATTGCCAAATTTGAAAGAAGTCCAGTTTTGAAGGTGCCTTGGTCTTCCAAAGAAGCAACTTATTGTGTGCTACTTTGCAGACTGCGGTGATATGTAGGCTGAGATATATGGCTCATGTTTTTTAATTTTTTTGAAATCTGCACTTTTGTGTGTACAAAAAATCGAAACAAAAATCTGTGTGGAGATAATGCTGAGATGCATAGTTGCGTAAAATCTCATTGAAGAATTCATAATATTTTGGCTTGAGCAAAAAAAGACAAATCTGCAGTTCTAGATGGTGAACAGTGCCGAAATTCAAAAAATTGAAATTTTTGTCAGATTTGTCTTTTTTTGCCTAGGCCGAAATACTACGAATTTTTCATTGAGATTTTGCACAACTATAGATCTTAAGATTATCTCCACCCATATTTTATGTTTCGATTTTTTGGAAACACAAAAGTGCAGATTTCAATTTTTTTTTAAAAAGGCAGCCATATGCTCGGTCTGCGTTTGGGGTTTCCGGTACTTTGCATGCTTATTTATTAACGATCAAAGCAACGAATGACCGCCGTGTTCTTTCTTCTGGAAGTAGGGGTTGTAATCCTCGATCGCAGCCACAATGCTTGGCAACTTAGGCGCCGGGTAACCGCGGGTGGGCGTCGTCGGTATGTGGACTGAGATGAAGCTTGCCCGTGCTCAGAGAGAAGCCGAATTGGGTGGGAAGGCAGAGAAGCCGAATTGGGTGGGAAGGCAGCGAATTGGCGGTGGGACAGACTGAATCGGGGAGGTTTGCGTCAATGGTGTTGTTGGCGCGGGCAGCGGCATCTGAGCTCTCCCGGCTAGATTTGGGGCAGAGGAGGAGCGGCAGGGGCCCGGTGGGAGGACGGACGGACGTGGGCAAACATCAGAGGAACGACGACGACCACAGCGGGGGTGGCAGCGCATAGATTTCAGCTCAGGCAATTGGCATTTCCCGCCTATACTTTTTCGGTTTGGCAAAACGGGTTTCTATTTGGAGGGAGGGGTGATAGTATTTTTAATGTCTTCCAAAAAGGTTTAGACATAAAGAGGCATTTAGGGGGGACTGCTGAAGCAAGTTTTTTGCTCGTTTTTAAGGAGTGTGGCAATTTTAGGTGGGGGTTTAGGGTTTATGTACTCTGGTGGCAGAGCCGGTAACAACGAATGGAAGATGCGCGTTAAAAAAAAGACTAACATGCTCATGCTCGTAAATGGGCCGGGTCTTCACTGGAACAGATGCGTCACGCCATTGCCGGAAAGTGGGCCATGTGTCACGGCTTCACGTGCTCCTCACGCCGGATTCTCACAAAGGCCCAAAAAAAATGCCCAGACGAACAAGTCACGTAAACCCAACGAAAAGGCGAAGCAAACCTCTCGTGCTCCTGCGCTCTGTTCTCTCCTCTCCACCGAAGCCAACTCCTCCTCCGCACCCCAGCCGATCTCGCGCCGAGGAAGTACTCTGCACAAGGTGAGCTCGATCCATCCATCCATCTCCCCCCGTCGCGCGGATTGATCTCCCTCTCATTGCTACGGATCAATCAGTCAGCCCCTGCGGGACATCTCGGATCAGGGCTTTATTTTTGGAGGATTTTACGTTCTCTCTCGCTAGATTCGTGGGATTTCTCGGGCCAGCACGCGTTTCCTTGGTCGTTTGTCATGCTATTTCCCGCCGCCGCCGGAACTATGGTGCTCCCTTTGCTTCCCATTTCGCTGCCCCGGTTGATGGAGAGGGGGGACACGCGCTGATTTCTGTTTTTTGGGAGCGCCGTCTAGATCTAGCGGGAAGGCTTGGCTGCCTGGAGGGCAAATGCGCCTGCGCACCGATTTTGAAGGTCTTTTTCTCTCTTGCCCTAGGTTCCGTGTATGCGTTCCGAGGTTGGATCAGTCAGTTGCAGAGCCAGCACGACCGCACGACGCGTTCGTATTGTAGTGTAGAAATTTGTACTCGTGCGGGTCTGCATCTATCCTATGAAGAAGTGCTTGAGGGTGATACGTTAGTTCACTCCTTCATTTTAAGGGTCTCTGACTTGTTAATTTTTTCTCCACACGCCTCCCTCGGTTAGGAGCCGAATTCCGTTATTATCAGTGAGTTGTTAATCTGTCACGGTGAGTTGTTGTGTTGAGGCATTTCTTTGATATCACAATGTCTGTCTAGTGAATTAGTGTAATTTTGATATCACAATTGTTGTACTGAGTCATTTCTTTGAGAAGCAGATGCTGTATGTTTGTCTTGAAGTCGGTGGCCCTTATTGTTAAAAGTTTTGTATTGAGAAGCGTCACTCTAACTTTTCTTTGAATGATATCATGTTGTATTTCCGTCGTTTGATAATGCTTCAGCCCTTTGGACAGGGTCTAACTTCATTACTTTTCTGTTTATGCCAGTCAGATGATGGACCTGAGGAGTTTGAGATTGGCCTATTTCTTGGTTCTATGTCTTGTTCCTTTCTTGCATCATGCCGTGGCTATTCGTTTTGTGATGGATAGGGAAGAGTGCTTCTCTCACAATGTTGATTATGAAGGGGACACCGTTCATGTATCATTCGTTGTGATCAAGGCAGAAACACCCTGGCATTATTCCACGGATGGTGTCGATCTTGTGGTATGGTCTTGTTTCTCTATTCCATTCTCTTATATGTCCACTTTTCTCCATGTCTAAACTACACCAATCAATTGTACTATGGTGAAATATCTGCTTGCATTGTTGCCAAGTAGTTTTTGTGTTTATAGTTAGTTACTCTTTGTAGTCCTACTTACTAAGCTATTTATTATAAGTCACATCCTGTGCGAAGCTTATTCAGTCATGATTTATTGCAGGTGAAAGACCCTAATGGCAATCAACTCCATGATTCGCGTGACAAGACTAGTGATAAGTTCGAATTCATAGTTCAGAAGAGAGGTGTCCATCGCTTCTGCTTCACCAATAAGTCCCCGTATCATGAAACTGTAGACTTTGATGTGCATGTCGGCCATTTTTCATATCTTGACCAACATGCTAAAGATGGTAAAGAGTTTTTCTGTGTGTGTTTTTAACTCATCTAACAAGTAATATGCCACTGATTCCTTTCATCTGGAAAATGCAGAGCATTTTAGTCCTTTGTTTGAACAAATTGCAAAGTTGGATGAAGCTCTCTACAACATTCAGTTCGAACAGCACTGGCTAGAGGCCCAAACGGACCGGCAAGCGATATGTAAGTTTCTCCTCTCACATTCTCTCTTATAAGTACTAGTGAATCGTAATAGTTTAAGGCTCTTTTGTTGTCTTCTTTCTCAACCATTGGCCAATGTGTAATTCTACTGTTGCTTAATGAAAAATAATGTGTGCATCGTTCGGAGCTCCAATTTTGTCTCAAGATGCCAACACAATCATCTTCAGCTAGACTCAGTATCATTTACCAACTTGCGAATGGCTAGCTGGTTTTGAATTTTTGGAACTAATGTGTACTCCACTAACTAGGAACGTGGCAATGCATGCCTAGTTATATTTTCTGTAAACATCATGTTTAATCAGAGTCCTTCATTGCAGATGTCTAATCTTTCATCCAAGAATTTTTAAATACCATTTAACATGTCTTCCCAATGCGCATAGTTGACATTACTATGTACACTCATCATTGCTGAAAGTGCGATATTCCTTCTTTGTTGTGTTGCAGTAAACGAGAACATGAGCAAGAGGGCGGTCCACAAGGCACTCTTCGAATCAGCTGCCCTGATTGCAGCCAGTGTTGTGCAGGTCTACTTGCTGCGTCGCCTCTTTGAGCGTAAGCTGGGTGCATCTAGGGTCTAATTTCTGCATCTAGCTCTCCTTATACCCACCAACCCAACCGGATTTCATTACTTCATTGTATGGTTAAGTAGATTGGCTAAACCTGTTCACATATATGTGCATGTTTCTTGAAGAATTTTGTAATTCAGTTGAGACAGATGGTGCCGTGCAGCATTGACGTGTCTTCTATTGTCATCCTGAGTTTCATTCATACCCATGATATGTATCAGCACTTGCGTATAGTGTGCTAATTGCTCCGTCCTAGGGTTTTTAAATGTAAGAGACATCATCGTCAGACGACCAGGACCCTAAAATTCTTTGGAAAGATGAAGCGATTCTCTCCTGTTGGCAAAGTTTTCTGAAGAACATAAGGCCCTCTTTGCATCATAGGATTCTGAGAATAGGAATAGGACTGCCAGCCCAAACCTGCTATGATTCCTTCCAGTGACGAGAGATGATGTAGGCTGGGGTATTTAAGCATCTTTGATTCTGCTATGATTCCTCGATCTGATTGTCTGAGACCTACTCTAGATCTAATCAGATGATGCCAAATCCAAGGAGATGAAACAGTTGGAACCCATGTGCAGGCTCTACAAGATTAGATTGGGTTTTGGGGGTACCGCAACCTCTCAAATTGGTAAGCTAGAAAGGAACACTGGCACTGGCATTTGAAAAGTCCAAATATGATTGGCAAGCTGGCATTGCTGTCTCACTAACATCGTTCCAGGAGTCTCTAATCAGTGCCATTATCATGAATTAGATCCGTCGTCGTGATTCTACATGAGTTTTTTTTCACTGAATCCAATAACCATTTTTTGTTTGCACATGGGTTCCAACCGTTTTTTACCAAACCGGATAACCGAACCTAGGCTGGGAGAACCTTATTGGGAACTGTCGCCTCGTCTTATTGAACAGGTCACAAACTCTAACAAAACACAAGAAAACATAAAAAAAAACGGAGCCCTCTCGCCGATAAGGACCGGTATCCACCGCGGCATGAGGCAGAAAACGCCTAATCGCCTATCTCGTGAGAAGAGACATGGGAAGGGGTATGCACGTGTTTCGTTATCTGCCAGAGTTGCTCTATGGCATATTTCATGTCGAAATTTGGCACGCTTGTACGATACATCCTTATTTACATCTCTTCTTTTTCAAAACTTTAAAACATCTTTTTGAATTCTTAAAGGAAAAGCTACCGCTAGCCCGAACTCACATTTGATATTATTTTTAGAAGCTCTATATTATCGTCTTCAATGGGAGAGACCCACCATTCAAAAAAGAAAGAAAGGGAGAGACCCTGAATTGCCTCGCTGCTCAATACCATCCTTCTTTCTTTCTATCATGGGAGTACGATTTTACAACTTACAAGTGTCATCCAGAGAGCACATTCTGCTTTTCTACTTCTACGTGTTGAAGGCGGTGCAGTCTCGTCTGATCTCCCCGCGCCGGCCGCTCTTCACACCGACTCTCCCAAGCTTGACCATGGCCTCCTTGAACGCCTCGAAGAAGAGCGTCTGGTTCCCGGCGAAACCCTCCACCGCCGGCCGCGACGCGTCATCGTCGTGCAGCGCCTGGTCCGAGGCGAACAGCCCGAGGCCGCCGGCGAGGTTGGCGTAGTAGGCGTTGTCGAAGACGGTGGGCGTAACGGGGTCCATGTCGACCGCGATGGTCGGGCCGACGTCCGGCGGGCACGCCGCCATCAGCTGCCGCGCGTAGGACGCTTTGTAATATGACGGCTCCGTGCCGCCGGAGCGGTAGAGCCGGCCGGTGAAGCGCGTGCAGTGGGAGAAGCCGACGGTGTGCGCGCCGGAGAGCGCGACCATGTCGGCCACGGTGAGGTTGTTGTCCGCGAACATCACGGCGAGGGCGTCAGCCTGCATATCCGCGCCTGGCAGCCTGCCCGCGACGTCGCCGGCCTTGGAGACGAGCCCGTCCAGCCGGCCGAGCTCCACGGTCCAGCTCGGGCCGGAAGACTACATTGCCGTACGTGCACAAACCCAGGGATCAGTCAGGAGTCAGGACAGGGAGCTGCAGAACATGACGAGCTGGAGACAGAGCGTAACTGATGATTACCATTGTGACGACGTCCCTGGCGGCGAGGGCGAGGACGTCGGCACAGGAGACGACGCCGGGGCAGGCCTTCTCGACGGCGGCCTTGGCGCGCACGACGGTGTCGAAGCCGTCGCCGGCGAGGGACAGGTTGTCCGGCGCGTCCTTCTCGGCGTCGTTGCTGCCAGACGCGATCATCACCGACGCGTCACAGCCCTGCCCGGTAGACAACAACACCATTCTTTTGGTTCACGCTCGAGCTGACAGTATCAAAAATTATTACTAACCACAGCAGAGCACGAGCAGAGCCCAAAAATGTTCTGCCGCGGATGAGAACGAGGGATGACGTGGAGAACGTCGGAGATCGGCAAGGTGGCGTCTGCCTGGCTGTCCTAATTGATGGTTTTAAATTGATGTAGCCCAGTTGACGTGCTGTCACATGGCAGCAATAATCTGCTGCGCAATGTCTCTACCTAATCTCTCGTGCTACTAGTACCAAGTATGGAATCTCTCTCCTTTTTTGAGAGTTTTCAGGAAAACTAGCCAAATTCACTGTGATCTAAGATGGAATCAATCAATGTCTGGCTAGTTAATGGGATCAGTAGTGCAGATGTAGACAACTAGACCGGGACAAGCTGCTCGTGTTACTGAGCTGGAAAAAGAAGAGCAGCAGATTTGCAACTTGCAAAAGTGAGAAATCCTGTTGATTCTCCATCGATATACGGACTTGAAACAGTGAATAAATCGTGGAAAAATCTGAATCCCGAGAGAGTTCAGAGGAACCAACAGAGCAATGGCGTGGGCCGATCTCTTCTTGCCAGCGGCTCTCACCTGGACGAAGCAGTCGTGGAAGAAGAGCCTGAGCGTGGCCGGGACGGTGACGAAGGTCTCCCTGACCTTCCTGGCCACCGCCGCCCGCACGATCGACTCCACGCGCGGGCACGTCGACCGGTAGTAGCCCGGCGACAGCTTCGCCTCGCCGGACACCGCCACCATGGCCGCCGCCAGCGCTACGGCGAGCAGGCAGCCGCGCGCGCCTCTTCCCCATCGCTCCATGGTCTCGGAAGCTAGCTGCTGCCTCTGATGAGTGCGGTGCTTGCGTGTGCGCGTGCTGGAATTTTGTTTGCTGTGGAGGGACGCAGCTTCAGTGACTTTGCGTGGGTGACTTTGTGGTGATTGACATGTGGCCCCTACACACGGTGGGTCTCACTGGACAGTGACTCAAAGTCACGTGACTTTGTATTTGGCAAAGTCACTAAAGCTGTGTCCGCTGTGGAGAGAAGGCAGCTACTGCCCCACTGCCACTAGTCACTACAGTGACTGAAGGGAGCTGGATTGTAAGTGGCAGGGAAGACGGGTCTACATACATAGTTTTTCTTGCCTTTTTCTTGTGAAAACTATTGTTGTACAGGTGAAATCGAATTATGGATGAAAGAGGTTTTTTATTTTATTTTTTGGGACAACTGAAGACTTAGCCCCTGTTCTTGCGGTGCATCTTATGTTGTCGGAGGGCGTGTGGAAGAGTCTCTTTGGTGTATCTCGTGGGATTTAGTCAGCATCTATCGTCGACAGATCCGATTGGATATGGTCTTCGTTCATCTGTGTTTGTGTGTCTATAGGTTGGATTCTTTCGATGTACGCTTCTTCGATGACGGTTGCTTATCTTGGTGCGCTGGTCCTGTGAATCCTTAGCACGACATCCTCCCGAATGTCTATTACAATAAGGTTTACCCGACTCCGATGACGGAGAGGTGATGACAGCGGCATGTCTTTGACTCACTCCAGTGCTTGTAGTCTTCGATATGTGGTCTATAAATCTGGATGTAAATGGATAATACTAAAACATGATTAGATACATGAATCTAGAAAATGTTAAAACATTTTATATTTAGGAAACGGAGTGAGTATATAAAGGGAGTTAAATTGCATCCACAATAAATATTAGGAATAAATTATACGTCCAAATTCGCTTAATTAAATCCTATCCAGAGTAGAAGAGAAATAAATCTATATAAGATAGATTAATAATTTATCTCATTCCTTGTAACACATAACTTTTCGAGCTATGGGGCTAAATTGAGCGAGCTAGAGTTGGCTCAAGATCAGCTCAGTTTCCCGTCAATACTCCTCATTTCTTCTTTGAGTCGATCTCGAGTCGAGCTAAAAAAGAGTCAATCTGGAGCGGCTCACGAGTATCGGGCTGTTCTTCCGGAACTAGTTGTGTGAACTGGCTGCAGCTTCTCCCGTGGCTCCTCCTAGATCGCCCACCAATACTAACCCGCTTCACATGCATGAAGTTACAGTAGTCTCCACGGAGACGGATGCTCTCCTCATACTGCATACAGGTGGCCTCGCGGAAGTCTGTGACATGGGAGTACTCCACGGTAATCGGGCGACCAGAGTAAAGACGGCCCTGAAGGGCATTGTGGGCAGCAACTGCATGCTCTTCCTCCCTGAACTGGACATAGACATTGCCGATCATGTGGTCAGTAAGGTTGTCACACACATTCAGGGTCTGAACCTCGCCAAATTTCTTCAGCTCCTCATAGATATCCTCATAGAAGTCCTCAAAGTGCTCCTGCATCTTCTCTGGGGGAATAGTCTGACCAACTCCAGGGGTGATCATATCAGGGCGCTGGTACATGTTAGGGAGCACAATAGTTGGTGATGTGGTTGGCTTGTTGTGGAGACGGGAGCAGCGATCCCCATGACGGCAAGCCCCAATCTTGAAGTAAAAGGGGCAGTTGGCCCTGTCCTTCTGAGCACTAAATATTGAAGCCAAATGCTCCGCCATGGTTTTGAGAGCACTTCAGGAGACACTAAAGCTGCACAGAACCAAGATAAGAGTTAGCAGCACGTCAAAAAATTATCGCCAAATCAAAAGAATCTGTTAAAATTTGGGCCCATTTGGGGCAGCCCAATAAGAAATTCCTGAAATCTCAAATTGGCCCATGTGCATGGCAGAATTTTGGAGGTGCAAAGTGGTGCTAAAGTTTATTCCCACATTGCTAATTGGAGAAGACAAACACCACCTTATATAGTGGAGTGTTATATCACTTGGTGTGCTAGTTGAGAATAGAAGGCTCTCTCGTGCGCACTCCTCCTCCTCCGCCGCCGTCCGTCTCGACACGACACGACACGCCGCGAGTTGCGGGAATGAGCCGAGCCGATGCCTATATTTTTGCTGTTCAGGCGTACGCATACAGCTTAGCCAGTTCGGGTCGCTCCCGGATCGTGGGTTGCTGCACCGACTCGAACGTGTGCGACGTGGCCGGCCCACGTTGTACCCGTTAGGGTTTCCCGAACCGCACTATATATTGCCGTGCACTGCGTGCGTCGTCACATACCGAACCAATCTAGGTTTTGCCAATCTCGTGCCTTGCGCCGCCACCGTAGTCTACTCCATCCCGTGCACCGGCGAACGGGACAGCAGGTTTCCGGAACCACTTGTCCTTGTGATCCTGTACGGGAGAGGGCGAATAAGGTTTTTGGGAAGCGCCCCGCGCAACTGCTCTCAAGTTCTTCATCACGGCTCGACTTCCTGGACGATCTCCGGGTCCGCGGGCGACTCGTCTCCAACGTCGTCTTCTTCGAGCTGCTACCGTCGCCACTCAAGCTGCTGCCGTCGCTGCTCCAACGACTACTTCATCTACAATTGTTCGGTACGTTCGTCACGTTCCGATGGCTGTGTTCGTAGATGTCTTGCTGTTGTTCATGTTAATTAATACGTCTAGTATTTTCGAGATTAACATGTTAGTAGCTCTTGCGATCATGCTTTATATTCTGGAATTAATCATGGAAATTATGCCTAATAATCCAACAGAATCCATGTGTGCTTACATAAACATATGATTGGGTTCTCTCACAAAAATAGGGGACAAGGAATACTGAAATACCTTGATTAAGGTCTGTCACAGTGCATTACAGAAGATAAAATATGGAAGGGAACATTTAGGATTAAAGCAAACCAGGTTCACAGCAATGTATCTTTATATCAGCAACATGTATAATTCCTGTTAATTTACCCCTGTGCTCACAGTGTGATTGGAACATTATAAAGCTCAAGCTCTTGCAAGAAAACAAGAATCCAAAGTTCCCTGTTAACCTAGTCTGCACACTTACTAAAAATCGTTAACTTGAGGAGAACAAACTGAATTGAAAGAAGACCAAAACAATCATGATCTACTACGAGGCCACCTCAGGACAAGATCTTGCTCCAAGCAAAACTGATCAGTTTTTTAACCTAAATCTGCACATCGTTCAAAACGGTTAAACCTGAAGTGAAGATACGAAAGTGTTCCTCCCACTAGAACGTTAGTGTTTCTCGCCCTGCAACTGCAAAAGAGACCAAACAACATAGAACTAAAAGAGCAAAATTTTGCCTGTTCGTTTCCAAAAAAAATTGGCCTGTTGCCCGAGGGCACTCTTTCATGTGTAGCAGCCCTTGTCATATCCGCCCCAACAAAGATGACTATTCGATCTGCTTTAATACCTAATCTGCAGACCGTTTTAGAACATTAATCCGTGATGGAAGAGAACAACCCAAAACAAACAAAAAAGAACTACCTAACCAAAACATCATAGATGCACTCATGCACACATAGTTTAGAGCGAGACGGGGATGGCAATCTAGGGTCACAGGAAATCTACCACGAAACGTAGATCGATGTACAAGAGCTAGACGGGGTTGGCAATCTAGGTTCAGACGGAGGGCACGCACCTCAGGAGGGAGGGAACAACAGCGCTGCGACGATCGATCCTGCAGCTGGCGTGCTCGGACCTGATTCGGGCGGCGCCACGGCGATGTGGAGAAGAGATGTATCGGGTTATCGGGACTCGGGAGGAGGGCGGGGGTGCCTGTAGATATATATAGCACGACTATTGGGACCGATGACTGAGATTTTCGGGTAAATTTGTGTATTTCCGTACTCGACTCGATATGGATTTGTTACTTGAGTCAGTTAAACGGAAACGTCTTCCGTGCCAAGCTTTAGCTGGGTAAAAGCATCTCTAGCACCATGAGCCCGAAAAATTCCGGAAGATAACGGGTTGGGCCGTTTTTACTGCCCGAACAAGGGCCGCATATTGGTCGGCCCGGATAGTTTTATCCGGGGATCTAGATGAGCGGCGGCTCCGACACTATATCGTTGGTACTGGGGGTATCTAGGGTTCCGTCCCCTACCTCTATCATGATTTCTTCCCCGCCGCCAAGAGAGTTACTACTCTTCGGTGAGCAATTAGTCCCGATCTGTAGCCGATTTCACCCTGTTCCACCAGATCGATGATGGGCTCGACCATGCACGGCAGTGACGGGCTTGGCGGGCACGACGGAGGTCGTACACCTCCGGGCGAGGAGGAGGAGAGCCGTCGCCGCCGCCACTTAGAGGGAGCGAGCAAGCGCAGCCACCTTCGAGAGCGCAGGTGGGCCTGTCTGCTCTCTCGAGGCAACATCTACGAGGAGGAAGTGTCGCCGCGCCCCCGCTCACACGACGCTGAGGCGGGTAGCTCCTGCGCGGTGCCGATCGAGGTGCCGGACGAGAAGTCGGAGGAGGAGGTAATGGTCTCCGTGGGCGGTGGGCAAACCGGGTCATGCACCTTCGACGTGCTCCTCGAGCATGCGATGCCGTCCTTCAAGCGGACCGACGACGAGCTGGCTGCTGCAACAAAAGCGGTGGAGGAAGGCGCTTCCAGTGCTCCGATCTGCCTCGGAACCGTGGTGGAGGGGCTCAAACTTGTGTGGGCGGTCGACGACCATGAAGTATCTCGGTTTCGAGTCATCAGGCGGCCGGTGAAGAAGAGCAAATTGTTTAGGATAATATCATCATTGGTCTAATTGATTAAAGGTGTAGACTATATATCATTTTCTTTCCAATAGCAATAGGGTGACTAAGAAGCGAAATAAAAAATACTAACCTTTTAGGCTTGTGCTCGGTCGAAAGAAGAATGGCTGGACAAAGGTCTAGGCTAACTTGGCTGAGGTGGGTGATGCCAACACCAACATTGGCGGAGCCTCGTGGAGGCGAAACTGGGCTGCTGCCCCCCCTTTCCAAAGTGCAATTTTCTTTTACTAGGTAGGCTGCCAGTCTAATTAAGCCCATTAGCAGATAAGCCCAACTTCCCACTTCGTCGACACAGAAACGAACAGAAGAACAGAGCACGAACAGAGCCTACCTTCAAGCACGCGTCCGCCGCCCTCCATGGAGATTTGCCCAATCTTAGGTCTTCGCCAGTCGATCCTCCTCATAGCCCCTCGATCCTCCTCCTTGGCGCTGCGATCTGCTTCAGCTCCGCCTGGCCCCGGCGCCCAGCGCCCCGCTCCTGCACGCACGTCACCGGCCAGAGAGCCTTGACCGCCAGCGCCCAGATTAGGTATCTGCTCCCGATGTTTGATTTTTTTTTTCATTGAGAATTGGGATGCACCGGTGATTTAGATGCCCATTACTACACTGGATTTCTCAATTGATGCAATTTTTCTGATTTAGATTGCAATGGGAAACAATGGACCCTGCAGTATTTTTTTTAAAAGAAAACGAGATGAAGAAGTTGTTGAACATACATCCGTTCCTGATGCTATGGCTATTGTGGAATAATAAAATCAAAGGGAAGATGAAGATGTCCAGGATAAAATTCTAGCCAAGAAAAAGAAGAGCAACAAGCAAAATTCTAGCTAATATTGGAGCATAAAAAGTTACTTGTCCACAATGCCCAGGTATATTCAAACTAGTTATATCTGTTGTATTTGCGTCAACTAGATGCCTATATATATATCATATGACATTGTCATCTTAAAATACCTTATGCTGTTCTATGACTTGCCCAAATTTTTTTAATGCTTATTTGTTGTTTTCTATGAAAAATTTGCCCCCTCTTGTCTTTTGTTCACGCTCCGCCACTGAACACCAATAATATTTATCTCACATAAACAGCAGAATAAGAATAAAAAAATTTATAGTCAGCTTGAATTACGGACAACAAGATTGTCTCTGGCCAAAAGGAAATTAAGGAGACTCTTCAGTTATGGAGCTCGAGAACAAAAAATGAGCAAGCCTTGTAATGCTTGCGTGGGTAGACCGGTTTTAGCTTTTTTTTTCCCCCTTTTTCTTTCTCTCTTTGCCTTCTGCCTGTTTCTTTCACCTTGCTGCCAATGCCTTACCGGTTTGGACAAATAGCTCCCGAGCTACATAAAGCTCGTTTTAAAAAAATCGAAAATGATATTTTAAATTATTTAAAAATTGAGAATTTTTCCATATATGATAGTGTCGAGATTTACAAGCGTGTAAAGTTTTAACTTAAAATTCATTGTATTTTGTGCTGCACAAAAAGATAAATCAGAATAAAATTTTGAAACTGTGTAATGTACACCACCCAGATTCACAAATTTGTGTTTTTTGTGCAGCCAAAATGTAACGAATTTGGATTTAAAATTTTGCACACTTGTAGATCTCGACACTATCTACATCTAGGGATTTTTCCTCGATTTTTGAAAACTCAAAAGTGTCGATCTCGATTGTTTTTCAAAAAATGGGCTCCATGTAGCTCGGGGGGCCGTTTCCAGTTTCCACTACTTATGTTCCTTCAGAGTTTGGTTTATTTCTGAATGCATATAAGGTAGAGATGCCTCTACCTTCTGATTCAAAAAATAAAACAAAAATATATTAGCACGATCAACATTGGATCCGTCATTCTTGACCTAAATATACATAATGAGTTTGGTTCTAAAATTTCAAGACATAATTTTTTTCCGAGGGGGACATAATAGACATTCCATGTTTTTTAGGGACTACCGTGACATTGCATTCTAACCAACGAAAAAAATAGCGCGCTATTTCCCGGTTATTAGCATGATATAGCTTATTTGGAAAGGCTACGCTATATTTGACCAAAAGTTGACGCTATAGCGCTAATGACGTTTTATACGGGCTAAACCACGCTAAAATACATTAGCGTATAGCGGCGCTAAAAAAACCTAGAAATCCTCCTGATGGACCTGAACCCGTCGGCACAAAGGCCCCAAAAGCAACGCGCACACTCTCCCTCGTCACTCCTCAACCCTCTCCTCACAAACCTAACCTAGTTGTTGACGGGAGCGACGGCGGTGGCAGCGTCCGGTAGAGTTGCAGCGGCCTTGGCATTTGTATCTGCTACTATTTTGGTTACCTGGTTATGCATGTATGCTTCTGGATAAACTTTTAGGCTTGAAATCCTTATTATTTGGACTATTTCTCGCATTTTTTTTCATCATGCTATTTTACATGTAACTTCGCTATATCACGCTATAACTTTTATAACTTCGAGGAGGGTCACGCTATTTTCAATAGCACGTCGTTGATTCTAACAGCCCAAATAGTGAAGTTAGTAGATTAGGTGCTCGAAGGCTTTGAAGTACTGGAAACGTACTCCATCCAGCCCAGTCTAGCCCAAGTGCCCAACCCAGTTTCTGAGCCACACTAAAAAAACCAAAAATTCGCCCGTTCCCCAATTCTGAAGCTCTACCAAAGCCACCGCCGCCGGTTCCTCTTGCCATCGCCGCCCAACCAGCCGCGCTACTTCTTCCACTCCCCATCGTCACGACGGCGTCCTCCGAGCCCCAGTGAGTCCGCTGCCGAAGGTGCCGACGCCGCATCACCGGCGGCAAGTCCTTAGGAGCTGTGCTGTTGTCTGCTGTCCGCCTGTCCCCGTTGCCATCTTGAAGCATTTTACCTGAATACCACCGAGCTCTAGAGTCTAGATCCAACAAGACGCGTCCGCCGCCTCCCTGGGGGTTCGACATCAAAGATCCCCCGGATCGCACCATCACGACCAGGTGATGGTCGGCGACGAGGTGAAGCCTGCGGACGCGGCCGACGCGGACGCGGCCAACGGGGACGCGGCCACCACTCTTTGTGACGACCTGGAGCCGGCGCGCCTGCCGGACGACGTGCTCGCCAACGTCCTCCGCCGCGTCCCGCCGCGCTGCCTCGCCGTGTCCCGCAGCGTCTGTGGGGCGTGGCGCGACGCCGTGGACGGCCGCGGCCTCCTGCGCGCCGACCTGCTCCCGCTCTCGCTCGCGGGCCTCTTCATCCACTTCAACGACCACAAGTTCCCGGAATTCCTGGCCCGCCCCGGAGGCTCCTCCCGCGCGGTCAGCGGTGACCTCAGCTTCCTGCCGTCCACCAGCCCCCATTGCGGCCATTGGTGGGATGACGGCTGCGATGATTGGAGCGACTACAGCATCCGGGATCACTGCAACGGCCTCCTCCTGCTTAGCAATAACCGCGTGGTTAACCCTGCTACGCGGTGGTGGAATACTCTGCCGACGTGCCCGTCCAAGCACGGCACAGGGAGTGTGCTGTACCGTGAGCATCTAGTGTATGATCCGGTGTTATCGCCCTACTATGAGGTGTTCAGGATCCCTGCTTTGGGTAAAATTCGTCCGGGAGACGAGGCAGACCTGGAGGAATCGGAATGGGCACCATCCCTATGCAAGATGTGTGTATTCTCATCAAAATCAGAATGCTGGCAGGAGAAGTATTTCGTCCGAGAAGGGGATGCTGCAGGGATCCATGGTGAGATGCAAGTAGATTACGGGCGATTCAATGCCGTCTACTTTCGAGGAGCACTTTATGTACACTTCAGGGCTAATTTTATTATGAGGTACCTACATACTTGGTTTCATGTCTTATTTCACTTGTTTTACCGATTTCTTCTTTAAACAGTCTTGCACAATGATTTAATTATGCAGGATATCATCGTCTAATAATAAGTACAGTATAATTAAACCACCAGTGGGTCCAAAAGACAATAGCAGAGACGACTACTATCCATATGTTCAGATTGTAAGATCAAAAAGGGGGGTGTACTTTGTGGAGCTTGATAAGGGTTGGCATCGGCTGAAGTGTTGGCTTCGAGTTTGGATCCTTAATGAATCCTGTGGTGGGATGGAGTGGATGTTGATGCATGACAAAGACCTGAAGCCCGTGCTAGCACGTCGCCGGTTTTACCGACTAGTTCAATGGGTCTTAGAAGATATTAACTACAACCTGTTCCTTTCATCTAGTTCTCTGGAAAATGACAAGAAGGCAACAATTGAAGAGAAATTTGAATGGAACTCCGATAATGACGAAGACGAAGACATGGCTGATAATTGTTACTTAGAAGACAAGAAGAAACCAGTACTTGAAAAGAAATTGGAAAGAACTCCAACAATCATAGCGCACTTAACAATGGAAATATGGCTGAAGAGTGTTATGTGAATGAAAATCATTATGATAATTTGTATCGTGAAGACATTGAGATACTTGGGTTTCATCCATATAAAGAGATTGTCTTCTTGAGTGCATCAGCGCGGACAGGACTAGCATATCATTTGAATGGCTCGAAGATTGAAAAATTAGGAAATATATACCCAAAGGATTATAAAGATTTCAAAATGTTAATTAATGAAATAGAGAGGATAAAATCTTTTCCATACACTCCATGTTGGATTGAAGAGCTCCGTGGAAACAATTAGTCTAAAAGTTCGTCTAATATAGGAGCCTGTGTTATTTGCTATCTACTTGAGCAATGTAAGAAATGGCTTGCACAAGATGTTTGAGTTATTTTTAATCTGTATGTATTTTATAAGGATTTGATTATTTTCTACTGGAAACAAGTTACAATTAGATTTGTGTGAACCTTCTGTTGTGGGTATTGTTAATTTCAATTGTTACTACTTGTTATAGTATGATTTATCAGCTAGTTTCTTCTTTTGAATCATGCACTCCTAACAATATGCATTTCTCTACTTGTATCAATCTTCCAGTTAGCTATAGATATCTACAAGGCAACAAGAATTTCACTCCAAGTTAAATGTTGATGGATTTTGGGATTGCAGTAACATCATGGATTGGATTGTAAATCAATGTTGTACTTCCAACTTCTGTATCTTTTTCTTGCATGTACCGTTCAAATCTTTCTAACTTCTTTATCAACATGCCGACTCAAATTAATAGATTTTTCTTGTAGCAAAATAAGATCTCAGCTGGTGCTCCTAGCTACAACCATTTTGGGTAGGGTATAGACTTGCTAGTTCGCATCGAGTGTCTTCTCCTGACCATTTGGGTAACCAAGAAGAAGAAAGCAAGCATTTGAGGGTATTGAGCGATATTGTTCTGTAGGGAGAGATTGCATCACTTTGCTAAAATACTGTTTAGTTGAAGTTCGTATATTATACTGAAACATGTTGGGTTTTAATGCCATTAGTATTCTTGCAAAAAATTTGGTCACCAGAACCGATTTAGATCTATGTGTATATGTGTGCCTCAGCCTTTGATCCTGTTTCCTTTGTTTCGCACTTTCGCTAAAGTTTGTACTTCAACTTCAGTACCTGTTGTAACCATGGTGTGCTGCAGATGGATTGATTACTTCATTGGCTAAAAGAAATGGCTCACCTTGTCAACAGGATGATAATAATTCTCAAGGTGGCAAAAGAGTGAGATATTCTGCGCCAGACCTTCCAGAGGTAAGTGACTGTTGATATTACGAGACTTCTATTGCTAGTAAATTATATGCAGACTAGCTAAATAAAAATACATGAACAAGCTTTGCTTTGTTCTGTTCCAGCTAACTCTTGAGTTTTAGATCCCTTTGGTGGATTGATACTAACTAGACTTCCTAGAGCCATTTTCCTCAAAGCTTTGTCCGTTGTGTTTTCATTTGCTGCTATTGCTAGGGTTTAGAATATATATCCACTTGTCTTTCATGCCTTTCATGCTCCTGGAGGCGCCATCTCAATCTTACGTTCGCTAGGAGAACAATGTGCTTGAAAGAAATTTGACATAGCAGAATGGTTGGCTCGAATGATAGAAGAGATTACAGCAACAAAATTGACATGTTCTGTCAAACCAATCAGGCATTGGTATCAAGACATTCAAGTGGAACTCTACGCTCCCTACGATGTCAAATCATACTGTCAACTGAATTGTTAGCTTCAGATTGCTGTAACACCAGTGATTGAAGAACTCCACCTTACACTACCGCCAAAGAAGGAAAAGTGCAACTTCCCATGCACACTTTTATCTGACAGGTGTCGATACTCGATTTGGCATATTTACCTTGTCAATTGTGCTTTGCATCCCACATATGAACTTGGTTTGAGAAGCCTTACTATGCTGCATCTTTATAAAGTGCGTATTACGGATGAAGAGTTAGGGTGTCTTCTTTCCAATTCCCGAGCTTTGGAAAAACATATACATGGTTATGATATAATTCACCTCGATATACCTTGCCTGCTACAGCGGTTCAGCTACCTGGAAGTCTTTGAATGTTTGATCCTTCAAATGATAGAGAACTCCAATATCTCCAGTTTTTGCTTTGCAGGTAATCAAGTGCAACTCTCACTTGAGGAATCGCTGCAAGTGAAGAACGTGAAGTTGGACCATAGCTGTGTCATCAGACTTATCCTATTGATAAACTTCCATCCAGTGTGCCAAATCTTGAGACTCTTTACCACGCATTCTTGTTGTGAGGTATGCTTTTACACTTTCGTTGGTAAATTTAAATATATCCATATAACAGTAGCCATATCTGGAATATAAATAGGATAGAACTAGGCGTCCCCCGGGGATAATTTCCCCCGATCCCCCGGGTGGAGAGAGCGACACCTGTCCTTTGAATGGTCAATGAGAAAATAAACCACGGGCACCTCTCCTCTCGTTACCTCACAGAAAAAAACAAACCAACAACCCCTGGTCGTGTGCGCACCTATCCCGTCCCCGTCGCTCGGCCAACCATCGTCGGAGAAGAGGCCGTCGTCGGAGAAGACGCCGCCGCAGCTCCGGCGAGAGACCTCGCCGATCCCCGGAGGATAAAAAATCCCCCTGCCCCCAACAACCGACAGACGCCACGCCCACAGATTCGGTGACCTGGGTTGGCAGCGCCTCTCGCCGACGGAGCCTCCATGGACAGCTTGAAAAAGCCCTAAAAATTCTGCTACGTACGCTGGATTTGCGTCTCAGGGAGAAGAAAATTGCTACGGAACTTCTAAGAATTTGCTCCCATTGAAGATAAATTTGCATCTAATAGACAAGAAAATTATTACAATTCATCTGCAAATTTGCATCAAAAAGGGGAAAACTTTGCTACAAACTTTCTAAACATTTGCACCACGTGAGGAATCCGAAAACCGATCGTAGCAAACCTCTCTTAACTGTGATGCAAATCTAAAGACCGGTGGTAGCAATTTCTTCTTTCTATGATGCAAAAGAAAAGAACAGTGGTAGCAAATTTCTCATTCCAATGACGCAAATTTTCTTCATATAATGCAAAACCAAATACCGGTGGTAGCAAACAAATTCTTCATATAATGCAAAACCAAATACGGTGGTAGCAAAATTTTCCTTCATATAATGCAAAACCAAATACCGGTGGTAGCAAAAATTTCCTTCATATAATGCAAAACCAAATACGGTGGTAGCAAAAAAAATCTTTATATAATGCAAAACCAAATACCGGTGGTAGCAAATTTCTTCTTTCTGTGATGCAAAAGAAAAGTATTGGTAGTAGCAAATATTTCTTGCAATGATGCGAAACAATGGAACAATAAAACCGTAGTAGCAAAAAACCTGTGTTAACAAATTTCTTCGTTAAATGATAGAAAAGAAAAGAACCGGTAGTAGCAAATGTCTCCTTCAATGGTGCAAAACAAGAAAAAACAGTAGCAGCAAAATTCTCCTTCAGCACCAGTGGTAGCAGCGTCAACCTTGCCCGGTAGCAGCGCCCTCCATCTATGGCAGCATGGCTTCCCACGGACGGTAGCAGCCGCGACTACGGCAGGTAGCAGCGCTGCGGCGTGCAGCACCACCAACCCCTGCCCACACCAGTGGTAGCAGCGTCGACCTCGCCCGGTAGCAGCGCCCTCATCTATGGTAGCATGGCTTCCCATGGACGGTAGCAGCAGCGACCACGGCTGGTAGCAGCGCCGGGGCGTGCAGCACCACCAACCCCTGCCCTTGGAGCATCCGACGCGAGGCCGGCTCACACCTTGTCGAACCAGAACGGCGCTGAGGAGCGAGGCCATGTCAGCGTCGGCAGTGGCGCCGGGAACGACATGGAAGAAGTCGACGCAGGGGTCACCCGAGGAGGTGTAGGCGAGCGGGCGCCCGGCCGTAGCAGGCGCCTTCATCTCCTTCCGCGAGCGCGTGCCGTATCCGGCGTCAGAGTCGCGCGAGGTAGGCTGTGACGACGGGCCCCGACGGCGGCGGAGGTAGGCTGTGGCGGCGGGGCTCCGACGGCTTGGAGGTAAGCTGTGGCGGCAGGGCCCCTACGGCGGCGGAGGTAGGCTGTGGCGGCGTTGGGGAAGCCGGCCTGCGGTGAGAAGAGATAGGAGATTGGGGGGAAACTGGTTGAGAAGACTCACGCGTGAAGGGATAAGGTGGGTCCGTGGGTGGTGGGTCCGTTTCCTGCCACGTGAACGGACGCGTGTCGTGTCGAGAAGCAGGAGGACGGGGGACGCGCGATCCCCTGATGATAACAAGCATTTTCCATATAAATAGCTATATGCATCGATCGATGCAGAGGCCGGGTTTCCCCCTTTTCGAGAAAAACAAACTAATTTCGTCTAGTGCCAGAACCAACTTGGATCTATGTATACGTGTGTCAGCGTCTTTGATCTTGTTGCATTGTTCGCTACAGTCCGTAGTACCTATTGTAACCATGGTGTGCTGCAGATGGATCGATTACTTCATTGGCTAGAAGAAACGGCTCACCCTGTCAACATGATAATAAATCTCAGGGTGGCAAAACAATGAGATATTCTGGGCTAGATCTTCCAGAAGACTTGCAAGTAAAATATACATAGACTAGCTAGATAAAGATTTCTTTATATCAAAGGGGCTGAGTTCAAGTACATCAGAAAATGAAAGGTAAATGCCAAATTGCCAACAGTCGTAGCTGATTGCAAATAAGCTGGGAAAGATTCACAAATATGAACACGACAACAACGGGGAATGAGATTAATTCAGAGGCGGTTCAACTCGAGTGCTGCCTTCTTTATGACTGGGATCTCCACCGGGTGAGCAGGATGCACATACGGAAATATGTCGTTGTTGAAGTACCGGCCAGGGCAAATATATGTGATGGTGCCATGTTCAATGGAGTATGCACCCACGTTCCGATTAACATCAAAGAAGATGATATCAAGAGTTGGGTGAAAGCCAATCACCGAGAATAGCCGGTTTGTTGACTTGGGGCTGATGCGGCATTCAACATATTCTGGTTCAGTAACAAGGGCAGTTGCTTCAGGATTCCGTTGTGCTAGTTCGATGACACCAATTTGGTGCACCGGCTTCCACCAAACGCCATCAACACCACCAATCTGTAGATCCCACACCTGGAAGACCGAGCAGTCGAAATGCGCATACCGAAGACCCCCACCGGGACGCTCTCCTATGCACCGGTTCAGTGCAGTAGTGTGGTGAACACGGCCAGGCGGAGGAGGAAAGACTTGGATGGTGTGGTGAAGACAGTTGTACACAATGAGCTTGTCCGTGGGACGGTACCCGATCCAGTATGCAGTGCCACTCTGGCCGAGGGACGGCGATACATATGTTTGGACATCGATAGGTGTCGGAGGCTGGATGCGCCTTGCCTCCCACTGGCCGGTGGCCGAGGAGAACACATTGAGATTCATGCATCCGCCGCCTACGTGGTTAATGAGGACAACTTGAAAGCACTTGATGCTGCCGTATCGATTGTCAGTCACCGATCTATTGTGAGTAACCGACAGGATGCCATACAGGTCCGCCGGAGGCCACGGCAGCTCCGGGAGAGCAACCCACTGCAAGGTCACTGGGTTACACACGTAGTAATGCACTGGCCTGTATTTTCCGTGGGAGCACAGCAGCAGGCCGGCTGTCGCGTGCACGATGAAGATCTCCCCGACCCAGGCCGAGGCAAGAAGGCGAGGTCTGAGCCAAATATGGACTCCGTCGGTCATGGATGGGCGGCCACTGGGGCCGGTGAGGAAGCGAGAGTGTTGCCGCCATGGGCAACCGTTCTGGAGAAAGATGCCGGAAAGGTAAGGGGAATGCGATTCCCAGTAGCGAGCGCGGAAATCAGCGCTGCTGACGATGATGTTGTAGCGGCGGGCGATGGCACCGACGCGATGGAGGTACTTGGCCGGCAGGCGGCGAAGGATCTCCTCCACTATGTTGTCACAAAAGCGATCCATCCTCTTGGCTTGTGCTGATTGGGAAGAAGAAGAAAAGCAATGGATCGAGGGTAGGAGTTTAAGGGGATGATTTTATCCGAATCGATTCGCGAGACCTGGGGTTCTTGCGGGATGGAGGGCACGGCTGCGAGGAAGAAAAAGGTTTTCGTTTTAGCGGACGGAGATCACGTGTCATTTCGAAGGATCCCTGTCATTTCGAAGCACAGCTCCAACCGAACCCGTTCCATTTGCATGAAAAGAGCCATCAATGTTTAGTTTGAGCTTACCAGCCGAAGGCTTTGACCACAGCACCACTTTCGGCTTTACAGTAAATTTTTGTCCCGCTTCAAAGTTTGTTGTTAGTGCTTGTATAGCAAAAGCAGATCTGCTAGGAGATGCCACATGTTCTCCTTTGACAGCTTCCCTTCTTTGCCACCATATGTACCAACATGCCACAGCGATAGTTTCATGCAAACTAATAGTATCCAGAATATGTGACATTTGTTTCTTGCTTCGCAAAATATTCTCGAGGACAACAGAACCCGAGTGATCAATCCTAGCTACATCATCAATGTATTGTCGCAAGCCCAGCTCCTTCAAGACTTTTCTAGCACGAGTACAAGTGAAGAGCAGGTGCTTTATATCCTCCGCACCCCTCTCACAAACCGGACACTGAGGATGAACTTTAATATGACGTGATGCAAGGATGGCCATACCTGGAACAGTACCATGTAGAGCTTTCCAAAGGATGATTTTAACTTTGCTTGGTACTTGTAATTTCCACAAATTATCCCACACCGGATTGATATTCGCAGACCCTTGTCCATCTCTCCTCCTTGTTTTTGCACCGAATTGGTGCTCCCATTTAGCATAATAGGCAGACCTAACCGAAAAAATATGGGTCTTTGTTAGTTGCCAGGCAACAAAGTCATCCGTCAAGTGTTCACTTAATGGAATTCTGAGAATTCTTTTGACATCAACTCGTAAGAAATTCTCCCACGGCAAATTTTCATCCCAAGAATTTGTAGTCGGGTCAATTAATCCGTCTAGTGTCTTCAGTAGAATCTGTCCGCGTCGTGAGAACACTTCCTTGTCGGGCTGCTGGGAAGCCAATGATCTTCCCATATATTTACTTGTGACCCCAATCCAATCCTCCATATGTGACCACGTTTGAAGGTTTGGAGACCCGCCACGATACTTTGCCAAGTGAACGATGAATTCTTCTTCGGTCCCGCCTTCAATAAATCACCACTAGGATAGTACTTCGCCCTAAGCACCCGGGCGCATAAACTCTCATGATTCGATAATAAGCGCCAACTCCGTTTTGCAAGCATTGCTAGATTAAAGGAGTGTAAATCTCGAAATCCCATCCCACCAATTCTTTTCGGGATACACATACTCCACCAAGCAAACCAGTGCATTTTATTTTTCTCCTCTGTATCTCCCCACCAAAAGCTTGCCATAGCATCATTAGTCTCCTTACATAGTTGCTTCGGAATCTTGAAAACACCCATTGCAAACACAGGAGTAGATTGAATAATCACTTTAAGTAATATTTCTTTACCTCCCAACGATAAGAATTTTTTCCTTCCACCCTTTCATTCTTTCGATCACTCTCTCAAGAAGATAGATGAAGCTATCCGTCCGATCCAAACCAACCATAGCTGGTAGTCCAAGATATTTATCCGATATTGCTTCGGACAAAATATTCAAAGCTTCACAGATTTCAGCCTTCACCTCCACCTTCACGCATGGACTAAAGAAAATGCTGCATTTGGCTTCACTAACCATCTGTCCTGAGCTTGCACAGTAATCATGTAGAACTCTTCTCAATGAGGTTGCATTAGTAATATTTGCCTTCATAAGTATTAGAGAATCATCAGCAAAGAGTAAATGAGAAACTGATGGTGCATTCCTGCACACCCGAACACCTTCGATGCCACAAACCTCCTCTTCATGAGCTAGAGCACTAGACAATCCTTCTGCACAAATCAGAAATAAATATGGTGAGATAGGGTCCCCCTGACGGAGTCCCCTCATCGGCGTAAAACCTTCAGTCTCTTGATCATTGAACCGAACTTTGTACTTCACAGAACGAACACAAGCCATTAGTAGCTCCACAAACTCAGCGTGAAACCCCAGCCTCTTCAACATCTTCCCAGGAAAACCCACTCAACTCGATCGTATGCTTTATGCATATCTAGTTTCACCGCACAATATCCTTCCTTCCCCTTCTTTTTGTTCTTTATTGTATGCATGCTCTCATAAGCTAAAAGAATGTTATCGGTGATTAAGCTTCCAGGGACAAAAGCACTCTGAACTTGTGATATCACCTCATCTAATATAACTTTGAGCCTGGTTGCAATCATTTTGGAGATAACCTTGTACAGAACATTACACAAGCTGATTGGCCTATATTGTGAAATTTTCTCAGGGGTCTCAACCTTGGGGATTAAGACAATTACCGTATCGTTCCACCCCCTTGGGATTTCTCTCCGATGAATCGCCTCCAGAACCTCCTGTGTCAATGCATCACCAAGAATATCCCAGCATTTTTTTAAAAAGAGAGCATGTAATCCATCCGAACCAGGAGCTTTCATATCACCTATCGAGAACAAATCACGTTTTGCATCATCCGATGTATAAGGTTTTCTCAAATTATCATTCATAGCTGAGGACACACGTGGAGTCACTTTATTGATCAATTTCGGGTCCGGTTCCTCCACCTCCGTTGAGAACAACCCAGCAAAATAATCAGAAACCTTTGGGTTTAAATCAGCCTCTCCTTCCTTCCAACTACCATCATCATCCTTTAGTCATTTATACGGTTCCTTTGTCTACGGGCTGTAGCAAACTTATGGAAATATCCAGTGTTTCGATCCGCAAACTGCAGCCAATTAACACGACTTCTTTGAGCCCAATGTAACTCCTCTTGTTCAAGTAAATTTTCAATTTCCGCAGTAAGCTCCTTTTCCCGCGCAATATTTTCAGCAGTCAAGTCCTTCTTCACAAGAGCTTCAAACTCCTTTTGTGCTGATTTGATTTTGCGAGTAGGCCCCTTTAGCACCAATTAGTCCCAACGATGCAATCTGTCATGAACAGTAGCAAGTCTTCCCGCCAAATCATTATTTTGAACCTGGTAAGTTGAGGCTTACCAGCTCCTTCTACAACTTCTCTGAATTCGGCCTCTTTAAGCCACTTTGCCTCGAAACGCAAAATGGTGGGTTTCCTCGTCTCCTCCTAGGCTAGTTCATTTCCAAAACACAGCAGAATCGGCCTATGGTCTGATCTACCGTAGTCCAAGTTCTGAATCACAGCATCCTGGAATTTCTCTTGCCATGCTTCAGTTGCAATTCCTCGATCAAGTCATTCTCGTACCCCTCCTCTGTGCCATGTGAACTTATCCCCTGTGTAGCCAAGATCAGAGAGGCCACACTCCGATAATACATCACGAAACGCCTCCATAAAATGAGCTGGTCTTGGATTGCCCCCCTCTTTCTCAAAAGGGTATAAAATCTCATTCATGTCACCCATGATCAGTCAAGGCATTGAGTTCACCAACTTCAGTTCATGAATTCGATCCCAAGACTGATATTTATCAACCCATCTCGGTTCAGCATAGAAACCAGTAAATCTCCAAATATTCTTTTGCCCACACCCAATTAAAACATCAATATAATTTGCTGTCTTAAAACGAAGAGACAACACCACCTCCTTCTTCTAGAGTAACAACAAACCTCCTTTCCTACCATCACTAGTAACAACTTCCTTATGATCCATCTACATCCTTCTCTTCAAACATTCAGCCGGCCATTCATCAAGATGTGTCTCCATCAGGAAAATCACATCTGGGTCATGACGCTTTTGTATTTTAACAAGTGCCGTGACCGCCGTAGCCTTTTGCAGGCCACGGCCGTTATAGCTTAAGAGTTTCATTGCATCCGGTCAGCCACCACGTCGGGGGCTACCAATATCTCAGTGTTTGTGTCACCCTCACTCCTCTTCGTCCTCTTGGTTAACTGTATTTTCTCCGGCGTAGTTTGATCCTTTCCTTGATGTTCTGCAGGAATTTCATTGGTTGGTTTATCTTGAATGGCCAACGGTTTTGACCTGTGAGCCCCGTCATGTGATTCAGTCGCAGCCACTAGGTCGAAATTCAGCCTTTTCCGAGAATCCTCCTCCTTCTGAATCTCATCATCATTGTAGAGGGGGCTTGTTGAGAATACAGGCAATTGTTCGATTAAATTAATCCAATAATAAATCATGAACATGGCATAAAGAGTGCTAATGACATACTAAAACTTGATGATAAAAGTACGTACTAGACAGATAGTAGAAACATCTACACATATGACTAGTACTGCAAACATGGAAATAATCAGGAGAGGGATAAATATGTTATACCCTCCGGCCAGTTGGTCGCAGCAGCAGCGGAAGCAGTGGCGTTGTCGGCGATCCTCTTGTCAGTAGTAGCTTGCTCCTTGTCGGCGTCGGTGGCCGTGGCGATGATGAAGGCGACGCGGAAGTAGTTGATGCAGATGAAGTAGACGAACGACAGCGAGCAGTCGTGTAGGAGACGCTCCCCAAAAACCTAATCGCCCCTCTCCCGTATAGGATATGGAGAGGCGGGGTTTCGAAGGTCTGCTCTCCCTTCGGCCGTGTACGCGCTGGACGGGATGGGATCACCGGAGGCAGCAACAGAGAGAGGAACTATGGTGGCGGGCGCGAGCAGATGAATATTTCTCGTGTGTCCTTGCTGAGGAGGAGCGACCTCTCATATAGCCACAGACGCAGGCGGAAGGCCAACGGAAACGCGCGCAGTTAAGGAGAGAATCAAGGGACTCGAAACGGCCGTAATTAAGGCAGATGTTTTATCTCACATTCATTCTCCATTAACGCCATTAAGGCAAAACGTTTCCGTTGCTGCTCACAATTTTCCTGCGTGATAAAAAAGATAAGCTCGGCTCGGCGAGATTCCCGCAACCAGCGGCGCGTTGCGTCGCTTCGCGACGAGGCGTGGCGAGGCGGGCAGCGGATGAGGAGCGCGCGTCTGGAACGTCTCCTTTCTCTTCACAGCCAACACCTCATACATGGTAGAGAAGAGCTCACCTTATAAACTGGTGTACATCTATCTAAACTAGCCATGTGGGACTAAACTCTCACGTACCACTTTCCATGGCAGCATTTTCAGGAATTATTAGATGGGCCTAAAGCCCACTTGTATATTAAGCAATTTTCAGCAGGGTTTAGCTGAGTCCTCCCAAAATCAAACCAATCATAATCAGCCGAAGGAAAGCCTGAACTTGCCCTGCCTCGACCCATGAACGGGGCACGCCTGCCAGCATTACCACGGCCAGCTCCTCTACCACGACCTCTACCTCTTCCTCCATCAGCTAGGATAAAACTGCCCCACTCCATCTTACTTACATCATGTTCACCAGTACCGCATTCTTCATGCCAGTGTCCCAACACCCCACAATAATTGAAGAAGATAGGGAGCTTTTCATACTGCACCTGATAGTACGTACTCCTTTTTCTGGTTCTTCGTTATTGATACAAAGCGAGAGAGCTTTTTATGGACATCAATCTGAACCCTAATCCTCGCAAATTCACCAGCAAAGCCTGCGGGTAGCTTGGTTTGCACTTCTTTAACAAGACCCATAATACAACACATACCTTTGATTACATGTTCTTTGAGATAATTGTCTGGGAGTTTTAGAACTCTCGCCTAGACTTCTATTTTATCCAGTACCACTGATCGTGGGTTTGTAAATCCGTCATACTCTTCGATCATCAGAGCCTGGTTGCGGAACAGCCAAGGCCCTTGCGTTGTTGCTTTATTCCAATCAGCTAAGCACCCAAACTAAATTGTGAACAGATTGTCTTCAATCTTCCTCCAGATCACCTCTTTCGCCGGATTCCAAGCGAATCTCATGTCCGCGAATAGAGCGCTAGGGCTAAACCCTTTAGAAGTATGCACCTTTGCAATCGCTAACCACTTCGTCGGCTCCGATGGCTCATCCACCTCTTCCTCCCATATGAATTCATCTTCCTCATCCTCCAGCAGATTCAATCTTCCCGGGAGCTTCTCCACTGGTTCCGCTCTCGGTCTTGCTGACCCACTCGATTCCCCTGTTTCGCTCATTGTCTCCAACCTTTCTAGACCCTATCTGACCCTCGACGTCGTCCCAGCGTAGAAGGTGCCGAGTACCCCTTAGCCAGCACGAGATAGCGACGATGGGACGCAGAGATATCTTCTCGCCGGGGGCGAGTGCAGAGAAACTCTCGGAGCGTTGCCGCCTCCGGAGGACAAAGAAATCTAGGTTGAAACCCTAGATCGCCATGAAATCACCTGTCGCGAGAGAAAAACGCTTCACCTAGTTCGTAATCGATCTGGTATGCGTGTAACAGCCCAGACTTGAGAACCTGAAAATCTGTATAAATTTTTCACTTTGGCATTCCATGCATGCATCTTTGCCTCCATTTGCAATTGCTAAACAACACTAACTTGTTTTGGCAACTTTGGGAAAGCAAATTCTCAACTTTTTCCAACAAATCTCACCACAAAGATGACACTCAAGGTTTGCAAAAAAATTCCTTGTCTTCTTATAATTGTGGAGGAAGCTCCAAAAGTTCCAAGGTTAATTTTTGACAAACTATTTTGAATTGTAAAATGAAATAAAAAGAGTGTATCTCAAAACTTCCTGTGAGCTTTTCTATTTTATTTCCCTACCAAATGGTTTTCAAATAATCTGTTAAAATTAGGGGAACTCCAATTTGTTATATGGACACTCCCCAAAAATTGGCATAATTTTTGGAGGTGTTTAAGTGGCCCAAATAATTCCTTTACACCTGCTGTTATTTGAAACCAGTATGGAAAAGGACCTATCCGTGAATGCCCCAACAGTTCTAGGGGGTTTTTCAGAAAACCATCATCCCTCCCCTGTAGCGACCGAGCAGAGCTCGGGCCGCACCATGTTTGCCGTGCTCGCCGTGCGCCCGGGCCCCCTCTGCTGCTTCCCCTGCAAGGAGAGCGCGACCACGCCGAGCCCTACCTGCCCCACTCCTCCATCCCCAGAGTTTCCTCTCGCTTTCATCTCTCTCTCCGTGTTCCGCCATGGCCGCACCCTAGCCGGCGCTCCGCCGCCGCATCGCCGACCTTCCCGGGCTCCCCGAGCACATCGAAGACTGCAGGAAGGTCTGCCGCGTCGTCCTCTACGTGTGCCTCCGGGGAATCGAGCCGAAGTGCGGGGAATCGACCGCATTGTCCTCTTCCTCGCCGCTGCCGTCCGCACGCCGCCGTGCACGATTCCGGCGCCGTTGAGCCATCTCCGCCGACCCTGACCCCTTCCCCGAGTTCGTGGTGAGCTACCCTGCCCGTGCGCACCTTCCCCTCTCCCCTTCTGGCCGTAGCCTCGCTGTGCGCGTGCTCCGCACGCCGCCGTCGCCGTCGCTCGTCCTCTCCCTCGCAAGGCCGGCCGTGAAGACGGTTTAAACCGGCCTCGAGGCCGTTCTGCTCGGGCCGCTAACCGGCCGTGAAGCCGGCCCCAACCGGGCGTGAGGCCGGGCCCCTCTGGCCCTTAGCCGGCCTTTCTGCCGGCCCATGCCGGGCTAGAGGCCGGGAGCCTCTGTTGCCAGGCCGGTCACGAAACCGGTTTGACCGGGCTGGAGGCCGGCCTGTGTACAGTGTTATTTTTTCCTTTTTGGAAATAAAACAAATTTAAATAATTCATAACTATTTAAATATTGATCCAAATTTCACAAGTGAGGTATCAAAATGATCAGCAGCTCAAGTGCTATCCAACCATGCTAATCTCACATCATGTTCACAAATATTTATTTGATGTTACTCCTAAATTGAATAAACGAATTAAATTCATTTAATTCTTTAATTCACTAATGATTCATCGGTACTCGGAAATTTGCAAATGAGGTACCGAAACGATCAGAAGAGCGATACCTATCCTTTCATGTCATGTTCATGCATAGTTGAGTCACTTCTTAGTAATGTATTAACTGTATGAACACCGTGGTCCTTAAGCTAAATATGGGGTTGCTTCCAAATAATTGCACTACTTATTTGGCTCTCCATTTAATGTTGCTAGATAAACTAAATAAGGCTAACTTTGCATAAACTTGTCATGTCATCATGTGATTGCGCATTGCATGGTACACATGTGTGGTGATTGATTTTGTTTTTCCGTTGTGTGCTTCGTTAGATCAAGCAGACGGGGTTACTCCACAATACCACGAGGATCCGTACTACCAGTACCCTGAACAAGGCAAGCGTAATCCCCCCTCTGAGCATGTCTTATCCTATCTTCCGCAAATATTTTCTCCACTATAATATTGCATACGGTTCTAAATGTCTTTTTGCTTGGATTAGAGTATCCTATAGAATGCATTAAGATTCCGATGCCAATGCCTGTTCTTCCCCTCCTATTACCATAGGTTTGCATTGTTGGCCTGATATAATTACTATGCTATGCAAATGCTTAGCCATGCTTAGTTAAATGCCTAGTGGTACTATGGTGGTACATGCTGGAAACAGGTGTTGACTTGTGACAGCGATGTTGATGGTGGAGAATTGTGGAGACAGTTAATTAAATGCTTAAAGGTGGGGATGAGAGGCCACTTTGGTATGGTGGTGTTTTGTCTCACTCTCGCCGCCTAGGTGCGAGTTCTTTACCTCTTGAACCAAGAATGAGCGCGCTTCCTTTCGGTGGGGTATATGGAGCCCTCGTCGACCGACTAACTTGGGCGGGACTAGCCAGGGTCCTCTAGTTTGAGCTTCCATTTGCGCGTGCGTGAAGACGGTGGCCAAGACTGAGATGAGGACAGTGGTGTTTAGGAAAATGAGTGGCCACGGGACAGGGTGCTGGGAGCACTGAACCTGTCTCGTCCTCACTGATGATCCTGGGTTAGCCCTTAACAAGGTAAAGGTTGTAACCGTTCCCACTCAGCCGGCTTTCCCCGGAAGAGAGCTACGTGTAGGCAATGGGCCGGGCGGTACCGAAGGTAAACACAGTGCACCCCTGCAGGGTTAAATCTTTTCGAAAAGCCGTGTCCACGGTTACGGACAACTTGGGAAAGGACGATAAGACCATAGAATAACTTTAACGGAATGATTAAAATTTGGGTACTAGAGGTACCAATTCCACGAATGTAAGGTTGACTTCCTCGAGGGTGATTCGGGGAGGTGCCTTTGATGAACAGGTACAATGGTGATGTTGGTGATGTTTGAGAAAGGTGATCTCAAAGAAAAGAGTTACTTCTTACCCCTCTTTGAAAATGTTCTAATAGTCGATGCCATGGAGTTGTGTTCTTATAAATAAAATCAGCTTTATGCAAAAGAGCCATAAAACCTTGAAAACCAATCATCGAGCATATATTAGCTCTTAATCTTGCGAGTTCGTCGAACTCAACGTCTTTGCTTTTGTTTCAGAGGAGGACTTCACCGACCTCGAAGGTGGGTTCTTTGTGGACGTCGACGAGTAGTCTGGGGTTCCCAGGTGGCAGCTTGGGACATCCTGGAACAGCTGGCGTTGTGATGTTTATCTGTAGGCCTCTTAGGCCATATGTTGGATCTTGTTGTTTAGAACAACCTAATTCGCTTCCGCTTGATGTAATGTTGGGTCTGTGACCTCTGGTTGTCATTTTGCTATCTTTCTCTGTATAAGAGTTGAACTATATATTTTTGTGTCGTAGAGTCTGTGATGTGCCAGTTGTTCCACAAGTCTTGATCTTACTATTATGCTTTGATAGTTGTGCCTGTGTTAAGGCATCAATCGGGGTGTTGCGTTGTCGGGAGTGAGGTGTACCCCGCAACGCCTGCCAAAGGTTTTGGCCGGGGATTGGTAAACCCGTAACCTCCGGTTGTATCGCTTAACCGGTGACACACAGCATCACTGTATAGCAGTCGGGTCGGGGCGCCACAATGCGTGCCTGCACGTGAATATGAAAATTCCTGGCCTCCTGCTAGGACACACTAACATCTGCTACTACACGGTGTCCCCGGGATAATATGCTTGTCGTCCATGTCTTCTCACCAAATTTTAAACTAAGGAATTAGCAAAGCCTGTTGTGGACACACACATCGAGTCAGGGTCATTCTATGTGACCTATTCCCTGTTTTTTTTTCACATTTTTGCGTGTGTCTGGGAAATTCTTCTCAACTTGAGTAGTAAAAAAGGGCTCGCACAGAGATCAACCAGTCGAGACAAACTTCACCATATGCAATCTATGTACAAAGTCCTTTCTTAAACCTTAAGGCACATTGTCAACGGCAATAACAATCACAAGAAACACAACAAAACCGAGATACACTGCTTTTCTCGCTTTCGGTGATCAGGTCGACATTCTCAGACCACGGATCCAGTCAGCTGGTAGATCCTCATACATACGTGTTGCCAACACACCGATAAAACCAAGTAATTTGGACACTGTTTCACTACAAAAACTGATTTGTGTTGAAATTGCGGCAACCTGAACTGACTAAACCACTTTGAAATTTAATTCAACACTAATTCAGCACTCAAACTAGCTAACCACACTTGAGTACTCAAAGTAAGAAACACACTCACCAGGACATATATGCACGTCTTGAAAATAAGGAATTAGCATTTAGCAAGCCTTGTTGTGCATCACGTCTGTTTACCTTACACGTAGACATGGAGCGGAAATAATAATAAAATCGCCTTTTGTTTCGAAAAGGAGTTCAAGCCCTGACCTTCGCATAAAAAACAATTGACACAAACTTGAGTAGTAGAAAAGGGTTCGCACATAGATCAACCAATCGAAATAAACTGCACCTTGAGCAATCTAAAGTACAAAATCTTCTCTGGAACCGGCCATGGATCCAACCTTGAACATTTCATCGTGCTGCCAACCGGCAATAACAATAGCAACCACAAGATAAACAAATAAGAGATGCATGTGTTCGCTAAAATCCAGGTAATTTGTGAAAGAACATTTTGTGTATCCCCACATGTTTTGTTTGTTAGGTGACAACCCTAGTATTGATGTATCTAATGTGTTATTAAGTGGTGCAGGAAAAACAAAAGAAACAAACTCATAGCATCAACTTAATGCATAGCAAATTGGCTGGAAACTGTCCAGGCCGGAGTCTCCGGCCTCAGGTGGCTCAGGGGCCGGAGACTCCGGCCCCCAAGTTTTCGAGCAGAAGAGAGAGCAACCGGCGGCAGCCTCTGTATAGGGTTCCGGAGTGACCCCAGAGTAACACCGGAGTCTCTGCCCAGGGAGACCGGAGTCTCCGGCCTTCCAGACCGGAGTCTCCAGTCTAAGCGGTCTGCAACGGCTAGAATTTTTGGAGGGGTATAAATACCCCTCCACCTACCTCCAGCCACTTAGCTCGACCAGAATTGAAGTCCACCATTAATTCAAGCTCAAGATTTGCTAGATCTCCCAATCCCTCTACCCAAACTCGTTGATCTTTGGAGGATTGAAGGAGAAGGCCCCGATCTACATCTTCACCAAGCCGTTTTTCATTTCCCCCTCATTCACTTGAGGGACCATTTGCTAGGGTTTCCACTAGGAAAACATAGCCCATTGTTGTACTTACTTGATTGTCTTTGTGACATATTATAACTGTTTGGGAGCCCCCAATCCTTTGTGGGTTGTGCCCCAAATCGTTGTTGTAAAGGCTCCGAACTCCGCCTCGAAGGTTTCCGATAGTTGAAGTGAACCAATCCTTTGTGGTGCGGTTCACCGAAGAAGAGGGTGAGGCCTTTGTGGCCGTTGAACAATTGTGTTGGTTCACACCTCTCCAACGAGACGTACTCCCCTAAAAGGAGGAACTCGGGAATACATCCGTGTCTCCGCGTGCTTTGACTTCGGTTACCTCTATCCTTGTTTACCGCCTTACTTATATCGTGCTTAGTTGTTAGCTTGTCATATAGGTAAATTCACCGTAGTTGCATATCTAGAGAATTTACCTTTTGTGTCAAGCCTAAATTGAAAAAGTCTAAAATTTGGAGTAGCACCTATTCACCCCCCCCTCTAGGTGTCATACCGATCCTTTCAATTGGTATCAGAGCCTAGTCTCTCTTGTTTTGGGCTTAACCGCCTAAGAGAAGTATGACACAAAGTGAGGATGAGGCCGATCATGCCAAGGCCAAAGAGACCATGGCATCTATGGCCGATATCAAAACGTTGGAAACAACATTGACATCGTCCATGAATGTCAAATTTGATGAGTTGCGTGACTTGCTCATGAAACTCACAAATGCCAAGGTTTTGGAACTCATCCCACTAGAGGGTATCTCTAAAACCAATGAGGGTGATTCTGAGGAGGATAAAGAGAAAAAGAAAAAGGGGGTTGAAACCACCTCCGGAACTAAGCCACCTCCTCCACCTCCTACCACACATGTAGATGGGAAGGAAGAGTTCCATGCCGTCCCGGGATGGTACCCTATCGACCCACCTATCACTACCCGCATAAACCCTTTAGGTCCTCCACCTAATCTTAATGCATTAGCTTTTGCTAGTTGGCAACGCTCAATGAAATCTCATATCAACAGTGCCTCTATCGAGCTTTGGAGGATCATTGAAGATGGATACAAGGTCGCGGATACAAGCAATGTGACAAGAAGAGAGTTTGCCGAAAAGCAACTCAATGCCTCCGCACTCCATATGATTGAACTTTCATTGAGTGAAAGTGACAAGCATTATGTTCTTCACCCCACCACCGCCAAAGAAGCTTGGAAGTGTCTTGAGGTTGCATTCCTTGAAAATGAAAGTATGAAGAGAAATAGATATGATTCTTTGAGCAATGATGCCGAAGGCTTCTACATGTTTGACAATGAGAATCATGAAGACATGTATGGAAGACTCAAGACTTTTGCAAAGGCCTTCTATGATGTGGGGGCAACCTATGTGGATGATGCTTAGGTCAAGAGGAAGTATGTGAATGCTCTCTTGCCGTTCGAGCCTATCGAGTTAAAGTCCATTCAAGGAAGACACAACTACAACGAAATGACATCCAATGAAGTTATGCAAGAAGTGCAAGCCTCCAAGGTTGCCACTAAGAATGCTGAAGATAACCGTGCTAGGGCCATGGGGATGAAACAAGGCCCCTCACTTGCTTTGAAGGCCAAGGTGGTATGTCTTGATGAGAATGATGAGGTTGAAGCGTGCCCAAGCAACATTGCTCCCAATGAACTTGAACAAGCTCTCAATGGTCATATAGCTCTTGCCACAAGAGTGTTTTGGGAAGACCCGGTAAAAGCTAAAGCCCGTGTTAATAAAGAGAACAACTCAAGTGGGAAGAAAGAGCTAGCCTCAAGGATGAAGACTTGCTACAATTGTCATGACAAGAACCACTACATAAGAGAGTGTCCTTATGAGAACCGAGAGCAAAATGGTGGTGAAAGGATCGAGTAGGTTGACTAGAGGGGGGGTGAATAGGCAACTACCAATTTTAATTTTCTTTCCAACAAGTTAAGGAATTGCTCAAATATAAGTTCTCTAGATATGCAACTAGGTGAACAATCCTATATGATGAGCAAGAAGCTAGCTAACAAGATATACTAAACAAGGTAAGCTAGCAATACAAGTAAAGGTATATATAAAAAGGATAAGCACACGGTGACACGGAGATGATTCCCGAAGTTCACTTCCCAATGGAAGCTACGTCTTCGTTGGAGCGGTGCGGGGTCACAAGTGATCCCCGAATAGCCGTGATATGGCACACCGTATCTCCTCCACTATATGATGCCCTCGAGGTCGGCAACAAACCTTTACAAGGATGAGGCACACTCCACAACCGAATTGGAGGCTCTCACCAATTCCCACGGCTTCCAAAGCCGCAAGAATCACAAGGCCGGGGCACGTCTCCACAACCGAATTGGAGGCTCCCGGCTAGTCCCCGCGGCTCCCAAAGCCACAAGAACGACCAACGACCGTCTCGGGTTCCAATGAACCCAAGATGCACAAGTTCCTCTAAGGAATGGATATGGAAATCAAATCGCTTTGGTGGAAGGGTAGATCTAGGTCAACTCTCCCAAGTCCTAGAAGGACAAGGTGTTTGAGTGGCTAGGGAGAGAGATCTACCAAGTTTAAGCTTGCAACAATGGTGGGGAGATATTTCTGGTCGTGGTACCCTCTCCAATGTAGGAGAAGGCCTTTATATACTGCCCCCAGATTCTAGCCGTTGCAGACAGGAAATCGGATAATCCGATTCAAGTCATCATCGGATTATCCGATGGAATCGGATAATCCGATCAGACAATCATCGGATAATCCGAACAGCGTCAGTGAAGATTCTTTCAGTCCTTAGCAGAATTCCAGCGAAATCTTGAGAATCGGATAATCCGATTATTTCCAACTCGGATAATCCGAACATCTTCAGTGTGACATTTCTTCTAGTCCTTAGCAGAATTCCAGCGAAATCTTGATCATCGGATAATCCGATATTTTGCAACTCGGATAATCCGAACAACTTCAGTGTGAGATTTCTTCTAGTCCTTAGCAGAATTCCAGCGAAATCTGCAGATCGGATAATCCGATATTTTCAACATCGGATAATCCGGTTTACTTCAGCAACAAAACTGGCTCTTTTCAACTCCCTTTTTGGTTTCGATGCAAAGATGTTTTACACACTTAAAACCTGCATCACTTGATTCACATGTTAAATTGTCACTAGTGTTGTTGCCTAACACACAAAACACAAGGGATTAATAAATGTCCTTTCAATCTCCCCCTTTTTGGTGTTAGATGACAACACTAGGATTTGCAAGGAAAGCATAGTTATATATTATCTAGATTCCCGAGCTTAAGTCATGAGAAGCTCCCCCTGAATGTGTGCATATAATTAAATTGCATTGGAATACAAATGCAATACATATGGGAGGAGGACACTTCCAAATATTGAGGAAACTAGATGGAGACATATCAAAATAGGTTGAGTTGCGATAGTGGACTATACCTTGTGCATAATAGAGTAGAAATGAACCTTAGCACAAGAATACAACTCATAACCACATTAGAAATCCATATGTCTCATAACTTAAAGGTTCACACACATAAGTTCCACATGAAAACACAACACAAATAAGTTCACGAATAAGTTCGACATAAATGGACACAAGCGCAACAAGAATGGTAAAAGCATATGCTTGTGCCCGAAACCCATGCAAATCCCACACGGAGACCTAATAGAACTACTTCTCCCCCTTTGACATCGAAACGCCAAAAAGGGAAAAGAGCGATGCTACGACCCAAGTAGATCACTCCGTGGCAGAGGTATCATCATCATCAGTGTCATCACCATCCCGTCTGAAGTCTCATAAGTACGGGCACGAGTGTAGGATGGACGGGAAGGGCCGGCAGACTGTCTCTAGCAGATGAGACTCAAGCTGAGTCCATGGAAACTGAGAGCCCTCGTTCCACTGAGCAAAAGAGAGAGGAGCAGACTCTGGAGGATCATTTGGGAGGCGAGGAAGGTGCTTGAGAATGTTCTCCTGCCGCAGATAAGTGTCATATTGTCCCCTCCTGATGTCAGCATTCATGCACAGAATGTTCCTCTGGAACCAGTTGAGTTTCTTGGGCGGAGCAAAGGAAGGAACCAAAGACGGACCAGTGGCACCACGACGAGCATCACCCATGAAGGAACCACGGGCAGGAGCTGCAGCAGCAGAAGATGGAATGACCTCTTTCCTCTTCTGATAAACCTTCTTGTACGTATGAGGCTCCAAATCATACCGGTTGAAGTTGTGGTTCTTCAGAGTGTCCTTGATGAGCATCATGATGTAAGGAGCATAGGGAATAGTGAGCCCACTGACAAAAGAGTCCCACAACTCGTGAAAGATAAAATGCATCACATCCACTGTAAAATCCTCTTCAGGGTTTTCATTCTCAACAATTTTCTTAGCAAGGCAAAGCAGATTTGCAAGAGGAGCAACTATATTGTCATTGTTACCTCCACTGGGAGCAATAGTTGAGCGGAAGATGATCGCAAGCTGGTCATAGAGGGGCAGGAGGCCCTTTTTTCACCAATAATTGCACCAGCCCCATACATATCCTTCATTATGTTTTTGTTGAACTTCTCAACAGTGTGCATAGTGTAACCATTGGGAGGAAGGTTGCTCTGGTAGGGTGCATAACCAAGAAGAGTAGACAACCGAGCAAAGGAGGATGTGCACTGAGTGCGACCCGTCATCCACTTCATGGTCTTTATGTGGTCATTCTCGATCACCAAGGTGGAGAAAAACTGCAGAATCATTTCCACATTGTAGGGGCATTGCTTCTCAATGAGTGAAACCAAGCCCATCTGTTCAATCACATCTGCAGCTTGAGCATAACTGGCCTTGGCCTTGATATCTCGCATTTTGTAGGGCTGCATCGGGCGAATAGGATGGTTATAGTGCTTGTAGATGTCATTGTATATATATATCTGCTCCATGCACCAGAAGTTGGGATCTTCAATATCATCATCTCTTGGCATACTCGTATACCAGTTGGACTGACGGATTCGGGCATAGTCAATTTGGTTCATGGTCAAATAGTTGGGGCGAGTTTCCTTGAGCTTCTTGGTTCTATGAGCAACTTGCTTCTTCTTCATGGGTTGCTTGCCTTTTCTAGCATGTTTCTGTGGAGGACTACCTGAATCACGACTGCCGGAACCACCTGTGAGATAGAATAATAGATGGATAGCATAGATGAGTACACACAAGTCACAGAGCAAGGAATGGTACAATGTACACTAGAAGAGCATCCCTAAGTTGAGTCTACTAAGTCCTGGACAAATCAAGATGTGGCTGAAAAATAGCACTGAGCAATTTCGGATAATCCGATTCAGTATGAATCGGATAATCCGACGGGTCGGAATATCCGGTTCAGACTGGATCGGAAAATCCGATCTGGATCTGGCAGCAACAAAGTGATTCAAGTCCTAGGTCTAGCAGTAGATCGACAATAAGGGGGGCTAGCCTAGTGTTCTAAGTACCAAGGGGAACCACAAACACCAGCCAAAACAACTTCTTCCAAAGATTTAGGTGAGGAACACCTAGGATGAGAGAGAAGAAGTTACCCTCGTCCATTGAGGAAAAAGCTTCGGTGAATGTGTTCCCGGGGAGGAGGAGCACCAAATCCGGCCAAATGCCGGAGTTGGGGCGGCCGGAGATGCTGGGGAGGAGCCGGGAGAGTAGGGGGCGGCGGTGGTGGAGAGAGGGGGTCGGGGGTGGAGAAAGATGCTCGAATGAGCCCTTCACCCCGACCCCTGTTCTATTTGGAGACAAACCGCCAAATCGGATAATCCGATTTTGACTTGGATCGGATATTCCGATAGTCGGATAATCCGAGCAAGTCAGAATCGGATAATCCGATTTTCAGGATTTCGTTAGAAATTCTGGCCTGCTACACCCTTTCTCCTCAGTTTCAAAATAGGACTTGTGTGCATAAGATGAAGTGTTTTAGGGAAGATAGGCTTGGGATAAGATTGTCAAACTGACATTGGTACTCCACACTCAAACTTGCAAAAATCGAACACGGAAATGCCAAGATGAGTGGGTTTCCCATAAAACCAACAATAGGACCAAAATTCCAAATGATTTTCAATTAAGACCGAAAAGAACCAACTCTTCATAAAGAAGAGGGCGGTGGCCAAGGCCACCATGTATGAGTTTGTGGTGTGACACCGCGAAGATGTATCTCGGGTTCACGGCCACTACTCGTCATTTAAGCTCACAATTCATGAAATGAAAATATAGAGACAAAATGAGTTCTTACTATCGGCATAATGGGGGGAGGGATAGCCCAATGGATTAGGACCGCACTCCCCCTATGTCCATGCCTACACCTAAACCAAATAAGTATCGTCTAATATGGGTAGGTATGCAAGAAATCCACTAAATCCAATTGGATATGTCCACCACATTGAGTTCTCCTCTCAACTCCTTGAATCTTGCTTCACCAAGAGGCTTCGTGAACATATCGGCGAGTTGATGCTTGGTGTTGACATACTTGATTGCAATATCACCCTTCTCAACATGGTCTCGAATAAAATGATACCGAATCTCAATGTGCTTGGTCTTGCCATGAAGAACCGGGTTGTGTGCAATTTTAATAGCACTTTCATTGTCACATAAAAGAGGCACTTTGTCACAAATGACACCATAATCCTTTAAAGTTTGCCTCATCCATAATAATTGTGCACAACAACTACCGGCGGCGATGTATTCGGCTTCGGTGGATGACGAGGCCACACAATTTTGCTTCTTGGAAGACCAACTCACAAGGGACCTACCAAGGAATTGGCATGTACCCGAAGTTGATTTTCTATCCATTTTACAACCCGCCCAATCCGCATCCGAATAACCAACAAGATCAAAGCTTGTACCATGGGGATACCAAAGACCATAGTTGGGAGTATCCAACAAATATCTTAGAATCCTTTTGACCGCGGTTTCATGACTTTCCCTAGGACTTGATTGGAATCTTGCACACATACCCACACTAAACATAATATCCGGTCTAGATGCACAAAGGTAAAGCAAAGATCCAATCATAGAACGATAAAGCTTTTGATCAACTTCCTTACCATCCGGATCTAAGTGAAGATCCGCCTTGGAGTCCATGGGAAACTTATATGGCTTGGCATTGTTCATATCAAATTTCTTGAGCATGTCCTTAATATACTTGGCTTGACATAAGAATGTTCCTTCTCGAAATTGGTGGATTTCAAAGCCAAGAAAATAATTCAATTTTCCCATCATGGACATCTCAAATTCCTTGGTCATTAGCTTGCCAAATTGATCACTAAATTCACGGTTAGTGGAACCAAAGATAATATCATCAACATATATTTGGCATACGAAAAAATCTCCATTTACCCTTTTTGTAAAAAGAGTGGGATCTATTACCCCAATTTCAAAGCCACGGTCTACTAAGAACTCCTTGAGATGATCATACCAAGCACGTGGAGCTTGCTTGAGCCCATAAAGAGCCTTATGTAGTAAGTAGACGTGGTTAGGAAATTTAGGGTCTTCGAAACCCGGTGGTTGTTTAACATACACCAATTCATTTAGTGGACCATTTAAGAAAGCACTTTTAACATCCATTTGATATAAGACAATATTATGAGTAGATGCATAAGCAATTAGTAAGCGAATGGATTCAAGTCTAGCAACGGGGGCATAGGTTTCACCGTAGTCGACTCCTTCGATTTGGGTGTAGCCTTGTGCAACCAATCTTGCTTTGTTGCGAATGACTTGACCATGTGAGTCTTGCTTGTTCTTAAATATCCACTTGGTTCCAATGACATTATGGGAGGAGTCATTGGGTCTTTCCACTAATGACCATACTTTGTTGCGCTCGAAGTTGTTCAACTCTTCATGCATAGCCGCAACCCAATCCATGTCTTCAAGAGCATCATATACCTTGAGAGGTTCTAAGCTAGACAAACAAGAGACATGACCACAAAAGTTAGATAATTGATTGCGTGTGGACACACCTCTACGGATACTCCCAAGGATATTTTCTTTGAAGTGTTGTTGGTAATCCAATTTTGATGCACGCCGGATGACCCGGCGTTCCGAGGCTTGACCAATTGTTTCACCAACACAAATATCTTCATCATTGCCTTTATCTTGCTCATGGTCAAACCGAAGTGGAGTTCTTGGAGTTGTGGGTTCATTATGTTCTTGTTCACCACTAGAGTTGGGTGGGTCTTGACCATCTTCTTGATCAATATTTGAGGTGGATGGTTCAACTTGAGTAGAACTTGTTCCTTCTTCTTGAGTATCATCAATAGGTCCTTCAATAGGAATTAGTTCTCCAATCCCCATAGTTCTTATGGCTTGAGATGGAGTATCATCACCTACATCATCATGATCAATATGCTCCGCTTGGGAGCCATTATCCTCGACAAACTCCACGTTCATAGATTCTTCAACACACCCGGTGGATATGTTGTAGACCCTATAAGCATGAGACTTTGCGGCATATCCAACAAATATACCATCAAAAGATCTAGATTCAAATTTAGCAATTTTGCAACCTTTAATGTAAACATGGCATTTGCATCCAAAAACTCGAAAGTAAGATACATTTGGCTTTTTACCGGTGAGGAGTTCATATGGTGTCATGTCCTTGAGAGGACGGAAGAAGAGCCGGTTTGAGTAATGACAAGCGGTGTTGATGGCTTCGGCCCAAAAGTTGTATGGGGAATTAAACTCGGCCATCATAGTTCTTGCCATATCAATAAGAGTGCGGTTCTTCCTTTCGGCAACACCATTTTGTTGGGGAGTATATGCAGCGGAATATTGGTGTTGAATGCCCTCCCCACTTAGGAAATCATCCATAGTGTAATTCTTGAACTCCGTACCACAACCTTGTAACCTAGATCGAGATCCGGCTCTGTTGTCGTAGCCGGGTTATCGAGATCGAGATCAATAACAAGATAGCAGGAAGTAGGTCTTTATCTCCAATGGAGAGGCCGAACCTGGGTAAACCTTTTGTCCCTGCAATGCTAAACAATCTCCCAGACGCTAGTGTCGCCTTGCCCATCAACTCAAGCTACCCCAAAGTAGCATCTGCCGTGTTATCTACCCCACGACAGTTGGCGCCGTCTGTGGGAACGCGTCCAAAGGTGTCACCATCATGGGAGAAGCAAAGCAAGGAGTAGAGAACTATGTTTTCGGCGAGATCACCCTCAATTCACAAGGAGAGCCCATCGTTGATGATTTTGGCTGGGGGCCGGAATCAGATCTACTTGAATCAGGTGATGTTATTCCAATTGGCAAGTTTAACGTTTTTGTTGGTATGATTGCAACTAGATCTGCTAGTGATGGAGACTATGAATCTGTGTCAGGAGCTGCCACAATTGTTCAATCTGATGGAGAAGAATCAGTTGGTACGGCTGAAGATGAGCTGCCCCTGGACGTGCACGAGGAGAGATCGGGAAACCCGGCTCCAGTCCCGGGTGATGTGGGGGACTATGCAGATTCAGAATCGATCCTGCCCTTGTTCGAAGGCCGGTTCGGATATGGAATAGAAGAAGAGGACGAAGAGGAGCAAGAGTCCGTTCCAAGCCCGGTTAGGAGGGTGGCGGTTTACACTGCTCCTTCGATCAACGCGGGGGCATCACCGTCAACGGTTGTCCAGCTTTTACTCCGGGTCAGCAGCAGCAACAATTGCCACCAGTGTTGGAGCTGGCGGGCCAAAGGGTTGATGGAGACCCGGCTTCGGTATCAGAGGAAAGTGAAAACACGGCGCGTTACAGGAATAGCTTCGGTTTTCTCAATAACCGAGCTCAGGGTGAGGAAAGAAACAATGCAACTGGGGCCCGGGCCATGTTTAACAATGGCCTGGTCCTAGATCCAACCGCACTTACGAGGATTGTTACTCCAGAGAACGCAGCAGCAAGAGCTATAGAATTGGATACTGCACGCCGGGCCTTGGAGCAGGTACGCAGAGACACAATGGCAGAAAAAGAAGATATGGAGATTAGGCGAAAGCAATTAGAGGATGAGGAAAATCGTCTCAATGAGATGACCAGGGCACACCGGAGGAGGCACCAGAGCCGGCTGGCCCCTGGAGAAAACGCCATAAACCCAGCAGTATTGTTTAGGACCCCAGAAGATCAACCAGTTGGTGTAACCCAGGTGGCTCCAGTTGTTAGAGCAAATATAGAACCAGACAGAGGAACAGGAGCAGCTGGGGTTGCAGTTGCAGCGGCGCCGGGTCTTCTCGCTGGGGGAGCCAGGGGAAATCCGGGTCTGCCGCCCAGGACACCAAGGTTTCATACGCCGGCGGGTCACTATTCCAATCCAGCAGATAACGTATATGCCGCAACTTTGGCACTAGATCGTATTCCATTAGGAGACTCGCCAGCAGAGGTTGAAGCTCGGCGTGCCATTGACATGTTACGCACTGCGGTTGCTCAGCAAGTTCAGTATTCAAAAGAGAAAAGTGCGCTTCACTCCACAACATATCGTAGCAAGAGTCGCCATGGGGGAAACCCGCCATTGGCCGGGTTTGCCGCGGCACAGCAGCAAAACCCGCCCCAGCAGAACCAAAACCAGAATAATCAGCAGTATCAACCCGCCCCTGCAATTTCTGTGGCTCAGCAGATAGTCAATAGATCGGCAGGAAGGAGTGCAGCTAATGCAAACCCGGCAGTACCAGCAGCTGGAGCACCACAAGGAGGACCGGGTCCCGTGCCAGCAGCATCTGCAAGCTCGCCGGGTAACATTAATCTTTTAGCAAGTTCTTCCACTTTGGCGGGTCCCAAGTGTCTTTCAGATGCCATTAGAGCAGAGCCTTTCCCTGAGAAGTTCAAGGAGCCAAGCAAGATTGCCAATTATGAGCCGAGCACAGACCCGGCGAGTTGGTTGAGCAGTTATGAGATGGCGATGTGTATACGCAATGCCACAGAGAACGTTTGTGCAAAGTATATGTATTTGATGATGAGTGATGGTGCAGCAAAGTTGTGGTTCAAGAATCTGCCAGAAAATCTATCAATTCTTGGGATGAGCTGAAAACAATTTTCATCAAGCACTTTCAGGGCACGTGCAAGCGTTTATTTTCCATTGAAGATCTTGATCGTTGCGTACAGAGGAAGGGCGAGTCAGCTCGTCACTGGATGGGCCGGGTCACGGAGATCCTGCACTCTTCATCAGGTATCGAGCCCAAGGATGCAATTTCATCGATGGAGAAAACTTGCAAGTACGCTCCCTTGGTGCAGAAGCTGGGTCGCATGAAGGAAGGACACCGGGTTAAGCCCGTTACTATGGCAGAGTTGATGGATGCGTGCAACAGACATGCAGCCACGGACAAAACCCAGGATGATAGTGAGGAAGAAAAAGGGAAAGGTGCTGCGAACAATGGAGGAAAGAACAATGGCCCGGGAAACAATAACAACAGCAATCAGAACCAGCACAAGCGTGGGCATCAGGAAGGAAACTCAGAGCTAGTTGCAAATGCAAATGCCGGGTTTCAGAGGCAAAGGATGGATGGGAATTATCAGGAAAACAGAGGTTATCAGGGAAATAATGGGAGTTATGGTGGTGGAAATAGTTATCAAGGAACACGCCCAATGAGCACTGAAGAGGCCTTCAGGATGCCGTGTCCTCGTCATAGCAAGAACGGCAGACCTGCCAATCATTCATTGGCCCAGTGTGTGGATTTGAACAGGTGGAAAAACAATGAGATTCAAGAGCTCTGCAAGGAGCAAACAGGAGTGGAGGACCCGGCCCGAGTGCTAACCCGGCTGCGGGACCTCTAACTGGAGCAAACGCGGTACCAACTGGAAATACAGGACCCGGCCAAAATACAGGCAATCAGGGTGGATTCTCGAACCAGCCGAGGCAACTTGGCCAATATCATATATATACCAGTGGCACGACCAAGAGAGAAAGAAAGATAGTCAAAAGGGCAGTTAATTCAGTGGCTGTAGGGGTACCAAGGTATTTGAGATGGTCAGAGCATACTATTACTTGGAGCAGAGCAGATCACCCGGATGTGGTGGAGCACCCGGGTCTGCTTGCGTTAGTTGTGGCTCCTCAAGTTCATGGCTTTGAGTTAAAGAAGGTTTTGATGGACGGTGGCAGTAGCATTAACATCTTGTACTGGGAAACATTTATGCGTATGGGTCTGAAGGAGTCACAGTTGCAGAAAACATCAACAATATTTCATGGTATAGTTCCTGGGAAGTCTGCTACACCTGAGGGAAAAATTTCATTAGAGGTTGCTTTTGGCGAGTCTATCCATAACTTCAGATCAGAGTGGCTCACCTTTGAGGTGGTGAAATTTCCAAGTCCTTATCATGCGTTGTTTGGAAGGCCGGCCTTTGCCGTGTTATGTATACTTGCAGTTGAAGATGCCGGGTCCCAAGGGGATCATCACTGTTCATGGTAACAGAGAAATTGCAGCAGAATGTGACGAGGGAGATGCAGCCCTGGCAGAGCGAACTTGTGCTAGAGAGGAGTTGAAAGCTTACAGGTCTAATCTTGACCCGCAGGATAACAAGGCGCTCAAAAAACCAACAACAGAAGATGACAGGGCAAAGTTTAAAGCAGCAAAGGATACTAAGATGGTGGATTTTGTGCCTGGGGATTCCTCCAAGCAGTTCGCCATAGGGACCAGCCTAACTGATAAATAGGAAAGCGCGCTCATCGAGTTCATCCGTGAGAATCGGGATGTTTTTGCGTGGACACCTAGTGACATGCCAGGCATTCCGACTGAACTCGCTGAGCACCGTTTACATGTTGATCCAAAGGCAAGGCCGGTGAAACAAGGTTTGAGAAAAATGAACGCAGAGAGAAGAAAAGCTATAGGAGAGGAGATAGCCCGGTTATTGGAAGCCGGCTTTATCATGGAGGTTTTCCACCCAGAGTGGTTGGCTAACCCGGTTTTGGTTCTGAAGAAAAATAACGAGTGGAGGATGTGTATTGATTTTACAAGTCTCAAAAACATTGTCCAAAAGACCCGTTCGCACTGCCGCGCATCGACCAAATTGTTGACGCAGTGGCAGGCAGCGAGCTCTTGTGTTTTCTGGACGCATATTCAGGTTATCATCAGATCAAGCTTAACAGGCAGGATTGGGAAAAGACATCGTTCATCACCCCTTTGGTGCTTTTTGCTACAAACCATGACTTTTGGGTTGAAGAACGCAGGAGCAACTTATCAGAGGTGCATTCAAAATTGTTTTCATGATCAGATTGGGCGCAATGTGCATGCTTATGTGGATGATGTGGTGATCAAGTCAGAAAAAGCCGGGTCATTTATCAGCGACCTTACAGAAACATTCAAAAATTTGAGGAAGTACAAGATGAAGCTCAATCCTACAAAGTGCGTGTTTGGAGTTCCAGCGGGAAAATTGCTCGGTTTCATTGTGTCAGAGCGTGGAATTGAGGCAAACCCGGAAAAAATCAGAGCCATCCAGAGTTTGAAAAAACCTGAGGAATTGGCAGATGTTCAGAAGTTGACAGGATGTGTGGCTGCGCTAAGCCGGTTTATATCCCGGCTCGGAGAAAAAGCAATACCTTTATACAAGTTACTGAAGAAAACAGACAATTTTGTGTGGAATCAGGAAGCAGACGAGGCATTTGAAGCTCTGAAGAAACAATTATCAAAAGCGCCAGTTCTGGCGGCCCCGGGTCCCAAGGAACCCATGCTGTTATACGTCGCTGCCGGGCCTCAAGCTGTGAGTGCTGTGGTGGTGGTCGAGCGTAAGGAGGAAGGCAAGGAAAACCCGGTTCAGAGGCCGGTTTATTATGTTAGTGAGGTGTTATCAGAAGCAAAGCAGCGCTATCCGCATTGGCAGAAGCTAGTATTTGGTGTTTTCATGGCAAGCAGAAAGTTGAAGCCATATTTTCAGGAGCATCCAATCACAGTGGTGAGTTCAATACCCTTAGCAGATATTATCAGGAATTCAGAAGCTACAGGAAGAATTGCCAAGTGGGCAATAGAGATGGGGCCTTACCACATTGACTATGTGCCTCGTACAGCTATCAAATCGCAGGCATTGGCGGATTTTCTTAATGATTGGACACAGTTGAGTGCACCACCTCTTGCGCCGGGTCTCAAACCTTGGGTTATGCACTTTGACGGGTCTAAGCAGCACAAGGTTCAGGAGCTGGAGTTGTGTTAACTTCTCCCAAGGGTGATAAGCTGAGCTATGTTTTGCAAATTCACTTTGATTGCTCTAACAATGTGGCGGAATATGAGGCTTTGTTACATGGTTTGCGTATGGCAAAGGAGATGAGCATCAAGCATATTAATTGTTATGGGGATTCAGATCTGTGGCACAGCAAGTTTCAGGAACATGGGATAGAAAAGATGCGACAATGGCGGCTTACAGGAGAGAGGTGGACAGGGTAGCCGGGTTTTTCTCAGGCTATCAGGTGGATCATATTGACCGCAGGAAAAATGATGCTGCAGATGCTTTGTCAAGACTCGGCTCACGCAGAGAGCCGGTTCCACCTAACGTTTTCTTGGACGAGCTATGGACTCCATCAGTTAAGCCTCAGGGCGTAGAGGAACTGGCGGGTCAGGAAGACCCGGATTCGCAATTGGTAGCAGCAACTCATGAAATTCCAGAGTGGACAGAACCTTATTTGGCGTATCTTTTGCGTGGAGAGCTGCCAGAGCAGGAAGTTATATCCCGGCAAATTGTGCGCCGGCTAAGGCTACGTAGTTATTGATGGCGAGTTATATAAGAGAAGTGTTTCTGGAGTATTTCAGAGATGTGTGTCTGGAAAGGAGGGCCGGCAAATTTTGAAAGAGATTCATGAGGGAGATTGTGGTCATCATGCTTCAACAAGGTCTTTAGTAGCAAAAGCTTTCAGACACGGCTTCTTCTGGCTCACAGCTCAGGCAGATGCAGAGCGCTTGGTGAGTAGATGTGATGGTTGCCAAAGATATGCAAGGCAAATTCATGTGCCGGCTCAGGAGTTGCGAACAATACCCTTGACTTGGCCCTTTGCAGTTTGGGGGCTTGATATGGTGGGTCCTTTTAGCATGTCTCCTTGCAAGAAAACCCACCTCTTGGTTGCCATTGATAAGTTTACAAAGTGGGTTGAGGTGATGCCTGTTACTAATTGTGAAGCAGCTACAGCAGTCAAGTTTTTGAAGCAGATCATACACAGGTTTGGGTATCCTCATAGTATCATCACAGATAATGGTACTAACATGTCCCTTGGTGAGATGGCAAAGTTTTGTGGAAATCAGGGTATACGTTTAGACGTTGCTTCAGTTGCTCATCCACAGGCCAATGGACAAGTAGAACGAGCAAATCAGGAGTTGCTTCGAGGTTTGAAACCACGTCTCCGGGTTCCGTGTCTCAGAGCTGCTGGAGCGTGGGTTGAGGAGTTGCCATCAGTAGTTTGGGGAATCAACACAACACCAAACAGATCCACAAAGATGACCCCTTTCTTTATGGTGTATGGGGCAGAGGCAGTTTTGCCAAGTGATATAATTCATGACTCGCCTCGCGTGGCGGCTTATGTTGAAACAGAAAATGAGCAGACCCGGCAGGATTCTGTGGACCTGCTTGAGGAGAATAGAGAACAAGCACTGGAGAGATCAGCAGTGTATCAGCAGATTTGAGGCGGTATCATAGTCGCCGGGTTAAAACTCGCACTTTCCAGGAGGGAGATTTAGTGCTACGATGGGTGCAATCCAGAGAAGGGATGCACAAGTTATCTCCCCCTTGGGAAGGGCCCTTCATCATAAGCAAGAAATTGAACAATGGTTCATATTATTTGGTGGATGCAAGAGAAAAGTCCGAGTCTGTTAATGACACATCGCACTCTACCTTTTCATTGGAAGAGCGTGAGAGGCCATGGAATATTGCGCAGCTGCGCCCATATTATACTTAGCATGAGAAAGAGATATGAGATGTAAAACACGATGTAACAGGCAGCAGGTTTCAGACGCGCTCTTTTCCTTACCAGGGTACCTAAGGGGACTGGAAGGTTTTTAATGAGGCGGCTTGCTGACCTAACCTTTTCTATCAATAAAGTGAAGGTTGAACAGAAATTTGTGTCTTTTCGTTTCTTTTTTGATGTTTGATAGTAGTGTTGCATAGTTCTATGGTTAAGTTTGGCCTTGGGGGCCCAAGAGCTTTTCACGGTCATCCGGGTCTCGATGTTTCGTGACCCGGCTGTGCAGTTTTCGTTACAGTATCCATAACTTTGGATTCAGAGGTATGAAGGTGAAGTTTATGTTTTATTTGTTTATGTTTTTGTCATAAGAATAAGTGCATAGTTATCTTTGAGGACGCCCAGAGAGCGTGTCCCACCAGTATGAGGATCAATGGGGTAATGTTGCATAGTTAAGCCATTACTTTATAAACATTGATCCAGGTCTTGGGGGCTCCTACTACAATAGTTTGCAGCTGCAATCCCAAGACCCGGCTTTATGCCACTAGTTTATTCTTGGTTATCTTGCTGTTGAGCTGATGTGACTCGCAATTTTATGGCCTGATTGCTCACCTGGAAATTCAATCAACCATGAAGCCCATTGGGACTTGGTTCGACCCTGTTTTTCTCAGAGAAGTAGCGACAGGGTATCCATGCGAAAGCCGGCTCACAGTTAAAGAAATCAAAAGGGTCATCAAAACCACAGAAGAGGCATATTTCATAGCAAAAGTTTGAGAGTAGCATAAAAAGTTTCATCAGGTGCATAGGCGCACCATCACAGGCATAGTGCAGACAGTGCAAAAGTTATTACAAAACGCCCAAAGGGCCGAATAAGATTGTTTTCTTGCAGAGATAACAGCATCTGCGTAAGTTTTCACGCTTTGGCTTCAGGAGCCGGGTCACGGGGAGGAGAGCCGGTTGGTTGATCTTCGACGGTCTTTGCCGGGTCTTCTTCTTCTTCGGCGGCCGCCGGGTTAGCCTCTGGCTCCTTGGTCTCGTCGGTTTCTTTGGCCTTGGTCTTGCGCCGGGTGATTTTTCGAAGTGGCTGGAAGAAGTTTTCATCATCTTCTTCAGCTATCGCCCGTGACGGAGGAGGAATAACTGGCGTAGAGGAGCTGGGAGCAGTGGAGGTACCAGGAGCATTTTTGCCGGGTCAATGGAATCCTTATAGCTTTGGAGGAGATCGACGCGTTGTGGCTCGTCATCCATGATCTCTTCATCATTTCATTATATCCAAGCTGTAAAGTGGTGAGCTTCATCTTGCTGGCAATAACAGTGGCAACATGCCGGGTTTGCTTCACAACCCGGGCATAGCACTTCTTATCGAACTCTTGCCATCAGTGTCAAACTGAGGAAAGCCCTTCTTCAGTGGAGCCGGGTTTAGCTGGGGATGGTAGGCCTTTGCCAAGGCAAGACCTCGCATCACCCCGGCCCTGCAAGCTGATCTCTTGAGCAGATGGATCCATTGCGGCATTGTTGACAGATGCCCAAGGACTTCAGTGTACTTGCTTGGCGGGTTCTCCCAGAGCCTAGCGGCTTTGATGACCTCGCAGCTGCCAAAGTACAGCTGACGGGTCAGCGTGTACATGCATTTGATCTTCTCTGCAGCGGTTTTGCGGAGGTTACCATCACGAGGGCCTGTGTAAGAAAAGTGTAGCAGTGAAATTTCAAAAACCGGGTCTGTTTGATCAGTTTAGGTTGAAATTCAAGGAGTAGTGCTTACCCACTAAAGATTCAACCATTGAGGTGATCATTCTTTTTAGCCGGGTCAGCTCGTTGTTGGTTTCATCCAGCTGCTTCTGCAGGGTCTCCTGTTGCTCCTGGAAGTTCTCCTCGTTCTCCTGCATGTCCTTCTTCAGATCGGAGTTTTCTTGCGTCAGGCAGTAATCTTTTCTTCCAAGGCCTGGAGTTGAGCTGAGTGTCAGCCCGGGTCTCAGATTCAGTTTGGCAGCGTCAGTGAGCCGGGTGATCTCAGCCTGGGCCTTGGCATGGTCTTCCTGTTAAGATGCAAAAGTTATGTTAGTCCCAGGTCGCCGCAGGCGTGCAACCCGGCACTTGGGGGCTACATGCGCAAAAAGTCTGAAAATTTCTAACTGTAAGTCCCAGGTAGCTGTGGACAGCTAACCCGGCACTTGGGGGCTACTCAGTTTGAAGTTCAATTGTTCAACGTAATAAAGAAGTCCCAGGTTGCTGCAGGCACACAACCCGGCACTTGGGGGCTACAGTGTTCAAAGTTTCGATGTGAAAATGGGCAAGTTTTAAATGATGGAAGTTTTTTAGTCCCAGGTTGCTGTAAACAGACAACCCGGCACTTGGGGGCTACAGGTTTGAAGTTTTTACCTAAGGAATGTATTATAAGCACCAAGCTCATCACAAGTGATGAACTTAGAGCTTGGGGGCTACTCAGGGTATAGTTATGCAAGAAAATATATAGGCAAGAAGTAAAAATGGGTACCTGATATCGTTTTTGGATCAGGGCGACCAGTTCTGTCTCCAGGGTCTTGTGTTGAGCTAGGCGAGAAAAATATTCGTCGCAAAGTGCTGGAACAGACATGGTGTCCAGAGCCGGTGAGTTTGAGGAGGAAGCCGGGTTCTTGTTCTTGGCAGGAGTTGCCGGGTCAGCATCTGGGGCTGGCACCTTGGCCAGAGTCTCAGGAGCATTTGTACTGGAACGTGCCGGGTCCCAGTAACCTGCACTTCATCTTCTTTCGTCCCAGAGCCTAACCCGGGCGAGTGAGCAGCTGGGGAGGATTCTGGCACCGGGTCAACAACATTTTTTGGAGAAGCCGCGGGGGTTGCTTGCTCCCTTGGCTCGTCCTTGTCCTTGGTTCCTCTATATGTGCCTCCATAGGAGAAGGCTCTGTGGTTGCTGGAGGAGGGGATGTCGCTGGAGGAGATTCCGGGTCTTCTTCCATAAAAGCCCTGGAAGAATCCTCGGGTGTGCTAACACCATCCGAGGAAGAATCTGACAAACGAGATGGTTTAGGAACCCGGATCTTGCCAGCTAAAGGGAACTGTTTGTTGGGCGTCTTCTGGATGGATTTGGCCCAGCTTGATAAAGAGCGTTGAGGGATACCTGGGCTCAGGGAAGCTTGGCTTGTTGAAGACCGGGTTCGGCATCTCTTGTTCGCCTCAGCCTCCTTCTCAGCCTCCTTTTCCTGTGATTGTGCTTAAGTTTAAGATGAGTTCATCATGAAGATTGAGAAAAGAGAATGTGGTACCTTGGCAATGGTGGCCCGGGTCCTCTTCTGAGTAGGAGCTGCAGTAACTTGGGGACCCGGCACTACGTCAGAAACCGGGTCAGTGGGGCCTGGAATAAAATTTGCCGGGTTATCAGTAGAGGTGTCCTTATTGGGGACTTTGTTGTTAATCAACTGGAGGAAGAGCCGGCCTACGGAGTCAAGCTCACCTTCTTCTTCTTCTTCGTCGTCTTCACTTTCTGTGTCCTCTCCGTCAGGAGAGGATGTTGGGGTAAAATCCACGCTCCACCATTTGGAGTCCTGAGAAAAAGCAGTCACAATAAATAACAGTCTATGGATGAGTTTGCCGGGTTAAAGTAAACAAGATGGATTGAGTGTTAGTTTTACCGTGGGGGGTTTGTTTTTGGCACTAAATGGGACGAGCCCGTTCAGTGCAATGGCGTCTTTCTTCTCGCCAAGTAGTCTCTTGGCATTCTTCACAAGCTGATCATCAGTGAGCGTCATCTCTGAGTAACGCATGTTGTCTGTGGTTTCACCAGTGTACTGGAAAATTAGCCGGGTCCTGATGCTGAGAGGCTGGATGAACCAACCGATCCAGCACTTGACCAGATCTGTGCCCTTGAGACCATGGGCGAGCAAAGCTCTGGCCCGGCGAAGAATGGGCTCGAGCTTGACCCGCTCGGCGTCATCGGCATAACTGTTCATCTTGGCGTCATATGTTAAACCCGAGTTTCAGAAAGCCGGGTAATGGGCATCATCAGATTCTGGTGAAGTGTCTTGGCAGTAAAAATATGTGTTTTGCCACCCTTGGGATGGCTGGCTAGAAGGAGAGCCGGGAAATCGCATTCCCTTCGGCGCTGGATTGCAACTCCCCCCATATGGGAGTACTTGATCCTTGCGAGAGGGGTTGCAGTAGAAGAACTCGAGGAACAGTTCGAGGCTCGGAGCCATTTGCAAATAATCTTCGCAGAACACCACATAATTACTGATGTTCAGCATGGAGTTGGGCGCGATGTCTTGAGGCCTAAGGCCGTAGTACTTCAAGACCTGGCGAAAAAATAGGGAACCCGGGGGGCGAAGGCCGCGCTGAACGTGGTCGAGGAAAACCACCACTTCACCTTCCTTGGGGCTGGGGCGGATTTCTTCTCCAGCAGCGCGCCATTGGATCTCATCCTTTGGAGGGAGCTCGCCGCAGTTCACATATTCCTGCAGCATCAAGGTCGTCACCGTGGATTTGGTCCAGTTGACCTGAGTAGCAGCGGGGGCGGCGGAGCCAGATGCACCTGCGTGGGCGCTGTGGGGCTTCTCCGTGAGCTTCTTCGCCGCACGGGGAGCTACGGCTTTGGTTTTGTCCTTCACCATGGCTGAGAAGCTTCGAGGTTTTCTGAGCGCAACAATGGAGGTGTGAAACCCTAGTTCTAGATGTAGATACGTGGAGAGGGAAATGCAAAGCAAATCTGGACAAGATTCAAGTTGAAATCAAATGTGGAGCACGGATGTGTGGGATAAACATACCTGTGGATCTTCTTGCAGGAGATCGAGAAGCTCGATTTGAGATTGGATCCGTGGTTGCTACAGTGCGCGCGTGACGAAGAAGATGAACTCAGTGGGGAAAAATGACCGTGGTGTCTCCAGGCCTTCTATTTATTGGCGCAGTGAAAACCCTAGGGGTGTTGTGGTAAAAAGTGAAGAGATAAGGATCTTTGACTAAAAGTCAACGACAAACATAATGAGATAATTACGGAGTATTAAATGATAAGATCGTGATTAAGATGGATAAGGATGGAGTTATAGATGGGAGATAGTTTTCGCTAAGTGTTGAAAGTGAAACCCGGGCGTCGGAACCCGGCAAGGGATAACCGGGTTACGGTGTGAACCGCCGAAGAAACTGGCCAAGCAAAAGAGAAAAGAGGCATGTTCTAATGTTAGATTTGTTATTTGTTGTCTTATGTTTCAGGTGATTAACCCGGCTGGCCAGGATATCAGCTCTGTTCAAAGAAGTAATATTCAAGAATAAGAAGCTGAGCATGCCAACCTGGCAACCAGGTTAATCTGGGGGCTACTGATGGGGGGATGATAACCCGGTAGGCCCATGGAGAGGGAAGCATGACCCGCCAGGCAGGAGGCCCGGCCAGGCCAGCTAACCATCAACATGGGCCGGGTTATGTTGCTGGGCCAGAGGCTTAGGCGGTAACCTGGTTCAGGAAGGGAAGTTTCTAGAAGATCAAAGGCGGTTCGTGACTTGGAGGATACGAAGGCTAGAAGAGCTAGAATAGGATTCCGAGTCTGGGTAGTGCCGGGTTCGTATTGTAAAGTGCCAGGGGACCCGGTAGTCTATATAAGCCGGTTCCTGAGCCCTAGTGGTGGGAGGACTGGATGATCCAAGCTTAGGCGAGAGAACCACCGAGAGAAACACCACAACCTTGTAACCTAGATCGAGATCCGGCTCTGTTGTCGTAGCCGGGTTATCAAGATCGAAATCAATAACAAGATAGCAGGAAGTAGGTCTTTATCTCCAATGGAGAGGCCGAACCTGGGTAAACCTTTTATCCCTGCAATGCTAAACAATCTCCCAGACGCTAGTGTCGCCTTGCCCATCAACTCAAGCTACCCCAAAGTAGCATTTGCCGTGTTATCTACCCCACGACAAAAGATGTTCTCTTGAGGAAAGACTTGACTCTCTTGATGCTAAAAATGATGATATCATTAATAAAATCATTAAGGATAGGGATCAATTCTTTGCTAAATATAAAATGCTTAAAAAGGAGAAAGTTGAACTTGGGGTTGCTAATGCTAGACTTCTTGAGGAGATGGAGAAGCTTGACAAGGCTAACAAGGCCTTGGAAACGACTCACTCTCTTCTAGTCAAGTCTCATGAGCAACTTCAAACTCAACTTTCTAAATCTAGTTCAACTAGCATATCTATTCTTCCTCGTGTTCATGAAAATGTTATTGAAGAAAATGCTAGGTTGAAGGTGGATCTTGCCAAGGCCACTAGTGCCGAGACCTCTATTCCCAAAGGTAAAGATAAGGGTATTGCTTATTTGTTTGAGCAAAAACCACATAAAGGGAAGGAGGGTCTTGGTTATGTAGCCGAGTCTAAGAAGAAAGTGAGCAACAACAAGAAGATCAAGACCAAGCCCGCACAAGCCAAGACTTCCATTGCGGGTGGTAGTGCCACAAGGGGCAAGACCACTCGTAGTGACTTTGCAGGGCATAACAATCCCAACTATATTCTTTATGTTGATTATTATGTGGATGTTTATGCACAATATGTTGGTCCCTATGATGGTTACATTGATTACTCTATTTGGGTTCCTAAGACCCTTGTTACTAACCAAAGAGGACCCATTGAGAAATGGGTACCTAAATCCAAACAATGATCTCTTGTAGGACTATGCTTCCGGTGGATCGAAATGGGTAGTTGATAGTGGATGCACTAGTCATATGACCGGAAGCAAGGAGATTATGACAGAGTTGAGACCAAATCTAAATCACTCAACCGTCTCTTATGGTGACAAGTCAAAGGCTGAGGTAAAGAGTCTCGGCAAGGTGGTAGTTGTAAAGGATATCACCCTTGTAAATGTCATGCTTGTCGAGTCTCTAGGTTACAATCTTATGTCTGTTCGTGCTCTTAATAAGATGAACTTTGATGTCTATTTTACTATTGATATGGTGGTACTCTTGAGGAGCAAGACTCTAAAGGTCATGTTCGTTGGGTATGTTGAAAATGAGTTGTTTGTGGTGGACTTTTCGGGGTCAACCAACACTCAAGCAATATGCCTATTCGGAAAGGCCGACGTGGGGTGGTTGTGGCATCGCCGCTTGTCCCATGTCAACATGAGAACTTTGCAAAGTCTTCACAAGGGTGGCCACATTCTTAGACTAAAAGAGAATGTTTCTTTTTCTAGAGATCGTCTTTGTAGGGCTTGTGTTGAAGGAAAGATGCATGATTCTCCCCATCCAAGCAACACCATCATCTCATCAAAGAGGATATTGGGACTGCTTCATGTTGATCTCTTTGGTGCCGTGCCACAACCGAGTCTTGGTGGGAAGAAGTATTGTTTGGTGATTGTTGATGACTATTCAAGATTCACTTGGGTTTTCTTCTTCAAGACGAAGGATGAAACTCAACGTCAACACAATGTCCCCATTTTGGCCATTAGAAGTGACAATGGCTCCGAGTTCAAGAACTACACCTTGAATGAGTTTCTTAGTGAAGAGGGAATTCGTCATCAATATTCCGCTGCGTATACCCCTCAACAAAACGGTGTTGCCGAGAGGAAGAACCAGACTCTTATGGATATGGCTAGGTCCATGTTAGCGGAGTTTAAGTCTCCACTCTTCTTGTGGGTCGAAGCTATCTCCACGGCGTGTCACTCCTCCAACCGGTTATTCTTTCGCAAAGGAAAGAAGGAAACTCCATATGAAATGCTCGCCGGCAACAAGCCTAATGTCTCCTACTACGGTGTGTTTGGTTGTAAGTGTTTCTACAAAATCAAAGGTGTTCATTTATCTAAATTTGAAGCTAAAGCTTTAGAGGGTGTTTTTGTTGGGTACGGTGCGAACTCTCACACTTATAGAGTCTACGACAAATCCTTAGGAGAGTTGTGGAATCTTGTAGTGTGAGGTTCGATGAGAATGACGGCTCCCAAGTGGCGCAATTTCATGTTTGTGATGTAGATAATGAGGAACCTCAAGATGCAATAAGAAGAATGGGGGTTGGTTTCTATCGCCCCATTGAAGTCCATCATGAGCCTCCTCAAGCAAGTCCAAGCTCCACTAAAGTGGAGACTCCATCATCACAAGTTGAAGTTGCACCTTCTATGGAAGCAAATGATGCACCTACCCAAGAACAAGTTCAAGACCCTCCTCAAGTTGACCAAGAGGCTATTCAAGAACCAAGTTCTCCTATTGTCAACACTAGCCAAGGTCAAGACCATGATCAACCATCTCCTTCTATTATTGAAGATGTGCATCAAGATGATCAAGGTCACCATTCCGGTCAAGACGGGGGCTCAAATGATCAAGATGATCAAGCGATAATTCCTCGCAACAATGGGGATATCGAAACCCGTCGACTAGAAAGAGTCAAAAAGGATTGGAGAAGAAAGAGTCTTCATCTAGATAATATCCTTAGTGATGCTAAGAACAAGGTCACCACAAGAAGACAATTGGCAAGCTTTAGTGAACATCAAGCCCACATCTCCATGGTGGAACCAAAGAAAGTCTATGAAGCTCTTGAAGATCCGGATTGGTTGGAAGCCATGCATGAAGAGCTTAACAACTTCAAGCGCAACAAAGTGTGGAATCTAGTGGAGAAGCCAAAAGATTGCCTCAATGTTATAGGCACCAAGTGGATATTCAAGAACAAGCAAGATGAGCATGGAATGATTGTGAGGAACAAGGCAAGATTGGTAGCTCAAGGGTACTCTCAAGTTGAAGGCATTGATTTTGGAGAGACCTATGCTCCCGTGGCTCGCCTTGAGTCCATCAGTATCCTTCTTGCTTATGCATCACATCATAATTTCAAATTGCAACAAATGGATGTGAAAAGTGCCTTTCTTAATGGTCCTCTAAAGGAGTTAGTATATGTTAAGCAACCTCCGGGATTTGAGGATCCACACTTCCCAAACCATGTCTACAAGCTTGATAAGGCGCTCTATGGTCTCAAGCAAGCACCTCGTGCTTGGTATGAGCACCTAAGAGAGCTATTGGTAGACCATGGCTTTGAAGTGGGGCAAATCGATCCCACTCTTTTCACCAAGAGGGTTAAAGGGGAGCTTTTCATATGCCAACTTTATGTTGATGATATCATATTTGGCTCATCTAACAAAGCTTTTAATGATGAATTTTCAAAGCTTATGACCGATAGGTTCGAGATGTCCATGATGGGAGATTTAAAGTACTTCCTTGGTTTTGAGATCAAGCAATTGAGTGGAGGGACTTTCATCTCTCAAGCCAAATATATCCAAGACATGCTCAAGAAGTTCAAGATGCAAAATGCTAAAGAGAAGAAGTTTCCTATGGACACCAAATGTCATCTTGAACTTAATCCAAAGGGTAAAGATAAAGATGTTGATCAAAAACTCTATCGCTCTATGATTGGTTCTTTGCTTTATCTTTGTGCATCTAGACCTGATATTGTGTTGAGTGTAGGATTGTGTGCAAGGTCCCAAGCGGCTCCCAAAGAAAGCCACCAAACGGCGGTTCTTCGAATCTTTCGATATTTGGTTCATACCCCAAGTTTTGGTTTGTGGTATTCTAAAGGCTCAACATTCTCTCTTGCCGGTTACACGGATTCGGATTGGGCCGGTTGCAAGGATGATAGGAAATCAACTTCCGGGGCATGCCAATTCCTTGGTAGGTCCTTGGTGAGTTGGTCTTCTAAGAAGCAAAATTGCATATCTCTCTCCACCACCGAAGCCGAGTATGTGGCGGCCGCTAGTTGTTGCACTCAATTGTTATGAATGAGGCAAACTTTAAAGGAATACGGTGTCCATTGTGACAAAGTGTCTCTTTTATGTGACAATGAAAGTGCTATCAAGATTGGTCACAACCCGGTGGAGCACTCAAGAACGAAGCATATTGAGATTCGTTATCATTTCATTCGTGATCACATCAACCGGGGTGACATTGAGCTTGGCTATATTCCCACGAAGATCCAACTTGCCGATATGTTCACAAGCCACTTGATGAAGCAAGGTTCACTTATTTGAGGCATGAGCTAAATATCGTAGATTCGGGGAGCGTCGCTTGACTATCTTGCATACACACCTATATCTTAGCTATATGTTAGGTTTAGGTGTAGGCATGGACAAAGGGGGAGTGCGGTCCTAATCCATTGGACTATCCCTCCCCCCATTATGCCGATAGTAAGAACTCATTTTGTCTCTATATTGTTCATTTTATGAATTGTGAGCTTAAATGACGAGTAGTGGTGGTGAACCCAAGATATATCTTCGCGGTGTCACACCACATACACTCATACATGGTGGCCTAGGCCACCTACATCTTCTTTGTGAAGAATTGGTCTTTATGGAGTTACATTTGGATTTCATTGCCTATCCTATGTTTTATGGAAAACACACTCAAATGTTGGTTTTTAATGTTGTTTTTGTTGCTTCTTATAAGTTTGAGTGTGAAGTACCAGTTTCAGTGACCTAAAATCTCAACCCAAGCCTCACTCATCCAAAAACTTGCTCTTCTTGAAACATACATGTCTCCACATATAAATCTGGTGTTTTTGGGTCGTAGGGGCCGGAGACTCCGGTGTTGAAGCCCGGAGACTCTGGTCTGACCAAAGACTCCGCCCCAAACCCCGGAGACTCCGGCCAGGCCGGAGACTCCGATGTGTTTGGGCCGGAGACTCCGGTCTCAGTTTTCGCTGGGTTCAAAAGGAGTCGGGGTGAGGAATTATTTCATAACTCCTCCCCACCCCCAACTCCAAAAACCACCCAGCCACCGCCTCCGCCCCAAGAGCACCAAATCCGGCCATCCCCGCCGCCGGAATCCGCTGTGCCACCGGCTCCTCCACCTCTCAAGCCTTGGGGATCCTTCTCTCCATCGTTTGAACCTCACCATGAAGGACACGGGTACCTCTCTCTCTTCCTCTAAGGATTCGTCCTCGATCTAGTTTTCAGAGTAGTACTTGTCGAAATTCATGGTGTAGAACATTTGTGCTGGCATTATACACTCTAGGAAATTCGTGGGGTCGTTGTTTCACTCTTTTTTCGACCTAGATTGGAAGTTCTAGTCTCAGCCGGAGACTCCGTTCCCCAGGACCGGAGACTCCGCCCCCTGAGACCGGAGACTCCGGTCTAGATCAATTATGAGTGATTTTTTTTGACACATGATTTCTTCCTTTTGGATTCCTGAGACATGTATGCTTACCCCGTGCTACCTATCTACTCTTGTTTCACATCTAACAAGCGGTACCCCGGTGCCTCATCATCATCGTCCAAAATCAAGAAGACATCCTCAAAGAGACAGGGCCGAGACTATATTGTCCGTGATGAAGTCAATGATCGAAATGTGCAGCGAGGTGTCTTGAATCAGGAACGGGCAGAGGAGGCAAGGAGGCTCAAGCAAGAGGCTGCCCTTCGTAGGGATGAAAGGGCCAAGAAGGACATGTTTGCCAACTTGACCACTTTGGCAGATTTGAACAAGGAAGACTACCGGACCATGAGGATGCAGAATTTCTATGCTATGCCCAACAACTCAACGGATGGTTACTTTTGGAGAAAGGAGCAAGAGCTCATCATGAAGGAATTCTATGCCAACTTGGACCCAAAAGCTCGTGTTTGTCCTCAAAAACCTTTGAACTTTGCAGTTTTGGCCAAGAAGCAATACTTTGTGGAAGCAATTTGGGTTGCAAGGAAGATGGGACCTGAGCACCTCATAGCCACTCAACAATCATATGACATTGAGAAGCTCCAACAATTCTTTGCTACTCTTGTTCTAGGACCGGAGGAGGACACCAAGATGACTTGGATGACCGGGCCTGTCCAATGCTCCGCCACTTTCTCAGATTTTGGTCGGGTTTTAGGCTATGAGTTCAAAGGGGTTTCCACTCCGTTGGTCGAAGGATGCATGTTGAAGGGCAATATTATGAGAAGAATGTTCTTCTCCCTCTTTGTGCCAAGGATGGCAAAGTCGCTACCACTCGTGGTCTCAAGCCCATCTACAACATCTTGATTCACATGTTTCGTTGGAGCCTTGTACCTCAAGCCGGAGACTCCGGTGCCATCCGTGGGGCTCTTGTCAATCTCATGCATCATGCTCACAAGACCTATCTTGCCGGACCGGATTGTCAAGGATTTGAAGTTGATGTGATGGATTTTATAAGAAATGAGATTCACCTTACTCTCATTGAGAAGAAGACACCCATGTATGCTCCCTATGTCATGAAGCTCATTCTCACCAAGGTTCAACTCGATCCCTCTCGCTTCACTCCACACAAGCTTGGGATCCTTCAAGTGCTTCAAATTCATCTTGCTCCCCAACGCACCTATGAAGAGGTTGAGGAGGAAGAAGCTCCTAGGGCAAGAAGGAAGAATGCCACTCCACCCTCATGGCACTTCGGTGGTCGTCAAAGGGTTAACAATGAGGTGAAGCATATCTCTTGGTGGCAAAGGGCTAAGATGTGCATGGGTATTGCGCTGCACAAGGAAAATCATCAAACTATGTCACTAGCAAGAGGATCTTGTCCAATCAAGCCAAGATGATGAAGAATATGAGCAAAATGAGCAATGGTGGCATCACTCCTCCTTGCCTCGAAGGTGTTCCACCTTCTCCACCATCCGAGCGCACTATCCCTCTTGAGGAGTGGAATGAGGATATTTTCCCTTGGGCTGATTTTCAAGATGTGTCCTCCATGCCTTCCTCTTCTCGCAATGCGGCAAGGCTCCTATTAACTATGAAGAAGAAAGTGACTTTGAAGGCTCAAGAGAGGAAGCAAGTGAGGAAGCTAGTCAAGAAGCAAGTGAAAGTGGTAATGATGATGAAGGTAGCGAAGCCGATGAAGAAGAAGACGACGAGTGATCCCCTTGGGTTCCGTTAGCTTTGCTCTTTTCCCTTTTTGGCGTTTCGATGCCAAAGGGTGAGAAGTAGTTCTACTAGGTTCTCACGTGGGATTTGCATGGGTGGGCCACAAGCATGCTCTTTTATCATTTCGTTAAAGCTTGTGTCCTTTTTCTTCTAAGTTGTTGAACTATTTGGTTTGCTTTATGTTTGTGAGACTATCTTTGTTTGTGAGACTATGTTCTATCTAGTTTGAGACATATGGATATTTCTTTATCAATGGTTGAGATGGTATCTATTATTGTGATATGTATTGTTGTGCATTGGGTATATCAATATGCACAAGATATGCTTTTTCCCTCTCAATCCATTATTTTGCTATGTCTTTATGTTATATGTTTCATGTTCTTTATATTGTGAGTTGCCTTCTCTCTACATGTTGAGCATTTGTATTCAAATGCAAAGTACTTACATGCACACATGTAGGGGGAGCTTCTCAATTCTTTTATGAAACATATCATTTGTTTTGTGCGTTATTGCAAATCCTAGTGTTGTCATCTAACACCAAAAAGGGGGAGATTGAAAGAACATTTTGTGTATCCCCACATGTTTTGTGTGTGGTGACAACCCTAGTATTGATGTATCTAATGTGTTATTAAGTGGTGCAGGAAAAACAAAAGAAACAAACTCATAGCATCAACTTAATGCATAGCAAATTGGCTGGAAACTGTCCAGGCCGGAGTCTCCGGCCCCCGTGTTTTTGAGCAGAAGAGAGCAACCGGCGGCAGCCTCTGTATAGGGGTCCGGAGTGACACCGGAGTAACACCGGAGTCTCTGCCCAAGGAGAACAGAGTCTCCGGCCTCAGGGGCCGGAGTCTCCGGTCTAAGTGGTCTGCAACGGCTAGAATTTTTGGAGGGGTATAAATACCCCTCGACCTACCTCCAGCCACTTAGCTCGACCAGAATTGAAGTCCACCATTAATTCAAGCTCAAGATTTGCTAGATCTCCCAATCCCTCTACCCAAACTCGTTGATCTTTGGAGGATTGAAGGAGAAGGCCCCGATCTACATCTTCACCAAGCCGTTTTTCATTTCCCCCTCATTCACTTGAGGGACCATTTGCTAGGGTTTCCACTAGGAAAACCTAGCCCATTGTTGTACTTACTTGATTGTCTTTGTGACAGATTATAGCTGTTTGGGAGCCCCCAATCCTTTGTGGGTTGTGCCCCAAATCGTTGTTGTAAAGGCTCCGGACCCCGCCTCGAAGGTTTCCGATAGTTGAAGTGAACCAATCCTTTGTGGTGCGGTTCACCGGAGAAGAGGGTGAGGCCTTTGTGGCCGTTGAACCATTGTGTTGGTTCACACCTCTCCAACGAGATGTACTCCCTAAAAGGAGAAACTCGGGAATACATCCGTGTCTCCGCGTGCTTTGACTTCGGTTACCTCTATCCTTGTTTACCGCCTTACTTATATCGTGCTTAGTTGTTAGCTTGTCATATAGGTAAATTCACCGTAGTTGCATATCTACAGAATTTACCTTTTGTGTCAAGCCTTAATTGAAAAAGTCTAAAATTTGGAGTAGCACCTATTCACCCCCCCCCCCCCTCTAGGTGTCATACCGATCCTTTCAATTTGGACACTGTTTCACTACGGAAAATGATTTGTGTTCAAATTGCGGCAATTCGAATTGACTAATCCACTTTGAAATTTGATTCGCCACTAATTCAACACTCAAACTATATTATACAGATGAGTACTCAAAGTAAGAAACACGCTCACCAACTATGGAGCTCAACAAAGTCCAGCTACCAATTGCGGTGATCGGAGACAGTAATAGGTTTAATGTCTACGAGAATACATACCAAATCGAATTGATTAGACGTGCCACCATACTAGCACAAAACTCCATCCTAAGACGTATCCCAACATGATTGTTGGCTCGTTGAGATAATCAAGAGCATGTAAAGTAAACAAATGGGATGTTAACACGAGGGTCTTAGACGAGATTGTCTCTTCAGAGGCACAGTGAGGTGTGTGGTTCATATAACATTGTACCTTGTATGGAATATTCGATTCAGTTAGTCTTGTGTAAAGCACGGTACAATTTTAGTGGCGTGTGCATAAGCCCATGTATCACGACAATTTCTCTATTAAGTTTCAGACGCGCTTAATTTGTGGCTTGCCAACCCATGTCAACTTGACCATGCATCAGCATACCTCTTACTCTATTTAGGCACATAGGCACACTGGCCAAGAGGAGGAACATTGATATATACCGCAAGCCCAAAGCAATACAATACATTGTATCTGAGTAATGACGCATTCTTTGATTAAATTGTCCTTTTTAAACTAGCAAGGTAGGTATTTAGAAAACTTTCCACTTATTCAGCATCCACGATGACTGCATAGGCATTTGCCGGCAAAGCGGCTACAATGGCCTTGAGGGAACCCCTCCTTCTTGCATTCTTGTGCGCAGTCCACTCTAAAGATACATGGACCCTTGAACCAGGCGCTCGGCTTTCTGCATACCTTTCTCCCGTACTGGGATGTAACCACCTCTGACAAAGAATAGTTACAACACAATAATACATCAGCAATGTTTTCCACATATATCTTGTGTTGAAAAATATTTCGCCTAGTTGTATGGCTAAATGATTAAATACAAATGTTTGATTGGAGATGAGCATCATTTGTTTAAAAAATGTATTTTTATATACTTATGTTTTTCTTTTACGTATGCTTTTTTGGAGTACAACTATAACAATTTTTGTGCGTACAACTTATCAATTGGCAGGTCAAATCTACCGCCAAAAGTGACTTTTTTGTTTTACGGGATCCTTTGTAGCCATGATTTTATTTCATAAATAGGTAAACAAGAAAAACTTTTTGTTAATAGATGAGAAAGACACAAAGAAAAAAGATCTCTCGAATGTACAATGGTTTGGACAGTTTAACTTAATAATTTGTTTCTCCCCCTTTTTACTCTACTTAGAACACACTGGTGAATAGAAGCAACATAGATATATACTTTAATCCCAAAGCAATACAATATATTAACCAAGTAGCGACGCCTTCTTGGTTAAATCGTGTTAAAATTTGGTAAACTAAGAATATGCATTTCTAATACTTTTAACTTATCCAACATCCATTTTCACTGCATGTGCAGCGGAAGCCACTACAACTGCCCCGAGGGAACCCCTCCTTCTTGCATTGTTGCTCACAATCCACTTTAAAGATGCACATGCCCTTGAATTGGGCACTCATCTTTGCGCACACCTTTTTCTTAGCCTGAGCTGTAACCACCTCTGACAAAGAAGAGATACAAGACAAACACACATCATCAACCTTTTCATATATTATTATAACGTCTTCCCTAATTTAAAGCTAGATGTTTAAATACTTATGTTTGTTTGGAAAAGAATTGTAGTTGCACAAATAAATCTTTTTAAATTTTCAATAATTATGTGTTTCTTATAAACTCTAAATGATAATTGTTTATCAAAATTTCGTTGACCAGCTTTTAGGAGCTTCCCTAAAAAGTACATATTTCCATTTTGTGTTCAGTTTATGTGGTGTTTTATTGCATCTTATTAATTCGATATTGTATTAAAATAGAATACCTATATCTATTTTTCGGAAATAGGTTATATATATAATATAAACTATTGTTGCAGTTTTAGGACTAAAAGGGAACAAAACCATCTTTTGAATTTCGTGGTTTAAACTGATTTAACCTAAGAGTTGGTTCACTACAAATTGTACCTTTTAAAACATACGAGTTGGATTATAGTGTTCATATGTTAATTGTAATATTTCCAAACAATGTTGGCAGCTTGCATGTTCGGATGCAGAAAGACTCACATATTATTACCTTCCGTTATCTAAAAAAACAATACACTAACATGTTTGATAAATAAAGTTTGAAATTTTTCGCGCCAATCATCAAAGAGAACTCGTTGCGGAATGGTATACAATGACCATTTTGAGAGAGATAGCTCGATCCTGTCGGCCTTGGCGATCTTCTATAATTATTTTCGGTTATTTCTTGCCCTGGTGGCCTGTAATTTTGTCAGCTGTCTGCTAACAAAAATGTGCAATGCTACTGAGGATGTAGTTTGTGGTATTCAAATTTATATAGATTAAAAACTGAGTTTCGACGTCACGACATCGGTCATATGTTTTATTTACAAACAAAATACTAATGCAAGCATGTAGCCTTCGCAGATGAACATGGTACTACTATAGGATGCCATACATTCAACAATTATTCAAGCAAATCTAACTCTCATGTATAGCGAGAGATCTGGCTGCTTACCAGTGGTCACGAGGAGGAGCAGAAGGACGAGGACGGCAGCGGCAGCGGAGGATCTGCGCGACGGCTCCATGTCATTAACTGGCTAATGTCTCTGCTGCTGCAATGCAAGCCTTCTACGGCGATGATGGAACGTCGAACTAATTAGAAGAGCTAGGTAGCCTTCTATGGCGATTTAGCCTCGTAGAGCTAGCGCCATGCAAGGGCATGGTAACTAATATAAGCAACACACCAACATCTCAGGCCTATAGATAAACCGGCTAATGATAGCCACCAATTAACGTACCTCAGAGGCTCAGAAGATCTAGCTATTCCTGGCTATGCAGAGGTTAGGGGTTTTCCGGCTATCAGGCTGCTTTCCCCGGACCAGGTAGCTATACATCAGTATAAATAGCACACTTGTGTCATATAATTATCTTTAAACGGGTACGCATTGCATAATTGAAATACTAGAAAATACTAGATGAAAGCAAACAGAATTGTTTTTATTGCCTCACATTTATTTTATAAAACAAGCTCGCCAGAATTGCCAGCCTTCCGGAGACTATAAGTTTAAATCTTATAAAAAAATGATTGGGAGAGAGGAATGTTTCTATAAAATATCACAACAATGATGAAGGCCAGTGTATCCAGCAACTACACTGACAATCTAGTAATTAACAATATATTCTCAACGTTTCTGACACAGACCCCAAGCATTGGACAGCTCCGGTAACTTGTGTAAGAAGCAAAGCACATTAACTATATAGAACTACACGAATGAACATTAGAGAGGAACTCGAGTTCTTTTGACCTCTAAAGTTCACAAAGCATGACACCGGCTGCAAGGCTCTAGAATATCTAACTGAACTGTAGATGGAACTTTCCCCTCAATGTATGTCTTTATAGCCTCAACCGACTTGGGCGCCTTCTTGATATCCCCCTCTCTCAGGGTATGGCATTTGTCCAATTTGTTACCATAGCACCGATAGCTTATATGAATAGTGTCTAATATAAGACACTTAAGTGACGTTGCACTCTCCAGAATATGGCACGTTAGCTCAACCAAGCTCTTTTGAGGACAGAAACCCGTGATCGTCACATCTTTGAGCCTGTCATGGTGGTGTTCTGGCATTTGCCTCAGAGTCGACGGATCTCCAACAATCAAGTCATACTTCGACTCCACTAATACCTAAAAATAAATTGATGAGATATTTGAGTTAGTGATTCCACGAATGATATTAAATAACCCTAGAAGGATGAACAACGACTTACAGACAAGACAAAAGTCTCCAAGGAGGGAGAAGCATTAAGGAAAGAAACCAGTGATAAAAAATCATATTCCTGGCAATTTCGAATATAAATACTCAAGACCTTGAGGTGGACGAATTTGCTAGGTACCATTGGTGCATTGACTATCTGCATAAAAATGTCCCAGATAAATCATATTCCAAGATATGGCTACTGCGATATATACATATGTATCACCTAAAATGTAAGAGCATACCTCATGCCTAGAATATAAGGTGAGAGTCTGAAGATTTCGCAGACTGGATGCAAGCTTGTCGATAGCATAATTGATGGCACAATTATGAGTTAAACAAAGGTTTTTCACTTGAAATGATTGTCCAAGTGAGAGTGGTGTTTCATCATCTGTAAGTTCAAAGCAGGACATATTTGGAGCTTTGTTCTCTATAACTTCAAGTCTAGAGCAGTCATACACCTCCAGGAAACTGAGCTGCTGCAGCAGGCAAGGTATCTCGAAGCGAATTATATCACAACAAGACTTAAGTTTCAGGTTTTCCAAAGCAAATGAACCGGAAATAAGGCGCCCTAACTCATCCCCTGTAATACGCACTTCATACAGTTCCAACTCTGTCAGGCATCTCAAACCAAGGTCAACAGTTGGACGTAAGAAACAATTACGAAGGATGAGATACTGAATCGTGTTTCTACTCCTGTCAGATAAAAGTGACGAGGGGAACTCGTACTTTGTCTTGCCTGACAATGTTGAAAGGGTATCACGTTTCGAACAAAAAGAAAGGGTAAGGTCTTCCAGCACTGGTGTAATAGCAATCTGAAGCCATCTATTGAGACGCTTATAAGATTTGGTTGTGTAAGGACCATGGAATTGAAGCATGAATTCCTTCACACCAGGGCCTGTATGGTTTGCCAGAATATGGTCAATATTGCTGTTATACTCACATCTTCTTCTGTTATCATTGGAGTCCCATGTCTTTTTTCCAAAAAGACGTCGAAAGACAAGAAACCCCAAGCCATTGAGTCCCATGGCCACCTGCGTAATCTTTCTTCTGGGAAAATTGTTCGCATGGTGAAGATGAGATTTGGATGGCATCTCCAGGAGCGCAGAAAGACATGGGACACACAGGCAACCCTGGCAGATTCTCGCATTGGAAGTAGGGAATGTATATGATGCCAGATTTCCTGCATGCACAGGTACATAGTTCATTTGAGCCGCAGAGTCAAAAGTATAAATGACTCTTTTTTTTTTTTGAATCTAGGCATACTTTATTACTTATCAAATAGGCTTACATCGTTTGCAAGTATAGCACAAATAAAATCCGGAGGGTCCTCATGCCAGACAGATGACAAGACGCCCTCCGCTTTGCTAGCTAGAACATGAGCTACTTGATTACTTTCCCTAGGAGAAAAAACAAACTCAATGGCAGCGAAGCCCCTAGCTAAGAAGGTACATTCTTCGTAGATAGCTGCAGCAGCTCCCGCCGAGTTGCCGCCCTCATTCATCGTAGTGATCACCTCCATGCAGTCGCTGTTAACTACTAGTTTAAGGCAGCCAATTTGACCAGCAAGGAGGAGCCCATCTTTCAGCGCTCTAGCTTCAGCCATGGCAGCATCAGGGACATGGGCAATACCGCAGCTGCTGCCAGCGACGAAAGCACCGTGATCATCTCGCAGCACTGCACCTGTCGCACCCACCTCATCTTGGAGAGAGAACGAGGCGTCGACATTCAGTTTCATATATCCTTCCCGAGGCTTCTCCCACCCGTGTCGACGAACGCCGCATCGAGGTTTACAGGACCTAAAGTAGTTCATCGCCACAGCAGCTATAGCTTGAGCTGATCTGGCCGGTTTCTGAATCGATTCGCCATGTACCACCTGTCTACGTTCCCACCAGGCGTACCAGCAAGCTGTGACCGCCAGCTCTTTCAGTCCGATGTCAAAGCCGGGAGCATTACCATCCGGCAGCTTGAGGATGGATTCAAAGGCTGTTGTTCCTTCATGGTTTGTACGGCACACATCGTCAATTACCTGTTTCAGGCCAAGGTTCTCCCATATCTCTTCCACTCTCCCGCATTTGAAGAAAACATGCTTGGTGTCCTCACAATGAATCTTGCACATGGGGCATAGGCTAGATGGGATGATGTGCCTATTCGCCAAGGTGCAATTGCAGGGAATCGTTTCGTGGACCAGTCTCCAAGCAAAGATCTTTACTTTCGGAGAAACCTTAAGTTTCCAAATTTTCGACCAAACCGGATTATTCTCTGACGTGGATATGCCGGCTGTGCGCTGCATCTTCCGGCCGTGTTGGAACTCCCACTCCGTGTGATATGCTGAACGCACGGAGAAGGTTCCCGTCTTGGTAAAGTTCCACGCCACAAAATCTGTCATCATTCCCGTAGCTAGAGGGATATTTAAGATTCTGGAAGCATCAATGGGCAAGAACAGGGAACGGATCAGCTCCTCGTCCCACTTTCCTGTTTCTAGCTTGATCAATTCCGAGACCCTTGTATAAACTATATTTCTTCTTGCTGTCAAGACTTTCCGTGAGGGGCTGTTTGGAATCCAAGCATCGGACCAGATGTTGATGTTGGATCCATCTCCAACCCTCCAAATGTGTCCCTTCTTTAAAGTTTGGATACCAGCAAAAATACTCTGCCAAGTGTAGGAGGATCCCTTTTTCAATTCAGCATTCAGGAGATCTCCCGACGGGTAGTATTTAGCACGTAGGACTTGCGCGCAAAGTGACTCCGGGTCACATAATAATCTCCATGCTTGTCTTGCGAGCATAGCAAGATTGAAACATGGAAGGTCTCTAAATCCCATACCACCACGCTTCTTGGGGATGCACATCTTCCACCAGGCGAACCAATGCATGTGTTTTGTAGAGTCATCATCTCCCCACCAGTAACGGGTCATAGCATCTGTGATCCCTTTAGTTACTTGCTTGGAGAGCTTGAAGACCGACATCGCATATGCCGGGATTGCCTGTGCGACAGCTTTCAGTAGCACTTCTTTTCCCCCATAGGATAGCAGCTTTTCCTTGAAACCAGCCAATCTGGTACATACTCTGTCAATCAAATGTTGGAAGCAATCTGATCTATCAATACCTACTTGGGCGGGAAGACCTAGATATTTATCCGTGATCGCCTCTGTCAGGATATTGAGGATAGTGCAAACATCTTCTCTGGTCTCAACCAGCGTACACGGGCTGAAGAAGATGCTCGACTTCGCTTCACTCACCAGCTGGCCCGAGGCCTTGCAATATTCAGTCAGGATACCCTTTAAAGTTGTAGCATTTGCTACATCAGCTCTCATAAGAATCAAAGAGTCATCCGCGAAAAGGAGGTGTGAAATTGTCGGTGCAGCACGACAAACCTTCACGCCTAGAATTTCCCCGTTGTCTTCCGCCGATTGGAGAAGGCTTGAGAGCCCTTCTGCACACAATAAGAACAAGTATGGGGATAGCGGGTCTCCCTGCCGAATCCCTCGAGTAGGGGTGAAAGATTCAGTTTCGTCACCATTAAACCGAACCTGGTATCTCACACTAGACACGCAGGCCATCACCAACTTGATCCAATTTTCATCAAAGCCAAGTTTGGACAGGATTCTTTCCAAGAAAACCCATTCCACCCGGTCGTATGCTTTGTGCATATCCAGTTTGATTGCACATGTACCATATTTTCCAACTTTTTTGTTCTTGATCGCATGGTAAGATTCATAAGCAATAAGAACATTATCCGTGATTAGACGGCCTGGCACGAAAGCACTTTGATTTGGGGAAATAATCTCCGGTAGTAGACCCTTAAGTCTAGCTGTCAAGACTTTGGAGATAACTTTGTAAGTGACATTACATAAACTGATGGGTCTGTATTGTGTTACCTTCTCAGGATTAGCAACCTTAGGGATGAGAACCACTGTGGTATTATTCCACCCCTCTGGAATTGAGCATGAATTAATGGCTGCAAGAACCACATCCGTGAGATCCTCTCCGATCAGATTCCAGTAACGTTTGAAAAATATCGCATGTAAACCGTCCGGGCCTGGCGCCTTTAGGTCTCCAATATTGAAGAGGGCCTTTTTAACCTCTTCTCTTGTGTACGGAGCACACAGGACCTCGTTCATAGCAGGAGTGACACGGGGTTTCACTTTGTTCAGTACGTGATCCCCTGGGTCCTCAACCTCTCTTGAAAACAGCGATTGAAAATACCCTCTGATGTGGCCAGATAGATTCGCTGGTTCCTCAATCCAATTATCAGATTCATCCTTCAACCTTTTAATCAGGTTATTCTTCTTCCGAGCCGACGCAAAGGTATGGAAGAAGCTTGTGTTACGGTCCCCTTGCCTCAACCAATTTGCCCTACTACGTTGCACCCATTTAATCTCCTCTTTTTCCTGTAGCATCTCAATTTCTAGCTGGATCTCCCTTTGCCTCGAAGTAGCTTCATCAGACAAGGGTCCATCCATTACCTCGTTCAGCTCCTTCTGGAGGTCACGCAGTGACCGACGTGATTGCTTCAACACTGTCGTGTCCCATGCATGCAGGGCCTTATGCACCGCGTCCAGTTTTTGAGCCAAGCTTGCACCCGTGAGCTGTTGAGCCTCATTCCAGGCCTCATCAACAATGGAATCAACATTTTCTTCCACTAACCATTTTGCTTCAAACCTCTTCTTTCCAGCTGATCGGTGAGGTGTAGTACTGCTCAGAAATTCGAGATCAACCATTATTGGCCTATGATCCGAGCGGGAGAAATCTTCATGAATCACCGATGCCATCGGAAACATGTCATTCCAGCGTTGGTTGCAAACTGCCCTATCCAAGCGTTCTCTCAGTCTACCTCGACGCCAGGTAAAGGTGTCGCCCACATAGCCGAGATCGAAAAGGCTGCAGTCCCTCAGTGCATCACGAAAATTCTGCATATATCGTTGTGGTCTAACGGCACCACCATCCTTCTCATCTCCCGACATAATCTCGTTGAAGTCCCCCAAAAGTATCCAGGGGAGGTTCGCCATCCCATGGAGGTCCCTTATGTACTCCCACGTAAGATGTTTTCTATCCATGCTTGGTTCTCCGTATATCCCAGTGAAACGCCATCCCGAGTCACTAGTTTCATCAATACGGATATCAATATAGTTGTTGTGAACTTCTGACGAGGTCACATTCAGATTATTCCTCCACATGAGAAGGAGGCCACCGCTTCTTCCATCACTCTCCGTCCTCAGCAAATGATCAAAGGAGAGATTGCGCATGAGTTTCTCTGCCCTAGTTTTACTCAGATGTGTCTCGGACAGAAAAAGAACATCCGGTTTTAACCGCCCCTGCAAATCCTGGAGTGATCGGACTGCCGCGGATTTGCCCAACCCCCGGCAGTTGTATCCTTCGATTTTCATCGCTTCTTCTCAATCAACCTAATCAGCAAGGAAAAACACCACCACACACGACCAATCTGTGCTAACTTTCGCCTGACCAAAAACAACAGAAACCTGCACGTCTGTGACGCCAGGGAGGGAAGCAGACTCCAGCGCCGTTGCCGACGCGGAGGACAGTGAACGCCACACGAACTCGTCGGGGCGGAGCTGAGCACCCTATGTAGGGGATAACGCCAGTGCGGAACGACGCCGCCGGCCGGCGCCGGCAAAACCTAGATCGCCTCCATAATCGCCTAAGCCTTCGTACCGGTTCGGATTATGCAAACTTGCTTTTAAAAATGTATGTTTTAAGCTGGACAAGGGTGGCATAAGCTACATGCTGAAGAGGCTAAAGAACCATGGATGACAAAAACTTAGATGTGTTCATTACGCAGGTGCAAACGAAACTAAGGAGATTGCCACACTGAAAAATAAAGTCCTATGTAAATTTGAACTGCAATAGAAGTCGATCTCCGTTATCAGCATCTTGTGACGTACCTCAGGAAGGTCTGGCAATGAATGTATTGCACCTTCGCTGCCTTGAGAATCACCATCCTGTTCGCAAGAAGCAATCAATCCATCTGAAACGCAACGACGAAAGCATCAATCGAACTAGTCTACGAGCAGATGCGAGCTCGAGATGAAAACGAGCTGCACACAGACGGGAGAAGGAAGAACAATCTTGCGATGCCATCCCCCGAATAAATCAGACGCCGAAAGAGCTAAGAGGTGGGCTTACCGTGGGCTTCCATAACGCTGGTGCTGCGCTTCTGCCCCTCTTCTCCCCTCTTCGGATCCATGTCTTTCTACTTCGATCTGTAATTCCGTGTTTGAAGGCGACAGGGACACGGATCGGGACGGGGAATCACTAGTAAACCAGGAAACGTTAAGGCGGCTGTACCGGATGGGCCAAGCGCCCTTGTTCTACGATCGTCTGGGCCCAACTCTATCTCCGCTGGATGCGGCAGAAGGTTCCCCGTGCCTTCGTTCGGGCCCCAACTGAATTCTTAAACTAGGACATGAATCTTCGCATCGTTTTTAAAACAGAGAAAAAAGATTTGTCTTATCGATTAATTAAGAAAAAAGAATTGTCACAATAACGTCACAATAAAACCACATGCGTTATGCATGAATCTTCATAATCGCCTAGGAAGACCAACAGATGCTCCTTACATGCTACAGTAACAAATATAACACCACACGAACATCTCGGGCCTATAGATAACCGGTTAATGATAGCGACGAATTAACATACCTCATATCTAGCTATTCCTGGCTATGTAGAGGCCAGAGGTTTTTGTTTTCGAAAATAAACAATTTCTGGTTGTCAAGCCACCACCGCCCCGGCCCTGCAACAGCTTTATTTCTTTAAGCGGGTGTGGATGGCATATTGAAATACTAGAAGTTGTTTATTGCCAAAATATTTATTTTGAAAAACAAAATTGCCACAACTGCCAGCCTTCCATTAGTAAAAGTTCAGTTTAAATCTTATACAAATTTTCAGTGGGAGAGAAGACAATATTTTATAAAATATCACAACAATGAAGAAAGGCAGAGTATCCTGCAATTTTTACGTACATTGGACAGTCTACTAAAAAGATATTCTGGATGTAAACATTGGCCAGCTATATAATGAGCAAAACACATTAAACCAAGAACAACAAAGTGAACATTGGGTAGCTACAATAATTTGACCTCTAAATTTCACGAAGCATGACAACGGATGCAAGGCTCCAGAACATCTAACTGAACTGTAGATGGTACTATCCCCTCAATGTATGTCTTTATAGCCACGACCGATCTGCGCCCCCTCTCGATGTCCGCCCTGTCCAAGGTAGAGCATTTTATGTCTGATTTGTTGCCAGAGCACCGATGGTATATATTAACAGTGTCTAACATAAGGCCCTTAAGTGACGTTGCACTCTCTAGAATATGGCACGTTAGCTCAACCAAGCTCTTCTGAGGACAGAAACCAGTGATCTTCACATCCTTGAGCCTGTCATGGAGGTGTTCTGGCATTTGCCTCAGAGTTGACGGATCTCCAACAACCAAGTCATACTTCCACTCCACTGCTACCTGAAGATAAATGGCCGAGTTATTTGAGTTAGTGATTCCACGAGGGATATTAAATAACCCTAGAAGGATGAACAACGACTTACAGACAAGAGAAAAGTCTCCAAGGAAGGAGAAGCGTCGAGGAAAGAAACCAAAGATAAGAAATCATATTCCCGCTTGTAGCTCCAATTTTGAAAAGAAATACTCAAGATCTTGAGGTGGAGGAGTTTGCTAGGTATCACCGGTGCATCGACTGTCTGCATAAACATGCCTCAGATAAATTACATTCCAAGATATGGCTACTATGATATATATAATTATCAACTGAAATGCAAGAGCATACCTCACTATGAGAGAGTAAGGTGAGAGTCTCAAGATTTGGCACACTGGATAGAAGCATGTCGACTGCAGTACTGATGACACGCATGGTGTGCAACTTAAGGTTCTTCACTTGCAATGATTCTCCAAGCGAGAGTACTACAGTACCTGCAAACTTAAAGCTGGAGATATTTGGAGCGTTGTTCTCTATAACTTGAAGACTCCAGCAAGAAAACACCTCCAGGCAAGTGAGCCGCTGCAGCAGGCAAGGTATCTCGAGGTGAATTATATCAGAACAGTCCCTGAGTACCAATTTTTCCAAAGCAAATGAACTGGAAATAAGGCGCCCTAACTCATCCCCTGTAATACACACTCCATAAAGATGCAACTCTGTCAGGCATCTCAAACCAAGGTTCACAGTAGGCCGTAAGACACAATTACGAAGGCTGAGATATCGAATCGTCCTTGCAGTCCTGTCAGATAAAAGTGAGCAAGGGAAGTTGTATTGTGACTTGTATGGCAACAGTGAAAGGGTAAGTTCTTCAATCCCTGGCATAACAGCAATAGGCAGCCAACTATTGAGACGATTATAGGATTTGGTATTGTAAGGACCATAGAAATCAAGGATGAATTCCTTCACACATGTGCCTCTGTAGTTTGACAGGATACGGGCAATATTGTTGTTATACTCCCTTCTGTCTCTTTTATCCTTTGCGGTCCCGGTCCAGTGGCGTAAATTTTCTTTTGGGCAGATTGTTTTGTTGGTGAAGGTGAGAAGGGGATGGAATCTCCAGGAGCGCTGAAAGGCTTGAGATAGACAGGCAGCCCTGGCGGCGTCTCGCATTGGCACTAGGGAATGTATATGATGCCAGATTTCCTGCATGCACAATTGGAGAAATTCAACAATTGAGCATAAGCTACATGTCGAGAAAGAATGAAGTTATTGTTCAGGTGGGCATAAAGTTAAGTGTCCAATGAAGAATGAAGTTACATGTAAAAACGACCAAGGAGATGTTTCAAAGGATTAAATTCTATACAGGAGGAAACTGGGCCTAAACAGCAGCAATTAATTATCACGGCCTATGAAACACAAGACGCAGGTTACATGGAAAATAAGCTCATAAACTCCTATTTTGCTTGTCTGTTGATATTTTAACTTGCAACAGGATTCCCCCGTTTTCAGCGTCTCGTGATGTACCTCTGGAAGTTCTGGCAACGAATATCTTGTTCTTTTGCTACATTGAGGATCAGCATCCCGTCGGCACGGAGCAATCGGTTCATCTGCAACACGACGGTGTCATGATTAGTGCAGGGGACAAGAGCATCAGTTGGACGACATTCAAGAAAATCAACTAGTGCCAGTATGAACATAAAGCTCCAATTGAGCCAATGTGTTTAAATAGAGCGATGCTAACTGTCTCCTAGAGCGATCCATGGGGCTGTGAGATCGCCATACCACCGTGGATACATCAGAGGTACTAGAAGACAGGCTTACCGTGGGCTTGGTTCAGCTCCCGCCCCATGGAGCCGCTGTTCTCTTCTCCGTCCGGATCTCCAGATCGGTGTTTCAATACTCTCGGAGGGGGAGACTGAACCCCCGAATGCCGAACAGAGGAAGAAAACGAGGTCTCCACCGGATCCCCGACTGGTTCGGCATCGCGCAGCGGCTCCGCCGCGGACCTTTCCCTAACGCCGGACATTAGATCAGGTCACGGGGGAGCGGGAAGGCGCGGCGGCGGCAGCGGCGGGGAATGGAGAGAGGAGGCCGAGATGAGACCGGCGGCATCGACCGGAGTTGAGCTGGCGGCGGCAGTTCTATGCCTGAGACACCAACGACGATGTGGTTTCCATCGATGGCAATGGCCTGTCACGGTGGGCGTTCGGTAACCCGAAATTATCGGGTCGGGTTTTTTCGGGTTTTTTCAATTCGGGTTTTGAAAACTGACACCCGAAGTTAGGCCAAAATAAGAGAAACCCGATAATTCGGGTACCCGACAGTTCGGGTTCGGGCTTCCCCGATTCACCCGAATTACATCTGGGAGGCGGCAGCGTGATGGCAGACAGGGACAGGGAGGAGGCGGCGTGATAAGGGAGGCGGCCGATGTGCGCGAGGGAGATGGCCGGCGGCCGTCATGCGCAAGGACGCGAGGGAGGTGGGGAGAGGAAAGAAGGGAGGTGGCCGGCGTGCGCGAGGGAGATGGCCGGCCGGCATGCGCGAGGGAGATGGTTGGCGGCCGTCATGCGCGAGGACGCGAGGAAGGCGGCCGGCGTGCTGGAGTGCTGGCGCCCTGCTGCGTGTGCCGTGTGCCGTGAATCGTGTGCTGGCTTGTGGCGGCGAGGTCACAGGATGGCTTGTGCTGGCCGCCGCGATGGGGAAAATGGATCTGGTGGATCGTGTGCTGGCCTCAACGAGCTAGGTCACGGGATGTGGTGGTTGTCTTATGTTGGGCTGGGCTTTGGCAGAATGAGAGATTTTCTTTACTGGGCCTTCTCTATTTCGGGTTATTCGGGTAATTCGGATTCCGTGGGTTCAAACCCGAATTTCCCGAATTAAATTCGGGTATTCAGATCTGCTACCCGTTGCAGCCATCGGGTTGGTCGGGTTCAGGTAGTTCGGGTTCGGGCTCGGGTTTTTCGGGTTCAGGCTTCGGGTTTCGGGTTTTATGCCCACCGTGAATGGGAACACCGCCTCATTCTTGACGTGGTATGTTTTTAAGGTTTTGTCAATTTTAATTAGACCCATAGTTATATATTTAGTTTTAACTTGACTTAGACATGGAATTCGGTCTCTAAGGCAAAATGCTATTTATTTATTAGATTTGAAATTTCGTAATCGATGAAAACTAGAAGGTCGAAAAAAGTTAGAGTTAACTCAAGATACAAGAAGAGGATTAAAGAAGATAGAGCTGCATATCGTCGAGTGAATAATCACAAGACTAATATGGAAACGACTCGGTTGAAAATGAAAAATATCAAGACATATGTCATCGAGAAAGAGATTTGCCCCCCAATATGCCTTTAGAGCGATATAGTTATCTTAGTCGTGATTATAATCGCAATGTTTGAATTATTTCGATGCACTGAATAAACTATGTTGTATGGTCGGTTTGTGAGATGCATGTACAAAATGTGGAGGTTGTGATTGCATGGGGAAACATACAGAGGTTGGACGGCTTTTGCGTCTAGGGAAACATCCTTACATGCCCGTGGACATAGAGGTGATCAAATTTCCCAATTCAAATGGAGATACTCTTACATACTCTAATATTGATAGTACTAACACAATTATATTATGTGACCGGGGGAATAGCAGATTTTAGAAGTTATATATTGTTAAACATATTGATAGTATTACTACTCTTTTGACATTTCATAGAAACATTTTATTTTTTATCGGATACACCGTTATTTATCATATACATACATGAACTACAATGGTTACAAATGCAACTTTCAGAAAGAAATATAGATTTGAATGAAATAGATTTGAGTGAAATCTAGGAAATATGATTAAATAAATCTGTTCAAGTACGTCCAGATATTTTAAATGAATCTAGCAATGTACAAAAGCCTTTTTAAGTTCTCTATTACTGAGGGGTCCCTCTCAAAAAAGACTAGGCGATGAAGCCAAAAAGTATCACGCAGCGCAGCATTCAAATTATAATTTCATATATATCTTTTTTATTTGAAAGCAATGTGGATAGATGTATGGATAAGAAAATAAATTTGCTAATTAAAATAAGTATGCTTTCTTTCTTATCAGGCATGTTTCCTTGATTTCTAAATTCTGCTTACGATATTGAGATGTTCTATGACATCACTCGAATCACAAATTTATGTGCCCGGCCAAAATTTTGTTAATCGTGCCAATTTACAAAATGAAAATTTCTCTAGTTCCACTGAACGTTATATATGCAGTGATGGGATCAAATCATTCCTATGTGTCAGCCATGTTTTCCTACATAATTTTTCCTTCAACCGGTGCCATTGACCCACGCTGTGTTATGCTCTTATGGTACAATAATTTTGCTTCACCCTCTACAAGCATGTGCTTCAACCATTGTGTGATCTTGATCGAGCCACAATTTCTATGCGTCAACCTTTGTTGCTTCTATGCCATTATTCATTGTTAACTAACTAATGCTTCTATTGGATAGACATGATTCTGCCTAACCCGATTCTAATTCTATAGCTAGTGATGTCGCAATATTGCCAAGTGCGCTGTGGCCAGGACGCGGATTCCTTGTAGACATGGCGAGCTTGTAGTGCGTATGAGATCGTTCATGATCAGCCGTACATCAGTCTACTAGCAGTCTTCAAATCCAGGATCATTCTTGGAAGCATTTAGTACGTAAAATGACACAATTCATAGACATGACCCCAAACATTGGACAACTATGCGAACTTTGGCAAAGTACTACATAACTGAACAATGTGTAACCACAATGACTTTGGATCTGAATTTCACAAAGCATGACACCGGCTGCAAGGCTCCAGGACGTTTAACTTGACTCCACAGGGAACTTTACACTCGACGTATGTTCTCACATACGAGACTGTTTTGTGCGCCTCCCTTATCATATCAGTTCCCTGGGAAAGGCATTTCCGGCCCAACTTGCCAGAACACCGATAAATATTACCTACCAGGGCACGTGTCCAATGTAAGCCACTCAAGTGATGTTGAATTCTCCAGAATATGGCATGCTAGCTCAATCATGCTCTTTTGGGGACAAAAATTAATGATCTCCACAGTCTTGAGGTTGTCATGGCAGTGTTTGGGCATTCGCCTAGGAGATGAGGGATCTCCCTCAAACTTTTCAAAGTTGGACAGCCTACTTACCTGAAGATCAAAGACCAGCAGGACATTGAAATATATGGTTCAGACATGACTAGGATAATCTTTGCAGGCAGAACAGTGTCTTTTTTTTGGAAAGGGTGAACCGTGACTTACATTGATGTGAAGCGTCACCAAGGAAGGAGCAGCATCAAGAAAATAAACCAAGGATAAATAATCATAGTCCCGATGAAAATTTATTCCAAAAAGGTGAAGACTCAGAAATTTGAGGTGGAGAAATTTGCAAGATACCACTGGTGCACTGACTATCTGCATGAAAGATGTCCCAGGTTAATTATTCCAAGATCTGGCTACAGTTGAATTTTTTTTCGAGAACCCGCAGAAAGAGCTGCGCGTTATCTTTATTAAGCTTACGAGAGAACGCCAAAGAATGGCTACAACGCCTTTCGGCAACTTGCTAATCAAAAGATTAGCCACCACTCACACAACGCCAACAACAAGAACACGCCATGCCTAACATGGGCAACAAGACCGCGTCTCGACCTACACCAACCAACTCCAAAGAAGCAACACCATCTAGACTAATCGCGCCGGAAAACACTCCGCCCTTGAATGCCAGAGAGAGTAGGCAGGCGAGAGGTAGAGCTTGGCTAGTCCTCAGGAGGGGCCAACTTGGAGATGGCGAGAGGCGTACACAACGCCCTAGAGGACCAATGCCTGAGCAATGGCAGCGACCGCCGTGGCACCAAAGAGCACCCTGCAACACGGCAATTGTCTCCAATGCGATGCTTTCAACAAAGAAGCGACGCCGCAACGCCGCCATCGCCAATCCGGGACGCCGGATTATGGTTTTCACCCGGAGACGACACCTCGAGGATGGTGGACAGCGTTGTTTCACAGCGACGCCTTCATGGAGGGGCACGACGCCCGAAGGCGCCGCCGTCGCCGGCACAGCTTGCGCTGAGCAGGACTTTCGTCCGAGACTACGCACGCCCAAACCACCAACCCCTAGTTGCACAAGGCCACAAATGGCCGCCGGACACGCCGGGGAGCAGGCTGGCTGCCACCCAGCCACAACTCCGCCGCAGCGGAAGTACTTGTCGTCGTCGTTGACGAGCAGTCCACACCGCAGTTGGCAGCCGTAGCGTCGGAGATGCTCGCGGCCCGTGCAGCCCAGATCGAGCCCGCGCGGCCCAGATCGGGCCCGCGTCGCCATCCGCCTCCACGCCGGCACGCCGGCCGCCCCACAAGGCGGTGCACCCCCGCGCCGAGGAAGGCCGCCGCCTTCCGTCGCAAGGGCCAGCACCGCCGCCACGACGCGCCTGAGGAAGACGCACGCGTACACCGCAGCTCTCCGCGACCAAGCCGGCTCCGCTCCTCCCGCTCGCAGGAGACGTTGCCGAGGTGCGCCTACCTTGCCTCCCCCGCCTTTGGCGAGTCGGGCGCCGCCACCGCCGCCGGCATCGGCGACGGCGGCGGCAAGGGGAGCACACGAGTGGGGCTGAGTGGGCTAGGGATTGGGAGGCCTCCGGAGCCGCTCGAGCGGAGCGACCCGGGAGGCAGAGAGGGAAGGCCGGGAGTGGAAGGGGAGGTGGGAGGCTGCGGCGGCGAGGAGGCCCTGGCGGCGGCGGCGCGGGGTTGGAACCCTAGGTTCGCGAGAGCTCCCTTGAAACTCGTGGTGGCTACAGTTGAATGGACACTTGCCAACTTAAGGGTAAGAATATACCTCATAACTAGAATGTATTTCAAGTTTCTCAACATTCGGCACATTGGAAGGAAGGTTCTCAATAGCGTAACTGATGGCACAGGTATTGTCCAAGTCCATGTTCTTCACTTTCAGCAACTCTCCAAGTGAAAGTTGCACTTCATGACCTCCAAAGAGAAATGTGGAGATATTTGGAGCTTTGATCTCTATCACTTGAAGGCTTGAGCAGTCATTCACGTCCAGAGAGATGAGCCGCTGCAGCAGACATGGTATCACCAGGCGAATTATATCACTACAATATAAAAGATTCAAATTCAGTTGTTCCAAAGCAAAGGAATTACTATACTACTATAAAGGATACGAGAAAGAGAGGCAATCCAGAGCAGTTGCCCCTCCGGATCGCTGCTGGCCGTTCGATCATGGTTGAATAGGGTCGTGGCGCATCCTTGGCCGTTAGATGTTCGCGGTGGACATTACCAGCCGTCCATTTACTATTTCACCTCCCACTTTCACCGAGGGCCGTCGGATGAAACGCGGTGAAAACCCTAACACCCAGAGCAGCCAATCCCTTCCCCTCCTCGACCCCGCGCCTCATTTCTTCCCCGCCGCCACAACCTTCTTCTCTCCTCTCCCGCAGCCTCACCCTCTCTCCCGTGCGCTCTCCTCCACCTCGCGCCTCCTTGCTCCCGCTCTCGTGCGCTCGCCCTCCGGATTCGGCGCCCGTGTGCGGCAAGGCGCCAGGGGGGAGCGCAGGCGCCGCCCCGTGCCTCGCATCGTGAGGACTTGGGCCGGCCACGGCCGCTGCTGGTCGCGGGCGTCCCCGTGCCAAAAGCGAGTTGGATCCGCGTCAGCCACCGCCTTGGTCAATGAGCAGGCCACCGCTGTCCTCCTCGTGCTGCTCTGGTCGGCTCCATCGCGCCGCTCCTCCTCGTGCTGCTCCCACGTCTCCTCCTCCTCCGGTCTCCATCGCGCCGCTCCTCCTCTTTCTGCTCTGGTCGGCTTCTAGGGAGGCACCGCCTGTGGTTGGGAGATGACACGGAGGAGGATGGACGCGTGAAGGAGAAGGAGTGGGTAGCTGGCGCATCGACGAGCTCGACTCCCTACGAGGCCGGAGGCGCTGCAGGAGCGCGTCGTGGAGGCGACAGCGCGGAGGCCCACGGCCCGGACGGCGGCGGCCGCGCGCTCGGCTCGGGCGGCCAGCGGGTGTCGCGGGAGAAGAACTACATCGGTGCCTCTGTGCTAGGTGAGCTTCTCCAGTCTTATTCCCCTCCGCTCATGGTTTTTCTCTCTCTTAAGGAATGTTGCTTTGATTGGAGGTAGGAGAACAGGTCGCCGCTCTCGCCGCTGCTGCTCCTGTTTTTCCTAGAGGCTGGGGTCAAAGTGGAGGCAGGCCAAGCCACGGCGGCCGGGCAAGGTGACGGCGCTGGATGAAGGAGGGGGGCTGGGGCGACGCTAGACTAGAGGAGGAGCTACAACCATGGAGGCTCGGTCTCTTCTCCCCTTCCTCTCTGCAGCTCCCCGTTCGACTTGGATAAGGGAGAGGTACACGCGTATGCGGCAGCGGCACAAGTGAGGAGAAGGTAAGGTGATTTTTCCCATCTTTCTTTCCCTTTTCGTGTGGTCTCTCTGTTGCTAGAGGACTGCGTGTGCAGGCTGCTGCCACTGAAATCAGCCTTGCTGAGGACTGCGTGTGCAATCATGGAGATTATGGCTGCAGCTCTAGCGCCATGACTGCTTGGTGCATGGGAAAAAAATTCTCACATGAGGCCCTCCTGTTTTCCATTCAAATACGTATGTTTCTTGCCTTTCTAATTCCGTGGGCTTCTTGGATCTGTGTGCCAGCTGCCAGGGACGGCCACAAACATATTGGTGAGCCCCTCTCTCGTCTGTGTGTTTCTTGTACTGCTACCTTAAAACCACTTGTGTTTCTTTGATTTTTCGGATTACTATAATATGTCATGCTTCCCTTTGCTAATTGGCAATTCTTGTCCATTTTAATTGTTGTATATGCCTCCTATGATTAGTTTTATTCTATATTGCTTCTACAGTTTGATGTCAAGGAGGTTCTTAGAGAACACATGGTGACACCGACCAGAATTGATGCTCCCGCTGCAGGTATTCTCGTCATTTCATCCTCCCCTCTACTTGTGTTGTTGGAACAAGCTTTTATCTGTATTTCCACATGGATTTAACTTTTATTGTTTCTTTTGATTTGTTCAGCAACCGACGAACATATTGGATTGCAGTGGTTTGCCAAATTCAATCACTAGATATTTTCATCTCTGTTTGTGCAGATAAATAATTTATACAATTCAGGTAATTCCCCTTTATGAAGCTTTGCTCCAGTCAATGATAACAAGGTTGAGTAGTCATTTACTGTTCATAATTTTGCAATTCAGGTATTGAAGGAGATCATGATACTCCTGATTATCTTGTCCTCATTGATTCTCATTTACTTCTCTAACATTCCATTATCTTGTCCTCATGATGCTCCTGATTTGTTCTGCTTGGGAGTTTTCCCCTGCTCATCTCACAGTTTCATTTGCTTTAATCAATGCATCCATTATTTTTTTGCAGGTATGGGCCTGCTCGTGAAGCCATCAACTAAGCTGGGAACTTTCTGTGGTCACGGGTTTGTTCATGAACGAGGCTAGAGCCCTTCTTCTCTTCTTAACAAATCAAGTGAGGAAAGTGAGATTTCTTGGTTTGTGCCCCTAGCTAGCCTTCTATGACAGATTTATCTCATGCTTGGTCTTTTTAGTTGGCGATGTGCTTGCACGTGTGTATTATTTGGTAGATCTGAAGTATATTATGGTTATTTTGATAGGGGGAGGAAAGTGATAATTTTATTTCTACGGGATCTGAGAGAAGCTAGATAGGGGAAGGAAAGGAGAGTAGTCAAGCTAGATATGTGTTATTTTGAATCATTTCAAAGTTGTCAGGCTTTGCCCTTTATATATACAGTGCATCAGCATTGTAGAAAAGATACTTGATTCGCTTATTATGCATAGAGCTGATTTTGCCGGATTGAGCCAAAATAACAATAACTGAAGCTAGCTGGTGAATAAGCTGATTTATGAGTTATTTATATATGTGCTATGTAAATCTTAACTGCATGGATGAATTAATGTGCTATTTATTTATATCTGCGTCATTTATGTATGTGCTTTGAAAACCAAATGGATGAATCGATGTTGTTCCAGTATGTATTTTATTACTCTGTTCTTATCGCTTTAATGTTAGAACTATTTGTGATATGGTACATAGGACAGTCCCTATTAGAAAGATGGTGGTTGTTCTATACCTAATAATAATACTCGGTGGTGAATGCTCAGTTTTAGGTTCAAAACTGCATGTCAAGCTAATTCTGATGGGTCTTACAAAGACTTCCATCTTTACCTTGAGACATGGCCTGAGCTGATTCTTTGGTGCTCTCTCATTTCTGCAGGTTCACTTGGGACAGGCTGATCTCAAACTTTGTGGACTGTTTTTCCTTCTCCATGATATAGCCTAACAGATGCAACGACAACATCGCCATCACCAGGGTAGGCCACAAGCATGTCGCATGTACTTCTCTGCTCTTTATTGGTGATTATCATCCTCATATGGCGGGTGATTATCATCGCCCTTCCCTTTTGCTACAGGAGATGGCGGCGGCAGCGAATCGGGCGCGCATAGAGGCGAAGATGGCCGGACCAGCGGCCGGGCCGCGGCGGCTGGGCAGGGCGGCGGCAGGGCGGCGGTTGCCGGGCTGGTAGAGCTCGGGAACGAGCAGAGAGCGGCAGCGGCTGACGGGACCTGCCCGAGGTGGTCCACAGCTCCTCTCCTCTCCCAGGTCGTCCCTTCAGCTCCTCTCCTCTCCCAGGTCGACGGCGGCAGCAAATCCGCGGCCAGGCAGTGAGAGGCGACCGGACAAGGCAGCGGCCGGTTGTCGTCTCCTCTTACCATTGCCATTTTTTGGGATTGAGAACATTCAGTTCGTTTCCTGCCAATTTAGATCGATCTAATCATTGTTTCTTCCCCCTAGGATTGGGTTTCTCTCGTTGGTGGAGAAGGAGGGGAACAAGCAGGCAGCCATGGAGGAGTCTAGCCTGAGATGCCCGCCATAAGGTCGTGGTTTCATCCCCACATAGATTTCATATGGATGCATTCCTCCTGAACTGTCACGGGAGAGTACAGAACTTTTCATGATGATTTTACCCATAAAGTAGCATTTGATACCTTGTTTCCTGTTTCTTTTTTTAGGTCACCCTCCCTGAAAATAATCTGGTCCAGAATTATGTGGTGTACAATATCTAAATAAAATTTTGGAATTGATCTATCTATTATGAGCAGCAAAGATTTTTTGTTATGGTGCTTAAAAGTAGATTAGTTTTGGGTTATCTATTTTTCTCTATTCTTTGTAGGTCAGTATACAAATGTGTGCTATTGCATTGGTTGGTATTATGTTAGAGCCTGATGTCCTTTTGATCTGTCTTGCAGTGTTCTCAGCGGTTTACGGGCTCGAACGCTCGCTGGACAATGAGCAGCACAAGTGTAGGTCAATTGCTTGCGTTTATAATTTCGTCTTCTGAATATCCAGTTGATTATTAGTTTTTCTGATTCTTTTGTGACAGGTTGCTTTCAGATATATTGCTAGCGGCAACATGCGCCATACTGGCGAGCTTGTTCACCTTAGGTCAATTGCTTGCTCTGCTTGCTTTTATGATTTCTCAATACCCATGTGTGGTGTTCGATGAATTGTCTAATGGGCTAATTTATCTGTTGGACGGTGTGGCAGGTTTGGTGCTTGGTTGCCATTGGAATGGACTTGAGGTGTTATGCGTTGGGGTTCTCCGTGGATAACATCCTGCAGGCAAAGACAAACAAGGTGAGGTTACTTTGGAAAGTTGATGTCCTCCTATCTCGGTCAATTTGGTGGTCCGATCTGGTTAGCATTTGTGCTTATTTCGGTTTCTTCTCTGCTAATACTATGCAGTTCTTCACTCCATGGTTTGGCACCTACTGTCGTCGTCCCTCCCTCCGTTGGAAAACATTTCAGGTCAGGTTGCTCTGCCGTGGGAGGGTGGAATAGTGGTACTACAGGGAGAGGGCAAAGAGAGGGTAAGAATCCCTGGAGGGACAGAGATAGGAGAAGAACAAACCGTGCTATGAAGGACAGAGAAAGGGATATTTCAGTTATTACAGATTTGTTTTGCTGCCTCACTTTCCTTCTATATGTGATTATGTGTGCAGGATCTCCACAATTGAGGATCTAGGTCACAAGATTCACTTGTTCCCCTGTCTGGTATGGTAGTATTTCCCTTCTTTCTGATATGATATTCTGAACTATTTTTTCGGAATACTAACACTTATATGTACTGCAGGGATTTCTTGGGCCATCATCAGAATAACTCTTTCCATATCTACCTCCTTCATATATTACTTGTGAGAGCATCAAGAAGGGAGTCACCGATAGCCAGCATCAAGGGGCGGCGAGGGGCGGCGTGCTTCTGGTTACACCTCTTTGCATGAGCTCCTCATTCCTATCCTTACCCCCCTAATTTAATTTCTATTCTGTAGTGTTAGCTTTAAATTTTGGTCCATAGAATTAATACATGATGTACTTCTGGTTTTCTGGTAGCGTGGACTCAAAAGTATGCTTCTAGGCTTTGATGAAAATCAGTTATTCTTCTGGACAAATATCTAACTAAAATTTTGGGGTTCATCTATTATAAGAAGCAAATATTTTTGTTATGGTGCTTAAAAGTAGATTAGTTTTGAGTTATCTATTTTCCTTTCTATTCTTTGTAGGCCAGTATACAAGTGCTTACTATTGCATTTATTGGTATTATGTTAGAGCCTGATGTCGTTTTGCTCTGCCTTGCTGTCAGAGGTTTACGGGCTCGAATGACAATCAGCAGCACAATTGTAGGTCAATTGCTTGCGTTTATGATTTCTCTATACTCATGTATGGTTATTATACAAGGAGATTCTGATTGAATATATTCAAGTAACTGAACTACTTGTTGATTTGTAATTATCTACAATGATATTTGTTTTCTTCTTCTGAATATCCAATTGATGATTACTTTTTCTTATACATACTTTAGTGCAGTTTATATTGAAAGTCTGCATCAGGATCGAACTTTGGGCCTTTGTGAAAATATATTCTAAGATGCTACATAATTTAGTGAATGTGTTTGTTCCCTTGATGAAGACAATGGTAGATGTGATTAGTAGTTTGAATGAGTGGCTGCTTAATAATTTGAGTGCAGGGCTAGGCTGGTTTGATGCAAAATCTAAACTGGTTGTTGACAATCGTTTCTGGCTTAGATTTCGTGTACATGTTTAATTGCTGGTTGGGTTGTCTGAGAGATTCACCCACAGCGACAGCAACCACCAGTGTTCGTGGACTCCATGGCTGCCACATGTATGCTCATTCTCTTCGTTTTCCACTCCCTTATCCTCATGGATGTTTCAGTTGTTGACCGTATGATTGGCAGGGTAGGGTTTGTTTGTGTGTTGTTGACTAAGTAAAAACTAAGAAGAGAGCCAGCAACACCTTTCTGATCATTAAGACCCTGTGTGTGCAGGTTTGAGGAAGAAGAGAAGAAATAAGAATCGGGGGGAGTTTTCTGAAGAAAAGAAGGTTTCATGAACTCTTTTTTATGTTCCCAGGTGATAAGATTGGAACTTCTTTCCAATTATTGCATTTGGACTTTTTTTTGGTTCAAAATTTATTTCCAATTACAATTTATGTTTCTTTATATGATTCTCGGAGCTTATCTCATGATTTGTTCCGTAGAGGCTTACTTCGCATGCCAACATCCCCTTGAAGCAGAAGCCAGGCTAGGACCACTAGGTCGTGTATCTTGTCTGGTACGACATCGATTTGTTCCTCTGCTAATGATTTCTACCTGGTTGAGACTTCAGATTGTACATGGTTATTTTGTATGTTGTTCCCTTTCTTGCTTGATACATACAACAAATCTGACATTTCTCTGTTGCAGGGAATATTGTACATGGTGCATAAGCGAGTGGTGTACAAGCTGGCATTCATATTTCTTGTGGATAATATTCAATTGAATACCCTTTTGCTGCGGAATATGCTTGTGGTTGGTACATCTCCGACCATCAACTTAAGAAGGTAGAAGTGATTTTGGTGATGCCTTTCATTGGTTGATGTCATGCTTCCTGCTTCTGTTTGGTATCCCTGGAGAACCTGCTTCTTTCGCTTCCTGTGTCTCATTTGTAATGTGTAGAGACTAAGCGTTGAATATTCTGAATTGCAGGTCCTGCAAAAATTTCAGAAACTGTTCGGGCAGACAAAATACAAGGAAGCATCAGAGCTGGCTGCAGAATCTCCTCAGGGTCTTCTGGGAACTACCGAGACTGTTGCCAAATCCAGGTGCTTTTTGTTCATGTTGTCTATGAAGCTCTTAATGCTTATATACTCGGTATTTCCTTAAGATTGTCTTCACAATGTTTGATAAACTCCGGGTAGTTATCATTTTTGGAAGTATTATTGGATAAGAAGTGTTCAGTTTCAAAGATAATATATTCAGATTGATGTGCCATAAGAAATGATTTTACCTCATCCATTATGCATATTAGAAAACTCTTTCTTCTAACTCTTTTTTTTTATTTGGACTTGTAGCATTTTGGATGTCTAGCAGATTCACTAACAGCAAGCAGACACAATTGGTGCTCCTGAACTGCCTGGCTGCCGCAGGTATGCTTATCCTCTATGTTTTTCTTTCAGGCTTCCCCAGCTCCATATGCAGAATACCCCTATTTCTCAAATAAATATAGCAACATAAATACTCTTCTGTGATAATAAGCAAGCTGTTTAACAAAATTATCATTGCTTTTTATATTCTTAAATTCTATGAATGAGATTGTCAAATTGGTGCTCCATTATTCATCACATGTCCGAGAGTAGGCTTTGCATCCTTATCATGTTGATTCAGGCTTTGCCCCTATTTCATGCTTTTACTTTACTGCGGAAGAAAGGGTAATGCAATTACATATAATACTCTTGACAATTATGTATTTATTCTGCTGCAATTTTTAAAAACTATCTGAAATATTACATTTCGTCTCATTTATTTATTTGTAGTTGATGGCAAGCTGGAAGGAAAGCCCATTGCTCAGGATGCTGATCTTGAGAAGAAGCCATCGAAAATAAAAATTATAGTTTTTGAGTTATGAGCTTCTGATGCACATGTTTCCCTTCTTCGGGTTCGATGGCAGGTAGTTCGTGTTTGCCTTTCAGTTACATTAGAACTGTATCACCCCTGAATTGTGTTTGCTTTTCAGTTACACTAGCTGGTGCCTAATGTATGTCATTTTTTTTCCATTTTTATCCACTGATAGGGTTTGCATATGGATTCTGGTCATGCTGTTCCTCATGGCAATGTATTCGAGTTGTTTTTTCATGCGATGATTTGGTTCGCATAAGGGTGCTTCTTTAAATGTTTATTTGGCTTCAACACTACCTGTAACAGGATGCATTTTCTCCCCGATATTGTTTTTGTTGCTGTAGGACCTTATTCCTCGCAATCCTGAATCTTTCGAGCTATTGTTTATCTAATAATTTCAGTGTTCCTCTCAACAGTATGTGCCCTGGGCTACATAGCTTGTACTATTTATTAGGGATTAAATGGCATATGCTTTGCTGTATCAATGCTACCAATAAGTTCAAATTATAAACCTCGTTATTTAAGGATCTTGCTAATCTATTGACTCAGTCTTCAAAAAGTCAGTGTTTATTCTGAAATGCTACTATATTGTTTAATTCTGTAAGCACAGGTAATATAACCTAATGTTACTAACCGTACAGTGTTGATCTGTTTAAAATGTACATCAAATTAGCAATAGAAAATTCTCTACATGAGTTGGTTCACCCCCACATAATTTCGAAATGTTGCTGCCAGTTCTGTACAGAGCCAGCCTTTTTTGTGGTATCATTTCTCAATGTTGTGAATTTTGTACAGATTCGCCGAAGAGACAGACGAGGTCACTAAGGCGGGGAGAGGCGTTGCCGATTCGCCATGCACTTGCTGCTGAAGAAGGCACATGAGGGTGTGGTGGCCTAAGTGTTGGTGTTTCGGCTATGAGTTTAATAGTGGTCAATGACAAGGTGTCTCGCTGCATCCTCTCTAGCAATCCATCAGTGAGGTACATCATGACAGTGTCGCGATCGATGACTGCGTGCCACCAAAATTGTTGGTCTTAGGCCCAGATGAAAATGCTCCCGTTATTTCTTATTTATGTGAAATGGATAGCTACTTGATTTGATTTGGTTAGCATTTGTGTGTATTGTATTAGTGGATTCTGTTAATCAATCTGTAACATGCATTGACTGTACATTGTATCTTACTAAGTAATACCCGGTCAACCATTTTTTGGATTATATTGTTATACCATATTTGTCATTTGCATTCCAGCTATTTGAGGAGAAGGGTCTGAACAATTTGTTTGTTTTCACTGTCCACATATAGGTCTATTCGAATTGGAGTCTGCACTTGGATTAGCCGATGGCCTTCCTGAATGAGCCTCCATGAATGGAGCTTTATAGCCTTGCTGAATAACTGAATGAAGGTAAACAAGCATGACCATAAATCTCCTAATTATTATATAACTTTGAAATGTGTGAAAAATCATAAGAAATATAATTTACCTTCCTATTATTGAACTTTATGTTATAACATTTAAGTGTAAATTGATTTGGTCGAACTTTATACCCAAGGCTTTGCATGCCGAAACTCATCATATCCTTTTCCATTTCCCTGTTGATTTGCATATGATTTCCCTGTTTTCATGAGACATATAGTCTACATTTATAAAAAAATGCCATGGAAATTTCAAGTAGATGGTTTTAGTTGCGCATTTGGCTCGGTTCAGATTATTCTTTTTTGTGCATATGAAACACTTCCTTTGCCATTGTGTTTGAATGTTCGTTTCTGTTCTGGGGAGGGGGTCGCCGATAGTTCGAGACGCTTATTGCGCGATGATTTGGATCACAAAGATCGTAGAGGATGCCTCTTAATGTTTATTGGCTTCAACATTACCTGTAACAGGATGCATTTTCTTCCCTATTGTTTTTGTTGCAGGACCTTATTCCTTGCGCTCTTGAGTCTTTTGTGCTATTCTTTCTACATTCCTCGGTTAAATTCAGTGTTGCTCTGAACAGTAGGTTCCCTGGGCTACATGGCTTGTACTCCTACGTTCCTAAAGACTGGGAGAAATCTGGGAGTGTTGTTCTTTTATCTTTCGTTTTGAGATCACCCAAAGTCAAACAAACTGTGCTTACATGCAAGAGTCACTTATCAATGTTTTCTGTACCTGAATGCATGATAAAGTAGGCATGTTCATACAATGATAAAGCCATGGTTTATGTACCTCGTGCTTCCACATGTAGAATTTTCAGTTCTTGTTCTTATTCAGGTGCTATCAAGTGCAGATATGGAAGCACCATGGTATTGCTCTTCAGAAGAAGTGCGCTGCAGCGAGAAGCTGACAAGAGCTTGTTCATTTAAAGGCAGGACCTAGAGCACGAGTTGCCGGAGGTGGCGGAACTCATTGAGCAGCCTAGCGTGTTTGCGGGCAATAACCCCTTCAGAAATTGCATCATGGGGACCTGAGGTAGGTAAATGAACATGAGCTGGTTGACGAGGCCAAACTAAATGCTCAGGACAAGAGCAAAGATGTGGTCTTCTCCGTTGAAGTCACCGCCAACATCCATCGAGCCACTGCTCCGGTTATGAAATTATCATTGTCTCTGTGATGAAGGCTAGGGGAATGATTACTGTGTTTGAGTATTTAGTTTTAGAGTGTCATATCATTGGTCAATTTATGTTTATGTCAACGATATAGGTAGATATATATATTTGTTATGGACTTTGATTATAACATGGGTGTGCTATCGGTGGCTAAGACTGACCACAAATTGTAGATCATGTCTATGATTTTTTTGTGAAACTGTGGCTCATAAGATGAATGCTTTCGTGGTCTGAAAGACCGTGAAGGATGGAAATTACAGAAAGCTCTATCAACCTACAAAATATGCATGCCAAAGATACATGCCTCTATGCCTGCTATGACAACACTGGCAAGATCATCAAGATTTTACAAGCATCAAAGCCCTTTGAATTAAGTTTGGATTACCTACATGATTGATGTGCTAGATCCCCTTCCAGAAATCCCCTCCAGAAAACCTAAACACAACCACCCTATTCTTTTGGTCGAGACAACTAGACAGGTCTAAGATAATAAGAAGCCCATTTAAAACGAAGGGCCATTCTAACAAAGTATGCTCATCTACAATCACCTAACTGGGTTCTCCAATTGAAAAATAAGTGTACATGATTACCACAAAGATTATTCATACATAGATAAATTCAAGACTACACGGGTTCTCAGATCATTTCGGACCGGGCCAGCGACCGGGACAAATTCGATCGAGTCAGTGGCGGGGACATAGCATATGCAACACTGGACACAAAACAAGAAGGGAAAGGACAATAAGACTTAAAAAGGGTGTCGTGAAAGAATCATGGTGGTCGGCACAACGAGAGGAGCCGACTAAACCCTAATGGGCAACCTGAGTAATTCTGACGGGTATTAATGATAGTGGAATGAGAGTCGCAAAACTCAAACACGGACAACAATAACGTAAAAAATATAGCTAAAATAAATTCTCGCTGCCGGTATTTACGACAGTTGCGCAACGGGTCATCATTGCTTGCTTGCTTGAGTACAATATGGAAAAGAGCATATGGCCACAATATGGTATGTGACTCCCAACTCTGCTTGAGGCTGTCTTCAAGGGAAACACTACCATTATCATCCATGTCTTCTCGACCCTCCCTGCAAACTAGCCCTAAACCCTTGACCCTCGCTTTCGGCACTTGCATCAGTGACACAACGGTTGGTATCCATATATGACTGAACCTCCATCAACTTATAGGAGGCAGATTATAGAAAGTGTATGACAACAATATAGTCTTTGCATCCGGCAGTTGCGCAGTTGCGCAACGGGTCATCTAGTTGGATAGAATGAACCCTAGCTCGTCCCCCGTAATACGCACTCGACAAAGATTCAGCACTGTCAGCCTTTTCAAACAAAGTTCAGGTGTGGGACGCAAGACGCAATTTTCAAGGCTGAGATACCGAAGCGAGCCTTCACCCCTACCAGACAGATGTGGGCATGGGAACTTAAATGTTGCCTTGTCAGACCATAGTGTAAGGTCGAGTTCTTCAATCCCCGGTGTAACAGCAATCTGAAGCCAACTATTGAGACGAGCGTAAGATTTGGTATTGTAAGGACCATAGAAAGCAAGCTTGAATGTCTTCACACAAGCTCCTCTGCGGTTTTCCAGAATATGGTCAATAGTATTATTGAACTCTCCTCTATATCTTTTGTCATCGATGTCCTCTCTCCACCTGCCGAAAGTTTGTTTGATTATCAAAGAAATTTTAAAAATAAATTGGAGTGAATGTTAAAATTCCTATGAGAAGTGGTATAAATAATTCGTTAGGGAAATTCCAATATGATACAATCCTAAAAATCAAATAGAAAAGATAGGAAATTTTCCATAAGATTAATCCTCCAAAATTCGGATGCAATTCCATCAAAGAGCCCTCAAACTACGAAATACTCTCCTTTTTCGATATACTAAAGGTGCACATGCACGTCTCCATTTAAAAATATATACAAATCCTTAAAAAAGTAGTTTAAATTAGTTTTAAGATATTTATATGTACTAATCGATATGAAAAAAAACCTGAAACGAATATGTTTACGTCAATTGATCGTTTTAGAACGGAAAGAAGAAAACATTGAATTTCATTAACAACATGTTATGATTTTTTACCGAGTCCAGCAAACAAGTGTCTCCAAAGTCATGAGGCAGCCCGGCCATTACCACATCTTTATTGTATTCTCCCTGATCCACGTCATGTACACAATAAATATGTGTTAATCAGGAGTTGAAATATTTTTCTGTGATATTAGAAGAGATAAATTAGTCAAAACTGAAGGTGCAGTAAGTTACTGAAGCACACAAACTCGGAAGCCAAAAAAATTATGGGATTACGAAATATATTTCCTTCATGTGGAGTACAACATATAATGAAAAGTTGTGGTTTCTAGACTTTCGCTTATACCCTAGGCGAGGTGTTTGCCCACTGCCTAGTGCCTCAGTGCTAAAACGTCGCCTTTTCCAACACAGTGTAGAGTAGAAGGACACCCTAGTGTTGTAGGGTCGTATAATAAGTACGAAATTGTACAACGTGCAATTTTTTACATTAGTTAGTGAATACACAAAATGTAACCGGATTAGATTGGTTTTTAGAGGACAAAACTGGCCTAGAGATGAAGAGAGGCCAAGTCACACGTATATTGGGAATAGATACATAGTTTATGTGATTTTCGGGTTTGTTTGTATAATATGTATGAAATCAAGTGAAGAACACTACAACTTATGATAGTTTCATGCCATATTATGAATTGAGTAATTTTGATACAAGCACACATTGCGCAAGTGGGTAATTATGACCCCGCTCAACCTCCCTCCAGTGCACCCACCCTCACACACACTAGAGCGGAATATCGTGGGATGCAAGGAGCATTTGACACTTTATAGAATTTAAAAATATTTAATCTTTATAGTCTCATATTGTAGAAACCTCTAAAAAAATCTGCATCCATAAAACTTTAAAAACTTTACAGGTTTGTATATATAATGGTTCTATGAAAAACTTATTAGAAATGTGTAACGTGCTAATATTGGTTTTAGTTAGATTCTTCATCAGCTGGATATGTAATATATGTATGTTGAAATAAAATTTCAAAGACAAATAAGAAATACAACCTCTTTCTTAAATATCCCAAACTAAACGAATAAACATATCTTGGAGAAAATACATTTTTGTATAGCACTAAGAAAATGTGATGGTAACTATTAGAACCATGTGAGAGTTCTTGTATCTTAATATACACGAGCTTGTTATGTTGATAATCATTTATTATACCAAAATAGGTATCATGATAGCCTACACAATTATGTATGTCAACACAAAATACTTTAGATGCTAAATTAGTTACCATGAAGTAAAAAGGTTTAGTATAAACATGTGAGATTTTTTAACTTGAACTGGGCTCAGAAAATGGTTACTAAAACATTGAATGAAATTGATAAACTAAATGTGCAGTCAATTATACATAGGGTACATAATATATGCACAAGTTTGCGGGACGAACGTCATATATTTATTAATTGGAGACACCATGGGTTTGCATTTGATGCCCAGACAAGCGGCCCTCAGAGATAATCGGGCCAGTGCGTGACTGCAGGCCAATCGAATGGCTAGACACGAGCGCACAAGCATATCTAACAGCCGAAATTCCCCAAGATGTGAGAGTGGCGTGGTTATGGTTACCCTCCTAAGTGGTTTAGTTCTAATACCCCTAATTGGAGACACCATCGGTTCACTTATTAGTTTAGAGTGCTTAGACCTACTGATGTCCATGTTCTTTGGAAACTCAATGTCCCATCCAGAGTCATTTTTTCCGGCTAGTCTCCCACAACAAAATTATTACTAGACATAACATTGCTAAGCTTGGAACTATTTTTGGTGATAGGTGCTTATTTTGTGTTGAACATGAAAGTGTTGAACTCCTTTGCATTGATGTTGTATTGCTAAACTTGTGTAGTCGGAAGTTTTTTATGCTACAAAAGTTCCTCTTGTCAGAGATGGATGTCGTTATGCATGGTCCAGTCAAAACATTTGCTGGAAGACTGGATTCTGATTTTGGAGACAACGCTTAGGAGCACTCTCGACTGAGACGGTTCTGAAGAAAATGAAATCACTGATATTATTGGGCCCTGAGACCTAGAAGCATGCTCGGAGTTTCGGCTGAGGGTCTAATTGGAGTGTTGCATGTTTTAAAGTTTTAAAGTTTCCTTCTCTAGTTCCTTCATGTGGTTCTTTGCAATGCTTGCTTGTTAAATTTTTGTCTTAATAAGATTTTTAATAGATGGAGCTTAATTTTTACTGGTGTTTCGTTACAATACATGGAGCAGGACTGGAGCTAAGAGTATCAATCGGTCGTCCCGCAAGCCCGCAAAATACAATTTCTAGTTCAAAACGAGCTAAGATTGGGGAGAATATTATAACTGACCAAAAAAAACTTTGACTAGGAAGCGGGCCGGGTAGGGCACCGCTCTGAAACCTGAGCTGGAGCCGCCTTTCATCTAAAAGAAACTTGCCATGGCAATATATATAGCATCAGCATCTCACCACAGTGTCACGCGGCAGATGATTAAAACCATACAAACCATATGACGAAATGCATGCATAGACTCATGGCCTTAATAAAATATAAAATATGGTAGAGCCAAAAGAAATAATTAACAGTTTTTTTAGATAAAGAAATAATTAACAGCTAAAAATATCTGATTGTATTAGTTTCCATCAAGGCAGGCAAGATCATACTGCAGGGAAGCCATTCGAAGCCTAGAAACAATGAATTAAATGGTTGCCCCGCACAGATATTTTAGGCCCTACACTACATGACCACAACAGACTTCCTAGGATCATCAAATATTTGTTGTACTCATCCATGGCTACTCGACTAACTCAAGGATACAGCTCGGCGATGGCCATACACCCGAGAACAGGCCTCGTCTTGTAGCTACTGAACCCCGCGTCCATGAATATCTTGCGCCATTCATGCTCGTCACGCTCCTTGCCTGATGTGATTACCATCATCAGCAGATCGGACATGACCTGGCCTTCGTAATTGGCTTCGTAAGGAGACCCGACGACGACATCCATGATGATAACTTTGCCTACACCTGATTTGGGGATCGCCTTCCTGCACTCCATCAGGATTCTCACACAGTCCTCGTCGTTCCAATCATGAAGCACGTGCTGCAATTGGCATTCAACATGTTTTTAGTTAAGGAGAAACACTCAAGAGGTCAAATTAAACAGCTCATGGTAAATTTTCACACAAAAAACCTTAGTGTTGTACCTTGAGGAACACAGCATCAGCCATTGGGATTGAGCTCATCATGTCACCTGCGATGTACTCCACCACACCGTCAGCCGGGACGGAACTGATCACGTTTGGGAGGTCCAAGACTGAGCACTTGATGTGGGGGAAGTCCCTGGAGATGGCCCTTGCCGATGTGCCTGTCCCGCCGCCGACGTCGACCAGCGAGGTCACCCCGTCGAACACCTCGCTGCAGTTGCCGACGACGAAATTCATCGCGAACTGGGTGTCGGCCGCCATGCCGGTGTTGAAGACTTCATTCATCTTCGGGTCACCGGCCATGACCGTCCACAGGTCCGTGCCGTGCGCCATCCTGAACGGCATCTCAACCGCGTCGTCGCTCATGAACCACTCGGGGAGGTGCAGGGCCGCCGTGACAAGGTACCTGTTGGCCTGGGAGAGCACGAACGGCGAGAGGTTCGTGCATCGCTCAGCGTCGGCGGCGCCTGTGTCGTCGTCCAAGAGGAGGCGAGACAGCGGCGTCAGGCGGTAGGTGCCGGCCGAGCAGCCATTCGCGCACTCCCCTGCTTGGCCAGAACATCGACTGTAAAGATACCTGACGCCGCGAGGAACCTCATGAGGCGAGGCAGGTAGGGCTTCTTGCTCTCGGGTACTGGAAGGACAGCGAGCAGGTCAGGCAGTGAGGCCGCGCCACCGCAGCAGTGGATGGCGCTGGGAATCCCGAGCTTGATAGCGCACTCGAGCGCCATGGATTTGAGGTAGCTGAAGGTGACGTTCCAAAGCTCGGCGTGCGCCTGCAAAAGCTCGTCGCTTAAGGAAGTTGCCATTGGCAGTTTTGGCACACGCTGGATGATTTGGCAGTGTTGGTGCAAGTGCTCAGCTCAAGGGTGCCGAGGTCAACGTTTATAGGCTGGGACGGAGTTCATGCCGTAGCATGCAGCGCTCCACTACTTGATATGCCACCTGTCAGCATATGTTGTCCAGTAGCTGGTGCACCACATGGATCAGTGGACGAAGATCGAAGAAGGACAATATTTGGAGCATGCAGCTCGTCTGTTTTATGGCACTGTTTTATTTGTTTGGGGAATAGGTCGGGAAACTACAATCCGCAACTACATTTCAAAACTGTCATTTGTCTTTTTTGTACATGGCACATATGATAATGTTTCGGGATGAAATTGTATGGGTGTAGTAGATTCAACATGACACATGTCCGTGATTTTTTCGGAATTTTTTGAAACTCGGAAGTGGGGTATCCGGCAACTAGTTGCACCCGCAACTAGTTACGGATAATTCCTTCTTGGATAGGTCGACGGGTTTGGGTTCCGGGCTTTGTGCTCTAGCCAAGCTGGTACTTCGACGGGGTAACCTCGCACTACTGGAAAATCACTCTTCGCCGTGTGGTCAAAATACACGGCGAACTGTTCGCCGGGAAAGGCACTCAGCGGAGGATACTCGGCGAAAATCGCCTCGGCGACGCCTCTTCACCGGGTGCTTTCTATCGGCATACTCGGCGAGTGTTTTTTAGATATACCCGGCACAGAAAAGCTGATCACACCTTTCGTGGACAAACGGACGTCATCTTCGTCGAGTGTCGTCTCGTGGATACCCGGCAAACCGGTTAATAAGAATTAAAAAAAATGCCGCCGGCCGCCGGAGAACGGCGCCGTCCTCGTTGTTGCCCGCCTCCTACGCCGGAGAGCTCTCAACGTCGCTGTTCACGCCGCCATCAGGTCGGTCACCTACTGCAGATGTCACTCTTTCTGTCCTAATGCGCCGTGCGTCGCCGCCGCCGCCCGGACGCAGTGCGCCGCCGCCGCATCGATGCCCTAGCTGCGGTACGTGCTCGCCGTCGCCGGCGTCCACGTAGCCTCGTCGCTTGGCCGGTCGCCTCCGGCCGGACAGCAAAGACACGGGCCAGCTGAAGATGGGTACACCCGCGTAGCCCTCGTCGTCGCATCCTTGCCTGTGCTGGCATGCATCTCCGACGCTCCCTGAGGCACCGCCGCCCCTACGAGCCAGCCGCGGCGGCCGCCTTCGCCTGCGTCCCGACGTGCGGTGTGCGCAGCCACCGCCTTGACGCCGGAGCCGCGGCGGCCCGCCGTCGCATGCGTCTCCGTCGTTTGGAGCTGCGCCGGTGGAGGGACGAGCGGCCATGGAAGCTGCGTCGCTGGAGCTGCTGCTGCTCCACGTGCTGCTGCTGCTGCTCAAGTCCATTGAGACAGAGAGAGAGGACAGAGGAGATGAGGTGTGTGTGGCTGTGGTGTGCTCGTGAGTGGGTTGTGTTTCTGTGTGATAGGGACATGTGTGGCTGTGATGTGTGGCTGATTGCCTGCCACGTCATCGATCCATGAGATTGATACTTTGACCAATCAGGACGCAGCAGCTTTGCATAGTGTCTAAACACACTTTGTGAAGAATTGTTTTGAAACACTTGTCACATATCAAGTTTATAATTTTTGCTATCAACTAGTACACATAAATGGACACCATGCCAAAATATTTATTTTTTTGATTATTTTTTTCACTTACTTTGATTTTGTTTTACAAAAATGGTCAAAATGGCCACACTGACTTTTCATCGAAAGGGGTCGACTTTTTCCAAAACTATCAACGGTGCTCTCATATAATCACTACTTTTGTACCTTAAAATGATTTTTGTAAAACAATCATATCAAACTATCACACATTTGTAGTGTAAATTTGAGTTACTTTTAGAAAATCGACATAAAGTCATTTAAATAGGCGCAATTAGGTAAAAAGAGAGAAAAATCCTAACATTTTTTCGATTATCCATAAATATGAGATAGTTTGTGTGGACATTTGATGAGTGCAATTTTGCACCATAGTTTTTGTAATTGCTTCACAAAAAAAGTCATTTTTGGCACTTAGAAAATAGAAAATGTTATTTCTAAAACTAATTTGGAAACTCAGCTCTGCAAAATTGTCTCCCATACCAAGATACACCTATTTGCCAAATACGGGCATTTTATCACAAACTATGGCGCGAGAATGGCCATATCATGGTCATTTGGGTTGAAACTTATACATGTTTATAGATGATACACCTTTTTGTGAAGTAATTTTTTAGAAAGTGTGTCAAAAATCAAGTTTATTATTTTTTCTATCAACTAGTACACATAAATGGACTCCATGCCACCAAAGGATTTCTTTTTTTATATAGTATTTTTCACTTTCTTTGACCTTTTTGAAAAAACGGTCAAAATGGCCACCATAACTTTTCATTGAAAATGGTCGATTTTTTCAAGTTTTCAACGGTTCTGCGATACAATCACTACTTGTGTACCTTGAAATGATTTTTGTAAAACAATCTGAGCAAACTATCACACACTTGTAGTTCAAATTTGAATTACTTTCGAAAAATTAGCATAAAGTCATTTAAATAGGTGAAATTAGATAGAAAGAGAGAAAAATCCTAATATTTTGTAAATTATCCATCAAATATAGACTACTTTGTGTGATAGTTGTATTGGTGCAATTTTGCACCATTTTGTTTGTACTTGCTTCGTAAAAAAGTTATTTTTTGACACTTTAAAAAAGAAAAATCGATTTTTGTTAGTTCGCCGAGTGTTGGCACTCGGCAAACGTGGGTGTCCATCACGTCTCCGTTAGCCCGGGCTCTCAGAACAATCATGGTCCCACAAATTCGCCGAGTGGTGCTCTTCGCCGAGTGTTTTTTGCATTCTTCGCCGAGTGTCCCATCTTCGCCGAGTGTTTTTCTCGGTTATACTAGGCAAAGTGTATGTTCGCCGAGTAGTGTCCGCTTTGCCGAGTACTAAACTGCTTGCCTCTCGGCGAAGTGTATGTTTGCCGAGTTGTCCTGTCTTCGCCGAGTGTTTTCGGGTCTTTCTCGGCGTAGGTCCTCTTCGTCGAGTGGTACCGCGGTTTTACACTCGGCAAAGCCGAGACTTCTCGGCAGAGACTGATTTTCCAGTAGTGTCGCTGGTCGACGTCGGCGGCGGGACAGGCACACGGTTACCAGCGAGGTTTCTTACAATGATGGCTTTGGGCTCTGATTTTTTGGTTTGTTTGAAGTGGCTTGTGACGTGCGCGATATGGCTTTGGGCTCTGAGGTGCTCTTTAAAGCCCGAACGAAGGAGCATTATTTAAGAAATATAAAAAATGAGCCGATTCAATAAAAAAATCATTGAAAAATATATTATCTGACTACAAAAATTCCAATAGGGTGTCAGGTTGTTGGTGTGGAAATACACCTTGTATTTTTCAAATTTCGGAAAAAAAACTTGTGAGTTGTGACTAGCGGGATTGACCCACTTCGCTACACCTATGGTCACTAAGATGACGATCTCAGTAGCACGTAGCACTACGCGCTCATCGGGTTAGCATTTGAACTCGATGAGAAGGCATAGCACTACACGCACTATGGGAAGTTTTGGGATACGCTCCCAATTCTCGTGTTAATTATTGTAAAAGTTATTCTCCTTCTGTTTCTAAGGATGGGCTCCATGGAGTCTGTGTTTTGAAAAGAAAAGGATAGTAGTTCTAAGTTCAAAAACTTCTTAATTTTTTTCTCAATGTAGAAACTGATAATTTCCACTACTTTGTAACAAACCAATGCGAAATATTTTCTATTGCGTGTTGTGTAAAAAATGACAAGTTCTGAATTTGAGATAGTTAACGGTGCAAAATTTGAAAAAACATATTTGTATTTTTTTTATAGTTCGAAATAAATGCTATTTATTGTTAAAATTTTGCAGGAAGTAGAACACGTCATTGAAAATATCTAGGAATTTTTCTACGGAGTACTTTTAGAAAAAAAAATCAGGAAAGTTTAGAAGTGGAGCCCGTCCTCAAAGAAAAAAAATTCAGGGCTCCGGACGATTATACTCGAGAAAAAAATGAAAAAAGTCTGAAGTAAACCTTGAAGTTGTAGATGAAAGATAAATCAAAGCCGGAACTCCTAATCCCGGAAATTGACACTCTAAACTTGTTATTCCCGGTCTATTTTAGACCCTATACCAATTTGAGCACCCAGAATTCTCTTCTCTCGCTGACAGTGTGGGTCATCGTTATTTAAGAAATATAAAAAGTATGAGTCGATTCAAGAAAAAAATCATTGAAAAGTATATTATCTGACTACGAAAATTCCAATAGGGTGTCAGGTTGTTGGTGTGGAAATACACCTTGTATTTTCAAATTTCGTGAAAAAAAACTTGTGAGTTGTGACTAGCGGGATTGACCCACTTCGCTACACCTATCTCTACTATATAATATGGCTTGAGAAAGTGATGGTACGTTTTTCAGTTTTCAATTTTGCCCTCCCACCAAATTACATATTACACACTAATGCCATTGTAGCGTTTTGTTTCATGTATTTACAGGAAGTGCCACGGTAGGTCAACTGACAAGAAATTCCCCTCCGAGCCTAGGCTACATTTGCTCAGCGCCGCTAAGGCCGATGGTCTTGCTGCCGGCGCTCGACGCGCCGTCGGGAAGTCTCCCTGATGCCACCGTTGATTTCTCCGCTGCCCTCAGACGGGAGGCCGGCGGCGCACATGGATGCGTCAGGTACGCCCGCAGGCGAGGCGGCGGGGCACGGATCTGGTGGCCGAGCAGATCGAGCAGGACGCCGGGGCGCGGCTCAGTCTTGGACGAGGAGGAGGCCGAACGGGGCGTCGATGCGCTACGCGCAACGCACCCGGCAGACGGCCGCGGGGCCTGGACGGAGTCATCGAGCTCGAGGAGCGGCGACCAGGCTGCGGGAGGCTTGGAGCACATGGTGGCGGCCGGGACCGAAAATCGTCAGCGTCGGCCGGGGAAACGGCAGGAGGCGGCATGGCGTTGGGGATCTCGGCCGCGGCATGTCAGGCGAGGTCGGCCGGAGCTCTTCGGGCGGGGATGGACGAAGAGGTCACGCGCGCGCGGGGACACGTCGATGCGGGACGAAGAGGTCAAACTACCGCTTGACATGTTCTCTGTCAGATTCGTTGTCAAGTTAGAGACGATGTCTGCCAGCCTCCGATGCATGTGGCAGCTGCTGGTTTCCGTGAGCACGCTCCTGACGGCGGCGGCGGCACAGAAGGCAGGGGCGCCGCCGTTGGTGCCCGTGATGTTCGTCTTTGGGGACTCGTTGCTTGACAACGGCAACAACAACAACCTGGGATCGCTGGCCAAAGCCAACTACCTCCCCTACGGCATCGACTTCGCCGCTGGCCTCACGGGCCACTTCTGCAACGGCTACACCATCGTCGACGAGCTCAGTACTTACGTATCCAGCATACGCACGTGAATCCCCGAAAATTCACCGGCAAAAACCAAAACACTTTCATTTAATTCAAGCATTGTGTGATTGAACTCTGAAGATGCCAATATGAATGTTTCTGAACCGTCAAGTCAGCTGGAGTTTCAGAGTTCAGGCTTCAGATATGTGTTTTTCTTCTTTCATCGTGTTTGGAACGATCAACAAAGAAAGATAGAAAAATTATACCATATATAGGTCTATGAATTTCAGTCTTTAAAGAAAGGGTTTTGTGATCTAAGATCACTACTCTAACTTCTATTTGGAGTATTTTCTAGTCTTACATATCTGAAATGTTTGCATCAGCAATTTCTCTGAAAGTGTATATTCATTATTATTTCTGCAAACGTCTGTTCGAGAAGGATGATAAATTCTTGTTCATCTGAGGTGCATTCCAGGAATTTATTTTTGAAAAATAGAGGGTGGTTCATCTTTGATCTTTGGAGATGAAATATTATGATGAGTATAAGCTTTTCAGCACTTACGATATCCATTTTGCTCACGAGGCTTTTATGTTGTTGGAAGATGCTCACATATTTTGTACTCTTCCTGTTTGACACCTAATTTAGTTATAAATGGGTATATAAGGGAGCCATGTTTATTATTGTAGTTGTGTTACTTAAATGGAATTCAATGTATCATGTGACTTTGTTTGAACCATTAGAAATATATTGAACGGTTAATTATTGAAAAATAACTATTCAGATTTTTTGTTTTGAAGGTAAAAAAGGAGGTGAGAGGTGAAAATTAAACACATTTGTGAAATAAGAGTATAACCAATATTTCATTGTCCGTGGCAACGCACGGGCATTTAGCTAGTGGTCACTAAGATGACGATCTCAGTAGCACTACTCGCTCATCGGGTTAGCATTTGAACCCGATGGGAAGGCATATCACTACACGCACTAGGGGAAATTTCAGGATACGCTCCCAATTCTCGTGTAAATTATTGTAACACTTAGGACGGGCTCCATGGAGCCTGTGTTTTGAAAAGAAAATGATAGCAGTTCTATGTTTTAAAAACTTCTGAATTTTTTTCTCAATATAGAAAATGATCATTTCCACTACTTTGTAACAAACCAATGCGAAATATTCTCTATTGTGTGTTATGTAAAAAAACTGACAAGTTCTGAATTTGAGATAGTGAACGGTGCAAAATTTTAAAAATCACATTTCTAACCTTTTTAGGTCAAAATACATGCTATTTATGGTTGAAATTTTGCTGGAAATACAATACGTCATTGCCAATATCTAGGAATTTTTCTACGGAGTACTTTTAGGACAAAAAACAATTTCAGAAAAGTTTAGAAGTGGAGCCCATGCCCATCCTCAAAGAAACAAATTCGGGGCTCCGGACGAGTACTCGAAAAATAAAAAGTATCCTTCGATTCCATTCTACCTTGCCGCGTCGTTCGCACGCAAGCTCAGACCGGGCCTCCTCAAACCCTAACCCCACACCACCGGCGGCGGCGGCGAAGGCGGAGATGGACCCCGACGGAGTGGCGAAGGCGTTCGTGGAGCACTACTACCGCACGTTCGACTCCAACCGGGCGGCGCTGGTGGGGCTGTACCAGGAGGGCTCCATGCTCTCCTTCGAGGGCGACAAGTTCGTCGGCGCCGCCAGCATCGCCGCCAAGCTCACCTCCCTCCCCTTCGACAAGTGCCTCCACCAGGTCGTCACCGTCGACTGCCAGCCCGCCGGCCCCACCGGCGGCATGCTCGTCTTCGTCTCCGGCTCCCTCCAGGTCGGCGAGGGCGAGCACCAGATCAAGTTCTCGCAGGTGTGGCTCCGGTCCCTTGGCCCGATCTAAATCGTGCTCGCTAGAATGTTCCGATTAATGAAGCGTCATATCTTAACTGGATGGCTTTTGGGCTTAGATCTCCAACACAGCGTTAGATATCTGTCGCTGCTGGGTTGCGGGTGCTAGGATGAATTGTTAGATCTCCGTCAGTTATGTTATGCGGGACACGTGAATCATGATAGGCTGTTGTGGTCTGATTGCTGTTCTGAGTTGTTTCATCTTAACTGGTTTGATTGCTGCAGTTTCGCTCGTAGATCTCTATGCTGTAATGGTTTAGGAAGGCGTAGTTGACTGCCTTTGGTTTGTTGTGCATACTAGAATTGTTACATCCCCATCAGGAATGTTATGTGAACATTGAAGAGTATAGAACTGTTCTGGTTCGCTTAGCCCTTTAGATTTTTCCATTGCCAACTGCTTTATTTAAATGCATTGGAATTGTCTTATCAGTATTCTTGTTTTGTATGATTTGGTCTCTGGTTAATAGTCATTGCCTGAGAAATTAAAATGCTAATAACTTAGTCTCAGGATCTAATGTTGTTTGCGGGTTGCATCAGTGCACTGCCTAGTTGATCTTCTATCTTTCATGATCTTAGTATGAAAATTTATTTTCTTCAGATAGTATGTAGGAATCTTGATGTGATCTGAACCATTGCTACTAGTGCTTCCTGTGACAAAAGGTTCCTTTTGTGTCATTTTCTTGTAAGTATATGGGTATTGCTTGCCCCTGACCTCTTTGTCGAATGGATATGTATAATTATTTTCATTATTCAGAGATAGTGTGGTTTAATTTTAGTTGAACCAATTAAAACAGGTTATCTTTGTTTAGGAGTACAGAAATTTCCTTTCTCCTGTTTTCTTCTTCTAGCTGCTGTATAATCATATCAGGATATCTGCGAAGGTCTATATTAATTTTCTCTATATTTTTCCTAGTTGTTAAGATGGTACCTGCACTATACCCTTGTGTGTTTTGCATAGTACTATCATCACTTATGCACTAAAAGTTGCTCCCTTCAGTACAGTTATCCCGATGAAATGGATCAGATAAAATTCATGTTCTTGTCTTTCACTCATGCATGGCAAATCAAACAATATCATTAGTCATGTGTATATGCCAAAATGTTTGGGGTTTGAACTAAGTATTTCTGGATCAATAGTACTATCATCACTTATGCACTAAAAGTTGCTCCCTTCAGTACAGTTATCCCGATGAAATGGATCAGATAAAATTCCTGTTCTTGTCTTTCACTCATGCATGGCAAATCAAACAATATCATTAGTCATGTGTATATGCCAAAATGTTTGGGGTTTGAACTAAGTATTTCTGGATCAGTGATGTATGACTGTCTGTTTGTTATTTTTACAAAATGTTTTGCACATGCTACTACCAGTATCTTTTTTCTTTCATGTCTGCATTATGGTATGACTATGCATTCCTTGTTGGATATGCTTCTCCGGCAGCTATATTGGGTTTTACCCTGATATATGTAACTTCTGTTTGTGCCTTCATAGATGATTGATCTGAATTCGTAGAACACCTAAATCAATTTTGTGTTTGTACTTGTTGATACGTGATTGTTTTGGTGTGTTCAAATTACGGGAAAGATTATGTTTCACATGTCCATCAGTTTGTTTGTAACGTTACAACGTGTTGTTGGTGCAGATGTTCCAGTTGATGCCAATTGGACCAGGGAACTTCTACGTGCAGAACGACATGTTCCGCCTGAACTATGGCTAAACCTTGTTTGAGGTTCTCCCTGATGGAAGACAAACAATCTTTTCCAGAAAAAACAATTTGGTTGTGGTTTTTGTGTTAAATTAAATGGTGAAAACTTGTGGTGCTTTCTTGTCAGCATATCATGAGATTCTCTGGGGTGAAACATGACAATCCTGTATGGATCTGGGTCTGTATTGTATTCTGGCTATCACAGCAATGTTATTGCCGAAGGTAGTGGGAAAAACTGAGTAATTTGATTCTTGCCTGTGCTAACGAATCCATCGTGTCCACTTTATCATCTGCCGACCTAAGAAATTTATGTATCTCTAGTGCATGAAGTCCAGAAGGAAATGCAAATAAACGTGTTTGTCTGATTCTGTGTTCGGTCGTCTCTTTCGTTGCTGACCGACCTTACTGATGCTGACGGTAATACACCAAAAAGGAGCAAGTTCCTTGTCGTTGCTTCTTGAGGTTGCTCTCCTCTTGCTTTCATGGCCCCCACATTCGACCTGACCCATAACCTTTAAGTTCGATGGGCCTCAGGGCAGCCGTTTTCTAGCTGTAGTCAGGCAGCCTCAGGTCTGCAGTTATATGTTGTAATCTCATAGCTCTTTTTGTGTCCAGGAGGAGACGCACTTTCGTGAAGGTCCGTTTAGCCTTGCTAGCTCAGAGTAGGACAGGGACAGGGCAAGTGCAAGCAGAGGAGACAATGGTAGTGTAATCAAAAGCCAGACGCCACTAAGCATCTCGCAGAAGGCCGCTCCCCCTTCTCCTCTTATCGCTACAGTGCGGAAGAGGCGTTTTTTGGGAGCTCGTCGCCGATCCACCTTCGCCGCCGGTGAGGCGTGGGTTCCTCCCCCTCCGTCGGCTGCTCCGGCAGCGGGAGGGTGGGGGAAGCCCGTCTCACGGCGTGTACATAGGGTAGGGCTCGTGGGGCGTCCGGCCAGTGGCGCCTTGGAGGTGGCGGTGGTGCTGGTTGGTTTTGTGGTGTCGGCGCGGCTTCTCTCCGGCGGTGGCGCTCCATGGAGCTCCGCTGTCTCGCGTGCGACTGTCTGGAGCCGGGAAATCGTTGGATTTCCTTCGCTCCGTTCTTCTAGGCCGGATCCGGGTGCGGCGGATCTGGGCGATCTGCAGAGGGAAGAAGAGGAGGCTGCTGCAGGGGATCGTGGCGTGCGGGATGAAGATCTGGGGCGCTGGCCCCAGAGCTGGAGCGGCGGGTGCTCGGGGGCCTCCCCCGGCCGATGTTCCTCAGTAAGTAGAAGATCCATCTCTACGGGGATGGTGGTGGTTGCGGCTCATCAACGCCTCAGGGCAAGGAGTTCCTCCGTTCTCCGGGGTGGTGCCGGCGGCTGGGGCCTGCTTCATCGTCGACGGTGGAGGACGGCCGCGTTCGGTGTCGCCGAGGTTGAAGTTGGTTTGGTGCTGCAGTGTCTCTCTCTGTTTTTCCTCTGTTCTTCGCTTTCCTTCGCGTGTGCGTGTTTGTTCTTGTTCCTAGATGTAATCTTGTTAGTATGAATCAAGTATGCACATTATCAAAAAAAAAAAAAGCCAGACGCCACTACCACCCCACCGGATTGTACACACCTTGTTTTCTTCTCATTTTCAGAAGGAAACAAAAATCGTCCCTTCGGGGACATCCGATAAAAAAGGAAACAAAAATCGAATGGTCAAATCGTACAATTAAAACTCCAAGTGCAGGAGGCATAGCTAGCCTTCTAGTGGATAAATCATGCAGATTGTAGTGATCTCTTTCGAACAAAAGCAAGAATGCCAATGAAACAGAAATTTGCGGTGATTCCTGTCAAACATCAGCAACGGACAGAAAAGTAAGATACAAACTTATCCGAAAACACATAATTTCCTGTCATCCAGGGAAGAAAAGAGGCTCGCCATTCTGTATTGAATTATAAGCCCCACATAATAATTACACCAACGCATTCTTCACGTATGTACAAAGTTTGCTGTCAAGATGTATCCTCCTAGTTATAGTATCAAACCATTAAGACGTGTTGCGCTGTTACAAGGTAAAAGTAGCGCAGGACGGAAGATATGGTTCGCAATACCGACACAAACTTGGCTGCTTCTATACATCTCTGTGGGGAGACCACTCCGTATTCAACTTCACATCTACATGAATGGAGGCTTGGAAAATATATGCCCTGTGAGAAGAGGATAATAAAAAGGTCAAGTGGTACTCTTTGTATTGGATAGCTGAGCAAGCAATACATAGGCAAAAAGTCTTGGCACCATGATAATGACATATGCACAACACAGCACAATGGATACATGTACTTAGTACTAGTAATGCAGAATATAGAAATGCATTACATCAATATGATCTACATAGGCATGATAATGACATATGCACAGTAGTATTCATGTCAGACAAACTTAGTAGCAATGAAGAACATAGAAATTTATTGCATAAATATGATCATACAAACTGATTTTAGATTGTAAAATTTTATCTTGAGGGCGTACTTAAATCTACGAGCGCTATTTATTACAACAACATAACGGTATAGACTGACGTGTAAATAAAACTGCTCTAGAACAAATCGTGGTTGGTGGTGGAACCAAGGTTCACCTTGAACACAACTGCTCACTTGGAAGACAATCTCCAATCAAAATACTAAATTGTCTACTTCAAAGTTCTGTTCCTATTAGAAATGTAAGAGTGACAGCGAAAAGTCGAAATAATTTAGATCAAGTTTCAATTTTCCTCTCCCTTTTTTTCCGCATAAGAGACTAAGACAGCTCTTTTTCTGCAGGAATATCAAACCTGATGAAAATTTGTCCTATGAAGTTTACTTCCTACTCGTGTCCGGTCAACATTAGCCATCACCTCCTTAACAAGCACATAGTCAAAAGTACTTATGCAGTTAAATCACCTTTCACTTTTATATAGACCTTTTGACTTTACGTGTTTACTGCTCTTTTGCTATCTTTGATTTCACACGGTCAGTAACGAACTAAGGAAGTTATACTCTTGTCCATAGTAAATCATCAAGTAGCAGCTCAAGATAGTATTTCTTACTCTAAATTACAAAACTACATTATCCAGGCAATGAACTCGCAAAGGCGTGCAACAGCAGTCACCAATTGCTTTACTTTTCACTTCTCCAGGCTATGAAGTAGGGATATGATGGGTGCGTAAATCGTAAGCTAATCGTTACGATGACACACTGACCAAGTGAATTGGCACACCAATCATGAAGTTTCAATTAGATCCGCACATGGGCCTCATGAATATCAACATTCAAAAGACCATATATTCTTCAATTTGGGTGGGCAGAGCAAATAACGCCCGATTCAACGCACTTAATCCGGATCGACCCCAGAAACACCATCAATTCTCGTATCCCTCCCTGATTACGCTAAAATTTACACGAATCGAATCGGAACATCGAGTAACAATCCAAAACAAGGAAACAGACAAGCCGTGGGTGGGTAATTCTTTTCATTTCCCCCCTCGAACACGACGCGGAAGGAAGGGGAAACGGCCAGATCACGTACATGTGGAGGCCTCCTTGCGGGTGGAGGAGGGGCACGCGGCGGGCCAGCAGAGGAAGGCCCTCCCGATCCCGGAGGAGAGGTTGGTGAGGAATCCGACGAAGAGGAAGACACAGGCGAGGCCGAGGACCCAGGGCATGAGGAAGAAGCCGAGCATGAAGGTGAGCGAGCCGCAGAGCATGAGCGCCACGGACGCGCCCAGCAGCATGGACGCCACCCCCGCCGCCGACACCTGCCGCGGCGGCCCCTCGTCGCCCGGGGCCGCAGGATCGTTAGCAGCAGCGCGCTCAGCTCGTAGAGCATCCGCGACTGGCGCGCCTCCGCCGCCGACGCCGCCGTCGTCGTCCTCATGCCGTCGGGCGTCGAATCGGAGGAGACGGGATTGGGGTGGAATGAGATGGTTTCCGCGTAGCGTCGTGGGTTGGGTTTCAGGAGCTTTGGTGCTGTTGAAAGGGAGCGAATGGGCGCTGTTGAAATAGGGGATGGGTCCACCGTCCGGGAGAGGATAATGGAATGGGAATGGATGCTCGTGCTCATAAGGTTTTTTATTTGTTGAAATAAACATAAAAAACAGTACTAGGAGTCTAGGAGTATGCTCTTTCATAATTTATTTATTTTATTTATTGGCTGGTTTATGGTTATTGCCAGTGTGACGTGGATAACTGTCGTTCCTCGTGCACCAGGGGAGCTTGCCACTTGTATTACCTTGGCAGTAGTATGGACTAGAATGTCACCTCCAAAGAGGACAACTCGTTTGAATTTGAACGAAACACTCTGAATGCCAAAATATACAACTCGATAAACTCATGTTTACCACGTAGCAAGGATAAGGCCATCTCAATGATCTCAAGGTTCCACAATAGTGACATCTCTTGGCGAATTTTTTCTGTAGGACCGACGAGGGAGGAGTCTAGTGGCACTTAATTAAGAGCAATGGTGCAATATCACCGAAATCACGATTTAACAGGACTCAAATTCAGGTAGGTGGGAAGGCATCAACCCTTCACCATCACTAGGCTCTGCCTTAATATGTGGATTTTGCCCATGTGACACATAATTAACATACATGGATTTTGAAACCCTCTTCTACCTTAGACGAGGTGGCTTCACACGATCGTATGCACAAATCATTAAATCATGCATTGCCATCCCATTAGATCCAGCAAAATGAAAATAAATAAAGTCTATTTGAATAGATACCAAGCCCATAGTAGGGGATTAACTCCACTCGACATCATGACAAGGACACAAATGCCTTCCTTCTACAAGTAGCCTTATTTTTTCCTTGGTGTGTAGTGATATGCATGCACTAGACGATTGTTCTAGTGGATTGATTATTTCTTTTCCACAAGCGAAAGATACTCATTAATGCTTTTGGCACTTTAGAAAACAAAAACTAGTGCGTCCCCTAATCGACTGAGCATTGTGTAATTCTCATGCAATTGATAAAAAATTATATATGGATACGGAGTACAAATAAATATTCACCATGATGTAACAATCTATGTAATTTTCGGAAAAGATAGTAGTATATTGAAAATTTCACTGCACATTACAAATTTGTTCCTAGAAACATACTAGTATGGTAACGTTTCATTTCCATCAAGGGATATAAAATGTGGTTGGTGAGTATAGTGATTAGTCTAAATATTTAATCATACACGTCTCAACATTGGATGCCGAGCTTCTGACGTCAGTTAAGAGCATCTCTACCGGTGACTGAAAACCGCAGAACTGAAACGCGTTCGGTTCGGTTTTGCGCTGTTTTGATTTCAATTTGCCTGACGCGGAACAATGACTGCAAACGGAACTATATATTAAAAAAAATCACCGTTGAAATGGGGTGAGAAGGTTGGCTTCACGTCCCAGCTGATTCTAAATCGATCACTGTTGACTACAAAAAGATGACAACGGGCTGCTCCAACCGTTGACTGGTTCGAAAGAGAAAAAGGATAAACCACGGTCTTACCGTGAAAAGGGGCTTTGAAGTTTGTGCTTTTTGACTCCAAAACCTCATCGCGAAACAAAACTGATCTCGGTTAGGTGCTTAGCTAGCTAGGTTTTGTGCTGGACTCGTGAAGGCAATGTGTCGCACGTTAACGGATTCCCGCTCTCCCGGCCGGGCTCATGGATGGATGTTACTACTCGTGGACCACGTGCGTGCGGGAGGACGCAACGAGCTTGGATAATCCACAGCGTTGCCTTTTACCGATGCCCAAACCCATATATTTTTAGGCATCGAGCACCGATGCCCTCCGCTGTGGAGGCGATGCCCCAAATATTTTTGAACATGACCAACAAAATAAACCAGTCCAGGGAATCAAGCCTGGTAGCAAGTACTATTTTTAAGAAAACATCATGTTGAAAGCGTAATTATTCTCCGCCACTTTGGTGTGTGAAAGAAAGAAAAATAGAACAAAGACTTGCCGTATCCCAGAATCGCCACCGGTATGATTTCCATATCCTGCATCTTGATCCATGATCCTTTTCGCCAGCTTAGACGTTAATCAACGGAGACACGTCGTTTAACGTGCTGGCATTTCCTAAGGCTACACGAGGTACGCGAGGGGATCGTTGGATGAAAGAGACCCACCCATGTATATGGGTTTGGGTTGCCTTTACTTCACGTTCTAGATTCTCATGCAGTCAATTGACCACCGGTTAACCATAGCAGTTGTTGACAAGTGGAGAATGGAGGAGCTGTGTAGGAGTAAGCAGTTAGGCGCCGTACGGTGTCTACGTGGTAAAGATCAAGGGAGGGATAAACACGAGACGAAATTGACCGCCGTCGAGGTAAAAATATCCCATGAAAAGAGTTGAGCTGATCGAGAGAGGTGGCGCGCGTGACAGCAACTAGCGGACTGTGTCGCGTAAGTAAAAGCCAACTGACCTGTCGATTCAGGAGTAAATTACGCCTGTCTATCACTGAAGGCAACGTGGGCGAGATCGAGTGCTGCATTACTCGTGGATCACGTGCGTGTGGGCAGACGCCCTGCGGTCCGTGTTTTGTTTCCGTTTGCAAGGAAGAAAGGAAACGAATAAGTTCAAGTATGTGCAGCAGCCAGAGCGGCATGATGAAAAACACTGATCGCTCTTTCCTCATAGGTGAAGTCCAACATGCTTGTGTTTCTAGTACAATATTTCCTCTTATCTATTTTCATATAGGAGTTACCTTTCATAACCACACTTGAAACGTATCTATATGACATATCATAACGAGCGACGAGCAAGACGACCGCACGGGCAGTGACGACGGAGGTCGCCGGCAAAGTTAGGCAGGTTGCACCAGCATTTCTTTCTAAAAGTAATCAATGTAAAAAATACAACTGAGATACACCACAATTCTAAAAGTATATACTATGCCTCTCTCCTGGCCCACCAACCATTTTTTTTGAAAATGAGATTGAAAGACAAGGTAGTAGACTAATAGTACATTTTTGGACAAGAGGAACGCAGGGGCGCCAATTTTATTCAACTCAACTGCACCAAGCAGCATTGGGTAGACAAACTAGTATCTAACACTTTAATACAATCGAGAATAATCTATTTAGTCTCACCTCAACTAAATAGACTTCTACTGTAAAAACCTCTATGATTTGTTTTTCGAAACCTTACATTATAAAATGGCCTATACGGTTGACATACACAACACATGCATGTGGACAATATTTTTGGTTTTCACTGGAAGGTGAATTTTCTCGTGGACTTGATGGGCCATCGGTGTGGGCGCGACGCCGTCCACGTCTCACGTTAACAGCTTCCTGCTCTCCGGGGCTCGTGAATTAATGTTACTCGTGGATCACGTGTGTACGTGCGTGCGGGAGGTTGCAAGGAGCTGGCCGGATAATGAGGGAGGAGATGTCAGAAGTTAGATGGCCGAGTAGTCCACACCATGTCCGGGTGTCGGTACTCCTGTTATCACGAACATGGCCACCCATTCATTCAAGAGTACGTAACGTCTGGTGCGCCTCCGCCGCCATCGCTCTCCAGGAGGAAGAGGATACATGATCGTGGAACAAAACTGTTTTTTCACGTAGCATTGTGGGTTGAGCTTGCGTTGGTGCAATCCCGAGGGAATGGATGGGTCTACACTGTCGTCCGTGAGAGAGGATATATATTGAAGGCAAATGGGGCCCCGTGTAGCGATGTGAAAACGAGACTCGTTGTCTCACTTTTTTCCATTTCGTGCATAGATTGTACAAATTCTTGGTGCTATACATAAAATGGAGAAAAAGTGGGATACACGGTTCCTTTTTTTCATCCTTAGACCCGTGTGCCCAGGAAATTGCCAACGAAAATAAACTCTCGGGATTTATAAACAGCTACTCCCCGGGAAATTCAGCTCATACACTCTGGTCAAATAAAAAGTAAAATAAATAATATAACATTTCATAATATTCTGAGAATAATTGTATATGAACATATAAAATCTTCTACAAACGTTCATATTTTCGTGGCATAATAACATCTGGTCTGTTCTATACAAAAAAGACAAATCAATGATCACAACGAGATTTCAAAAATATTATTTCAGAGCACTGATTTTGTTATTTTCTTCATTGCAAGAAGGGGACATTTTCCAATACAAATTAGGCTGCGAGACATGAAAGACTAACTAATGGTATGTAAAAATAGATCAAGATCGATGGATAGAGTAGATTACACAAGCGAGCATCTGTATTTGTGCATCTTGCACAGGACCAACTCGTCTTATTCGACTGGAGAAGGGGCCGAAACAAGGAGATTGTCTCGCTCTCATTACCTGATCGACAGGTACCTCCATATTCCATCTTGGCTTTTTTTTCTTTTTACAATCATATTCCATCTTTCCTAGGGTTGATAACACAACGGGTAAAAAGAACACTGGCGCATCTGATGGCGCAATGTCAGTTGTCAGGTCGTGCGATAAAACAAAATAGCTACCAGCGGCAACAACGAAATAGATTTCGTGTTTCTTCTCTCATGGCATGAAAGAAAGACTAATAGTATGTAAAAACTAGATCAAGATCGATAAATAAAATAGATTACGCAAGCCAGTATTTGTATTTGTGCATCTTGCACAGGACCAACTCGTCGCCATCGCCTTGTTGATCTTGGGGGACGCTGTACTCGACCATCGTCCAAACCGTCTTGGCGCCATTCAGCTTGTAGCTGTGAAACCTTAAGTACGAAACGAGACCGTCGCGTCCCACCATCCTCCTGCGCGTGGACGCTTTCCACTACCCCCCATGGCAAGGCTTGCGCTTCAGCTTCCTCCCGTTGCGGTAGCGCGCGTGGCTAAGGAAATACCAGCTTCCACGCGGTCCCGGCGGGTGACGGGCCGCCAGCTCCTCGGGGGTGGAGGAGTAGAGGTCGGCGTACTGGACGTTGAGATGAGCGACGTCGTCGTGGAGGGCCTCGCCGCCGATCTTAGGGAGGAGCAGGCGCTAGATGATCTCAATATTGGTTATGCTGCGAGGTTCGTCAGTTAGCCATCTCATGGAACTCTGGATCCGCCGCGACATGACGAGATACGCTCGATCTCTCAGGAAATCACGCTGGTGGTCGGGCGCAACGCGCTGCTTATGAAGGCCCGCGCAGCAGCATAGTCTGAGTCGGACACGTGTAGTAGCTTGTGTTCAACTCGATTTAGACCACTCCGATTCTTAGGAAACTTGACAACTAATCAGAGCTGAACTCCCCAACTAACGAACGCCTCGTCTCTGGCAGGGCCGGGCCGGAAAAATCCGGGGTCTGTGCGAAATTTTAAAACAGGACCCTTTCTCACATGAAAACCTTAGACTCCATCATTCCTGTGTCGGGCGAGGCGGCGAGTGACCTGGGAAATCGCCAGAGGCCGAGCGAACTAGCGAGTCAATCACGACGCAGGCAGTCACGATATTGTCGTGAGGTAGGCGACATGACATGGGAATAGCTAGAATTTTGCGATCGATCAAGCTGGTCGATACTCCTCGAAAATGTGGTTCAGCGTGTTGAATCTGTATACTTACTTGGAGCCAACAGGTTCAAAATAATTTTAGATCTGACATGTGTCGTTGTAATACTCCCTTTGTTTTTATTTAGTTCACGTTCTTCAAAGTCAAATTTTGTCAAGTTTGACCACGAATATAAGAAAAAAATATGAATATCCATAAAACTAAATTCATATAGTATGAAAGTATATTTTATGACAATTCTCATAGTATAAATTTTACATTGTACATGTTAATATTTTTTCTAAAATATTTAGTCAAACCCAATAAAATTTGACTTTGACTAAACCCAGAGCGCGAACTAAATAAAAACGGAGGGAGTATTTGCAAAATGATTCTATATTTTTGACTCATGTGTATTTTCTTTTGACACATGTGATCTTGGTGAGTGTGTGAGTCCCACCTCTAGAAACATTTATAGTTAAAATTATATAGTGATGGATCGATAAAATGGAGGGAGTATTTGCAAAATGATTCTATATTTTTGACTCATGTGTATTTTCTTTTGACACATGTGATCTTGGTGAGTGTGTGAGTCCCACCTCTAGAAAGATTTATAATTAAAATTATATAGTGATGGATCGATCGAGCTAACGATACTGGCCCAACACGTTGAATATGTATACTTACTTGGATCCAACAAGTGCAAAATAATTTTGGATCCGACATGTGTCGTTGTAATATTTGCAAAATGAATCTATATTTTTGACTCCTTTTTGGTTCTGACACATATGATCTTGGTGCTGTTCAGTTTCACCTATTCAGCTATTGGCAACTATTGAAAAAAGATATAAAATTAAAATTATATAATGATGGAGTGTTCAATACGCGTGTTTCACCTTTTCAGCAACTATAGAAAAAATATTTAAAATTAAAATTTAATTATGATGGAGTGGGGATTCGAACTAAAAACCTGTATGCTACTTCCTGCATGCTCTAACCAGTAGCAAAAAATCAGTTCTCTGAGGTTTTTATCATGTACATATGCCTATAAAATTTTGGGGCCCTCAAATTTCGTGGGTCTGGCCTCCCTCCACCTTCGCCGCCGCCGCTGCTGGGCCTTCTGATTTGCCGGCGCCACGACCGACACATACTATGCTGTTCGGCCACTGGTCCGGCCCATCGCACGGTTGCACCAGTCGAGTATGGCGTCCGATGAGGTCCTGGAAGTTAGGGGTTGGCGGCAGGCTGGCGCAGCCCGGCCTCGAACCTCACGAGCATGGCCGCGGCGAGCAGGCGAGCAGCGCGTCCCCAGGCCAAGCTGTGCTCCAGTACTCGGCGTCGCCCGCGTGTGGCAATGCAATTTATCATCTCTCTCAAGTGAGGAGCACCTGAAGGGTGTCAAGGATTTCATACGAATGCATGGGGTACGGTGGGATGGATCAGGTGGAGTTGTTTACGATTTCAGAGGATGAGCTTGCAAAGCTGCGGTGCAATCTGTCGTGTGCTTGCACTTTTTCACATGCCTGCAATTTTTTTCACAGCTCTAGTCATATAAAAAAACTCTATTCGGAATTTAGGTATGCTATTGGTTGACCGGCAGTGAACTAGATCAATCCGTGCTGTGGAAATAAGAGGATGTTCACAAATTCTGCATTTCTTATTCATTATGTCTTCACAATTTCAGTGCGAAAAGGGCTGTGATTCCTGAAGTAAAGAAGCTCGGACAATGACCGAGAGGCTGATTGGACCATCTCCGGGACCGTTGAAAGATATCCAAAATGAATCTACCTCTAAAATTATGGATAATTTTGCTGAAACTGATGTCCTACCTTTTAGTAATATATCTGGTGTTGTTATGCCTTTATAAAGTCCTACCAATGGGTCCTATAACCTCACAAAAACAGCGTGTTATGGACCTTGCGCTTATGGGAGTGTTGCTTATTCCGCTCCATTTGGTACTTCCGGACTGCACATCAAACCCTGGGTCGCAGCACATGAACACCAGGGTATGGCGAGTAGAAACATGTTTCGTAATGCCGATGCAACACTGAAAGGTGAGAACTAGGCTTCGCGGATTGTACTATTGCGTAACTTTGATTAGTACTTCGCTATTTTTTTTTCATTACAAGTGCTCGATCTACTTTCCCCAGAAATGGACCAAACCCATCAGCTTCTTCTTTTGTACATGTAAGTATGTGAAAAACACACAATTCTTCTGTAACAACATCGCAACCAACCTTGTGCATTTTGTTCATTACTTAGCGGTTAAGCCGGTTATTCCATTTATCCAATGAAAAGGTGTGCCTAGTCACTTGTTTTGGTTTTATTCATCACCTTTAAACATTACTTTCTATTTCGCTGAAGAGTTATATGCTCAACGTACATGGTAAATTATCAGTGTGCGTTTACTTTTTACAATGAATTTGTGTGGGGTAGATGGTGGTTCCTGGGTGTGTATAGTGAAGTTGAATTCCTAATGTTGTCTCTGATAGTTTAGTGGATTTATTTCTCCCAGATTACTCAATAGGGTACCTGGTAAATATTGTAGAGTAAAAGCTTAAACAAAGACCCTTGCTTCTGTTATTTTTTCGTTCGCCTCAGAAGGTGAGACCCTTGCTTATTACTTGTATCAGGATACTGAAATTGAAAAAAAATTACTTCATGTATGTTGAAGATATTAAGTATCATGACCTAAATAAACATCTTGCTGCGAAAAAATATATCTGAAGAAATTAAAAAAAATCAAACTTCTTGGATCTGGCTTTGAAAATATAAATATACACTAATGCATCAAGTTTATAGTAAGTAAATCAGTATTTTTGTGTTTCTATGCATTGTAAACATATTGATTAATAATGGGGGTCGTGCATTGCACGTGCACGTCAAAAACAAAATATTGTCTAAGAAGGCCTTATCATAAGTAACTATTTACTATGTTTGTTGCTATTGTAATCAGGCAATGTATGAATCTTGTAGAGACGTGCATGCACGTGCAAAACTAATAGTATGTGAAAAACACACAATTCTTCTGTAACAACATCGCAACCAACCTTGTGCATTTTGTTCATTACTTAGCGGTTATTCCATTTACCCATTGAAAAGGTGCGCGCGCCTAGTCACTCTTGTTAGAATTAGTATTAAGATGTTTGGGTATCTTGAATCTGAACTGCTGAAGGGCTAAATGACGGAAGATGTCATTCAAACTCAGGAAGTTAAACCTTGTCTTGTCTTTAGTAACGTGATTTACGTATGCAATCTTGCTTGCAGATTTTTATTTACAGTTATATTTTCTTAGACCAGTTCCTGATCTAAACGTAGTTAATTAGATACATGCGTATTTTTCTTCTTACTATTACTATTGTTTTGGAGTAAGTACATCAGACATGACACATATGTGCTTCACCATTTGTTGTTCTGCTCTCATGGCAGAAGATACAATTCTCAAACTTGTGTGCCCAGGTGACACACTCGTTGGTAATCTTGCCATGTCTCCCTTTGACTGAATAATGTTGGCAACTTCCAAGCAATCCGTTGAGATCTTCAGTCGTTGGACATTCGAATCACTTGCTAAAGCTAGTGTCTCACGGCAAGCCAAGCATTCCAGTATTGTAGGATCAACAATGCCCTCCACCGTGATGACATGACAGAACATCACAAGGAAAATGCCTTAGGGGACATGCTACAGAAAACGTGTTTAGGCTCAACTCAATTATCACAACAAAATCAAGGTAAAAAATTACTTAGTAAACTGCTTAAGTTGTTCCGGCACGAGTGGTACAGCGAAACTGGCAAAGTGACACGTTCCCCCTTCTTCCCCATTCCTCTCCGTCGCACCCCGTTCCCTGCAAAATCCAAGCCCTAAACCTACCGAGCGAGCCATGGCGGCGGCGGAGGCGGAGCCGAAGTCGTGGCCTCTCCCCGACGACGTCACCCGCGAAATCTTCGCCCGCGCCAGCTACAACAATCCCCTCTACATCTATCAAGTGGCCAGCTTCTGCAAGGACTGGCATCGCGCCCTCAGCGACGCCGATTTCGCCCTGCGCCTGCGCCACCACCGCGTCGCCCCACTCCCCATCGGCTTGCTCCACGACAGCGACGACGAGGGCCTCCCGACGTTCGTCCCCACCATCAAGTCTCCCTTCGCCCCCATCAACATTCCGGACCGGCGCCACTGGAGCGTTATGGATTACAGGCACGGCCGAGGGCTCTTCATGTCCAGGCGCGACGGCGACCTGGGGAGCCAAGATCTGATGGTGTGGGACCCCGTCTCCGGTGTCCAGCGGCCCGTGCTGGTGCCCCTGCAGGCCAGCGAAGCCGCCAATCCCGGCGTGGCTTTGTTCTGCACAGTGCCTGGATGCGACCATCGCCCTACCTGCAATGGGGGTGAGTTCAAAATAGCGATGCTCTTCTCTCTTGATGTTGTTATTCTGGGCAATGTGGACGATGAGGTAGAGGAGGATTTTGAGATGAATTGCCTAGTGTATTCGTCGGAGACTGATACATGGGAGCAACAAGCCTCACTCCTTGGCTTCTCGGAGGAGTTCGGGAGTAGAGCGAGTGTCGTAGCAGGCCAGTCGGTGTACTTTCTGTCCGACGATTTCATGATCTTTCACTTGGACCTAGCAACACATGCCCTGACCAACATTGAGCTGCCAGATATGGAGGGCTGGAACTCTACGGATGAAGGTAGTCTCGTTCTCATGCTTACTGATCAAGGTGAACTTGGTATGGTCGAGGCGACGGGTGATAATCTCTTTACTTGGTCAAGGAGTGTAGATGCTGCGGGAAACGGAATCTGGAATATGATATACACTTTCGACCATTACTTCACCTCTGGAACAATTGGTTTGAAAGGGCACTTCTTGCTTGGGTTCGTGGAGGGAACGAAAACATTCTTTGTTTCTTCAAGACAAGGAACCTTCTACTTTGAGCTGCCCAACGCTATGGTGAACGAACCACACCATCTCAATGTGGAAAGCATTGAGATTGAAGGAGACGTTAGTCTTGTTTTCCCCATAGTGAGCCTATACTCCCCGTACAATGTACTCCAACAGGGATTTCACCAAAATGGTGGTCAACAGCATGTCAACCAGCCAAATGATGATGAAGTACTCTCTGTAGCAGTCATTGAAGCAGCAGCTGAAACAACTACGGAAGAAGCATCACCTGAAAGCAAGAAAAGGCTGAATGTGACATGTGATGATTCTCCCCCGAAGCGAAACAAACAGGTACCTATCGAGCCTTCTCCTAGAATTCATTCCCCTGTGTGTTAAATTCCAGTCAGTAATAGTAATCACTATTGGTTCATCATATTTTGTATGAGTTCATTTTGCAGATTCTGTTCCTACAGTACCCTCATTTTTTTAACTGCTTTTGATGATTAGTGAATTATAAGTGAAGCAAATACACCTCTTCAAGTTTTTCTACTTGCTAAGATAAGATTACAACTGTATTATACAAGAGTCAATTAAGTGAACTAACCAAAAGTACCCTTACATATTTTTTCTCCTTGCAACTGCTAGTGATCTCACTTAGATAGAGTATTTACAGATAATGGTAACTAAACTTCATTTTATCTAATAGTTAGGCTCCTCATGTACACTGCTTCACTTATGCCTTTTTAAAATCCTATGAACTTGCAAGAGTTGGCATATACTTTTAATAAGAATTCATGTAATCCCTCAATTCGCATCAAGAGAGGTATAGCTAGTACCCCTTATCAAACGTTGCATGCAGTTTGACTCGATGGCTTACTTGCTAATATCTCTTGTTTGATTAATGATCGAACTTTTGATTTTGGACATGCGTAAAAATAGCTAACCAGGAGATGGTCATAGTCTCATAGATATGCCCACAATTTCCATTTCCATATTTTTTTAGAATTGTTACACGCGATGTTACGTATCTACATTAAGTTCTGTACCTGCACATTTTTTCTGGGATGAAGGGCCATTGCTAGCAACAATAGAGCCTTCTAAAGAAGACCCCCAGTTGGTATATAGGGCAGATAATTATAAAGAACAGATTATAATATGCTGTTGAACTTCATATTAGATAAATAAACCAAAAAGTATACATTAGAATTGAGGACAGTATATACTTACAAAAACTAATTTGCATCTTTATAAATTAATCTTCTTCTGGAATATATAATTAGAATTGAGGACAGTATAGTTGCAAAAACTGAAAGGCATTGTTTTTGCGAACCCTCTTCAATGAAGCCAATCAAAAAATAATGAGAAAATTCTAAACTCATTTCTGAAAGGGGCTGTGGTCATGAGATATGCATGAATTAACCATTGATATTAGGGATATTACATTGGTGAAGGGCTGTAGTATATTTTAGAACAGAATCTGGTGTGGTAAAGGCAACAACAATCAGTGGTGAAAAAATCTATCGTGGTAAAGATTAGCTTGGATTTCTGGTAGTCTTGTACTTACTGCTACTTGTAGTTTTTTTGACGAAAAATAGCTTGCTGTGATTCATCAAGTGGCTGCTTGTAGTTATCAAGTTAAAAGTAATTATAATTGATTGTGCTGATACCGCAGGGAAGCAACCAAATAGTACAAAAAGTATCTTAGCATGCAAGTTGCTTAAATAAGTAGCAAAAGAGTTGTCGATGGTTTATACCCCTCCAGTACTGGCAAAAACACCAATTTATCGTGCTGAAACCCTCGGTACTTCTAGCTGCATGTAACAGGGAAATTATTTCAATTCGAAAATTCAATTTCAGTGGAAAAAGCTGGCGGCTGAAAACCTCCAGCGTTTTACTTCATCAACAGTACATGACAAATTAAGTACCAACCCTTTAGTGTATTCTGGCAACTCAAAACTGTAGACAAAGCTTGGCTCTAGTTCTAGTAGGAAGCAACACACTCCCGGGCTTCTTAACACGGGGAACTGAACAAGGCTCGGCTGATGATACCAGTTTGTCTCGATGTAGCGATCAACGCATGATTGACACTGCTCTCGCTTCCTTCAAGCTTGATACTGGTACGGCGTCCGTGGCGCCTGTGCTAGGAGACTGAGGAGTGTTTCTCTCAAGCGGCTGCGACCCTGTTTCTCTTGGGCGGCTGGGGTGCATCATGCCCTTTTTTATGTTACAAACAGTTACCTTTTGGAATGACGCGGTGCGTGATTGATTCGTGTAGCGGGATCAGCGACGGGTTACCAAGCGACGAGATTAGCCTAGACGCTCAACGCTTTTGATACTCATCATCCAGTGCTTTTTGATCGTTGGATCTCTTAAGTGTATGGCTCAGAATGGTTGGATCTGCCCCTCTTTACATTACTGGAGATATAGGACCTGTTTCTTTTGTTCCTGCCTTCCCTCTGCTATCAATGATCGCCGAACTGGCAAATCTTTCTTCTAAATGCATCTGCTGGATAAATATGTCTAAATATCTACTGTTGTTGACTGGCTATCTGTTCGTTCTTATTAATGTAGAACCAAGCTGATTCTGGGAAGGAGCAAGTTCCTGAAGATGCACAGCCTGCTGTTTTTGGTAGGGCTGCAGTACAGGTATGTAGTAACATTTTGTGTATGTACATTAGCAGCAGCAGCAGCTATGAGTTTGTAGACTAGGGTAGATTATTACTGTAAAGGTATGTACGGTGTAACATTCATGTTGACTGAGTAATCTTTATGTTCTTTTTAATGTAGAATTCAGTTGATTCTGGGAAGAGCAACGGGCCCAGAGATTGAGGCAGTCGCACCAGCGTCAAGGAGGCTTTTAATCTTAGTGATGTACATTGGAGTCCTAACGGGGTAGGGGTGATTTCAAAGTTTTTGGGATACTTTGTTGAAGCGCAATAACAGCAGCTCACGTGGTAATGGTATGCTGTGTGGTTCTTGTCTAGATTTCTTGCGATTTTCTGTCATTCTACCAGTAGACGGTGGGGTTTTATCCCTTGTGACTGTTTGTGGCCAGTAACTCTGCGTGCGGGTTTAAGCATGAGCTACAGGGATATGCTAACGTTTTCACATTACCAATCCGTCTCTTTGTCGCTCACTATTTTTTCTTGATTGCATAATATCTGAAAGATCTGTTTGTTTGAAAGAGAGCAAATTGAACTGCATTTAGGAAACTGTTGACAAACTCGTCCGGTAGGTCGTTTGTCCATAACCTGCAGAGATGCTCTTCCTAGCTAGACTTGAATCCGTCTGTCCAAGTGTCCATTAACCTCTAGATACTATTCATAGACTCGCCTGTCTCCAATAACCTGGTGACTGCTTCTGGCCCTGCGTGTGGGTTTAAGCATGAGCTGGAGGGATATGCTAGCGTTTCCACATTACCAATGATGTCTCTTTGCGCTCATTATTTTTTCTTGACTGCATAATATTGAAAGATCTGTCTGTTTGACATTGCCTAGAAAACTGGGTATTTGACCACAAATGCCAACCCATACAACGAGCACTGGATGCAATGCAAATGCAAGGCAACTTTGATGAGGAGTATGAAGAACCAGACAACAACAGGTTGTGCAACAAGTCGATGTGTAGTAGAATCTACTACTGCAACCAGAAGCTGACAGACTAATGCACATTACTGCAGCTGCTTTCAAAGGAACACCTAGTGAATCAACCATATCAATCATGTTCAACATAAAGGGCACGTCTGCAATAGCCTCGGTAGATACTGGAAGCAACAAGACATTTATGGACTGTAAATTTGCTGTCAACAACAACATTGCAATGACTTGGGTTGCTGCCACAAAGGTAACAATATCAGAACGAGGAGAATTCATATCAGATATTCAGATGCAATGGCTTATAACTGCAAATTCACACTCAAAGGGAAAACATTTGTACTGATTTAGGATAACATCAACATTTTATCATCTAGTGTACAGATTCATGCACGTGCATAGAGATGTTCGGTACGAACATCTAGATACATAAGTTGACTGAGGAAAACAATCAAATACTAGTAAACATTTTGTCTCCTTCCCTAATTGGCGGAAAGACGAAGTATAAAAAGAAAATAATACAATGTACCTTCTTATTTTACATGAAAATTGATTGAGGAAATACAGAGTCCACAAATAAACAATAAATGAAATGATGCTAATGTGATCAATGCAGTCCCTTGGATCGTCCACACCCCATGATGGACGATGGTACCTCTCGACCCTCTCAACACCCTCCTCGAACACAACTCCCATGCCCATGAACACGTGCGCCTCCACGTGGCAGTGAAAGAGCCATACCCCCGGGTTGTTCGCGTGGAACCTTAGCGCCGTCCATCCGTTCGGGTGCAGCGGCACCGTGTTCTTCATGATCGGATCCTTCGCATTCAGAAGCCTCCATGCGTCCGCCGCCGGGTCGAACTTGCCGTCGCCATGTCCGAGCACCCAGAAGTCATGTCCATGGAGGTGCCATGGGTGCGTCTCGGTCTTGTTGTTCAGCGTGTTGGAGTTCTGGAGCACCACATCCACCACGGAGCCAAATGCCAGCCGGTACACCGGGCTGCCAATAGTCCCGTTCGTCGGCGCCGGCGCGGAGATGTCGTGGCTCCTGTGGTCGTACGTGTCCAGCGGCGCGCGCTGGTCGTACGCATCGGTGAGCCCGTGCTTCATCGAGACGAGGTAGGGCGTGGCCGGGAAGTGTAGGGACACGCCGTTGATTGTCCACTTAATGTGGCCGTCGATGTTGTTCTGCGTGTTGAGCAGGAGCAGCCTGCGGTCGGCCCTCGCCGGCGCCGGCACGACGTAGCCCGGGTGCGCGACAATGGCCCTGCTCTGCTGCACTCTGATGGCCGTGTTGTTCCATGGCGGGCCGGTTGGTGTAGTGGGCGGTGTCCTCCGTGGGTCGTTGCCGGCGTAGCTCATGATGGCCTTGCCGCTCGGTGTGTCGGGTGCGTTGCGGCCGACTATTTTGGACACTGCCCAGTAGTTCCGTCTCGGGTCCTGGTCAGCCTTGATCAGCACGGAGTACGTCTCGCCGGAGTAGATAAAGAGGTTCCTCACCAGGAACGGCCGCACGTAGTGCCCGTCGGCCTCCACGACCATCATCGAGTGGCCCTCTATCTCGAAGCTGAGCGACGAGAGCGACGTGAGGCTGCCGATGCGGAGGAGGTATGTCTTCCCCGGCACGACGTTGAGCAGAGTCGGCAATGCACAGTCCGGACGAGAGTTGTTGCATGTTCCGGTGGCGGTTGGAAGCTTCGAGCAGTTGAACATTCCTCGGCCGTTGATGAGGAGAGACTGGGCTCACCGACGAAGACGAAGGGCTTGGCAGAGAGGCCCGTGGCTTGATCGTAGACGCTCTTGTGCCACCAGTCCTCGAGAAGGACGGTCTGCTCCTCGTCGTACCTGAAGGGCTCCCTCACGCCCTCCGGAACAGTCACGACGATCATGCCATTGAGCCCCGCCACGCGCTGCATGCCATAGTGCGCATGGTACATGTATGTGCCAGCCTGTAATCAGCAAAGCATGTTCAGTGATCTCACATTGCATTGGCCGGCTAGAAACAAGGATTGAACTGATGTGCTTGTATGTTAAGGTAGTTCAGTTTCTTACCCTGTCGACGACGAATCTGTATGTGAACTTCTCGCCGGGCTGGATAGGGCACTGCGTCACACCGGCGACACCGTCAGCCCAGGGCGTGTCAATCTGCCGGATTCCGTGCCAGTGGATGGCGGTGTTCTCTGTCTCCAGCTTATTGTGGACGGTGACGACGATGGTGTCGCCCTGCGTGGCGCGGATGGTCGGTCCGGGGGCCTCGCCATTGACGGTCACCGCGAGCTTCTCAAAGCAGTCGGGGGACTTTTGCTGGTACGAGATGTCCCACTCGTAGTAGCGCACTTCGGCATTTGCCACCGCATGCAGCAGCGAGCTGCCGAGGCAGAAGCAGAGGATGGCCGCGGCAACAACCAGTGGCCTCGGCGACGGCATCATCATCCACACGTAGCACCAGTGACCAGACAGCCGGTTGATGGCACCGTCACTGGCTGTGGATTCAAGCAAGGAGCTACTGTAATAGTTTGTCTTGAGTCGTAGTGTTCGAGCTAATTGTTGGTGTGTGTTTGCTGTTCGAGCTAATGCTATATATATGCCTCGGTTTGACGCTGTGTGCATATAATGGTCAAATGTACGCGGCGAGTTGGTGATGATTAAATGGATTGAATCTTTCAAGTAGAGGCAAGGTATATACGTGCACACACGAGAGGTTAGTTTTATTTATTCGCAACTTGCTTAACTAGACGATTTTCTAATACTGTATCAAGCACGTTAGTCTCGGGTTAATTAAGGCTGTCATAATCAGGGCATGCCCTCTGAGAACAGGTCGACTCGCTGACCCGATCCGGTCATGCATACCGTGTCAATTTGTGTGTTTTAGATAAGAAATAAGTACACCGTCGCGGTCTACTATTCCAAAGATCCTTGGCTCGCCTACTGTTTGATCTTGCAATGACCAATGGGCATTAGGTTACGGCCGACTGTTTTTCTCCGACTGTTTTTCTGAACAAACATGTGTTGAAAAGTGTAATTTGCGGCGAGAGACGTTTTATCCAACATACAACAGACCCTCCCCCATCATATGTCTCTTTACAATTTCTTATCATCATATGATATGTAATTTGTCTTTTTAGTATTTCACAATTCTGAATTTGTACTGTGTACATCCGAATTATGCAGAGCCTGTGTGTAATGCTTAAAACTCTTTTAAATAATAAAACTCACTTCATCTAAAAAATGTAAACATGATGATTTTTTAGTTCAGAACTAATATATGAACTGCATTTACTGGTTTTCACGAAATAAATTGGTAGCATCGTGCCGGCCGTCAACGTAGCACCAGCCAGCTACTTAATTTTACCGGCTTTGGCTGTGGATTAAAGCAAGAGGCTCAGCGTTGTTGGTGTCCAGAGATGTACTCTACAATGAGGTTATAAGTCTGGTTCGATGTACAATTGATGCAAAAGCCGGGACTATGTTTCCCTTTTTTTTAAATAAGATTAGTGCGAGGTGGTTTCATCAGGGATACCCCGGGTCGCAATGGCCCGGGTCGCATCCGACTCCGTAGGCATGCAATGTTGTGTGTGAAGACTGGGTCCAGTGGTGGTGGATGAATCTATATATACGACTATATCAGCACACGTTAGCGCGTGCACCTTATGATTTCCTTTCGACATTGACGTAGATAGACTTAGGTCGTTTCAGATATTATTATATTAAGATCTGATATTTCCATACGAAACACCCTACCGAGTAACGTGGAAACCACGAGCGCGCGTGGTCAACGCTTATTAAACAGGCAACAACACCCCCTGAAGACCAATGATTATGGGGGCATCCATGCGAGCTGGTTAGACTGGTCTGGGTTTTAGTTAGGACTTGGGACCCACCTTAAGAGAGACATGAAACTTTTGGTATCCTAGTCTACACTATTACTGTAGAGCTAAGTTGACACCGGCCGAGTGAAGATTTCTTGCTTGCGAGCTTCAGAGATTCCTTTATTAAAAGGAACCAATAATCATATTTCTAAGTTTTAGAAACTCCGGAAAATTGCATGTTTCAACGATCTATCACACGAACATATAAAATTTCATGAAAATGATAAATCTTAATATACACACTTGCAATCTCTAAAATATACAAAAGGTTGTCATATTGTACGTAGGGCATAATATAAAAAACTTTTTACGTTTTAATTTTGCATCCTATATAGGTTGCATCGTTAACCATGGGCAGAGCTACATTCAACTAATGGTGTCAATTGACAGAGACGACCTCTACAAATATTCAAGGTAATAGTATCATTGTAATCACCTACACCATCTCCACCGCTCCCAATAGAACTATTTGGCATGTCGGCACGAAAAAGCCCCCCCCCCCTCTACCCCAACCAGGCCTCCCAAAGGCGTCAAAGTTGTCGGGCGGGCCCAAAAAGGTGTCCTGAACCCCCCCCCCCACAACAACCCACCCCCTCGCGCTGACTATAGGGAGGCAACGGCGGCAACACGTGCCTTGTCGGATACTGATAGGCATGCACCACACGACATCGACCCAATCATTTGTTTCTTCCCAAGTGTCCCATCCTTGCTGAACTAGCATATGGTGGTGACCAAATCGTCACCTCCGCCACCCCCCCCCCCCCCCCCCCCTTCTTTAGACACTTCTATATTCCGCCTACGCTCGCCGCAACCATCTGTCACTCTCCATGTGTCTCTCGCCGTCATCCCTTCTCATCCCGGCCAAAATATTTGGTCGACAACGTCGCCACACAGGAGTACAGGACCACCTCTCGCGCAAGGTGTTCGTCGCATTGCCAAGATCTTTTTTGTAGGTTTTTGCTTTTGCTTTAAAGTTAAGTAGTGATTTTAACGCAGCTAATGGAATAGATGGATAACGACAACGAGCTGGAGAAGAACGACGCATTGCTAACCGCCCATGACATCGCAACCTCCGACCTTGGTAAGCACTTGGCGATCATCACTTGCGTTTGTTGGTTTGCTACATGAGATCAATGCAACTCCTTGGATTGGAGGTTCGAGGTCGGGGAAGAAAAAAGATCACAAGCAAATGGAGGGTCATATGACGCTAGCTAAGGACTACTTCACCTTTATGTATGAGAACTCGTAGTGTTCATAAGAGAACAACTTGAAGCATCCCACGGTTGATAATTGGCGACAAAGATTTGGATAACTTTGAGTTATGGTTTTCTAAACAAAAGAAAACCTATCTAAGAGCATCTCCACCGGGGGGCTCTAAATCGGTGTCCGGCACCCCCCAATTGGGCCTCCTTTAGGGGGTGCCGGACATGTGTCCGGGCAGCATTTCGAGGCCGCCCACAGCAGCACTCCCCAAAGGCCCATCCCCCAAACGGCCCAAAATTCGAGCGAACTGTCGAACACCTTGCGGGCATGCCGTGGTCGCCGCCGATGAACAGCACAAATGAGGAACAGGACGGCGGTGCATGCATTAATAAAAATGTCTCAAATGATGCCGGGACTCAAATAGTTTTGCCGCGCCGGAGAACAAGTCAGAGACTTGGCATAATTTTGACCGCGCCGGAGAACAATCTCCAACGCCGGCCATAAAAAAGGATCGACCGCGCCGGAGAACAAGTCTCCATGGCCGGCCATCAAAAGGGCGCCTCCCATGCGCAATGGTTCATGCCGATCACGCTGTGGCCTCCTCCTCGATTTCTTCCTCGTCCTCCTCGTCGGATCCCTCGAGCTGCGCCGCTTCGGCCTCCGCCTTCTCAGCCTGGATGTGCCTCCGTTTGGACACGAAGTAGGCCTTCTGGCTGGGGCTCATGCTGGTCGTGTTTGTGGCCATGAAGAGACGCTTCTCCTTCTTCTCTTGGTTCTTGAGCTTGGTCTCCTGCATCTTGAAGTAGAGCGTCCACTTCCCATCGGACTTGGCTTGTAGCTTCTTCTTCTCGACAGTCCCCGTGGCCACCTCGGCAACGTATAGCTTCACCGACTCTTGGATGCTGCCTACGACGCCCGAGGCCCCTGGCTTCTTGCCAGCCCTAGCGGCCGCCTTGCACGCCTTCACTCACTAGTACAGAACGACACATCCGAAACGGGCCAAAAACCTCATCGGCAACGGAGAAAGGGTCCGTGTCCCCGACCATGTCACTGATGTGAAGGTCTCAATGGCAACGGAGGTGATAAACCGTTTCTGATAGCTTTAATATTAGACACGGAGTTTTGCGAACCACCGTTTCCGATAAGGGTTATAGGAAAACAAAAAAAAACACGGTGACGGGCTGTGCCGTCGATGGAGCCCTGCTCCATGCGACTAGACGGCCGCCCGGTCGTCACCGTATTTCTATACGCCCTGCTATACAAAAGTTCATCAGTGAGCGTGGCTGGAGCTATGCTCCTATGTCTTCACGGCCGCCAGATGAACATCTACTGTCTTCATCCTGCTGTGCAAAATGTACTGCTCCTGGTGACGGCACCGTGTATGGAGCCCCGCTCCTAGGTCTTCACGGCAGCAGCATCGTCACCAAGCATCCACCAAGCCCTTGACACAACGAATATTCTTTGTTAAAAACAGCAAACAAAGCTAATAAACAGAGACAATAAACAGTAAACAATCTAAATACATAGCTAAACAGAGCTAACTAACAGAGCAAACCAATCTAAATAATTAAGTAGCTAACAGAGCAAATACATAGCTAAACAGGACTACAAAACAGAGCAAACCAAGCTAAATAAATACTCTAACAGAGCAAATACATAGCTGAACAGAGCTAACTAACAGAGCAAACCGATCTAAATAATTAAGTAGCTAACAGAGAAAATACATAGCTAAACAGAGCTACAAAACAGAGCAAACCAAGCTAAATAAATAATCTAACAGAGCAAATACATAGCTGAACAGAGCTAACTAACAAAGCAAATCAATCTAAATAATTAATTAGCTAACAGAGCAAACCAATCACATATCAAAACAGATCATCTCTAGTTCATGAGATCTTACCAATGCCAGTGCAGAATATGACATATAGAGACAGCACAATTGATGAACAATCTAATATAAGACCAATTGATGAACTGGCTCGTGAGCTGAGCGATTTATACCTCATATTTTCTTCTCCGTGAACGGCGCCTCCAGATCGGCCACCTCCTCCTCCGTGGACGGCGCCTCCAGATCGGCCACCTCCTCCCCCGTGGACGGCGCCTCCAGATCGGCCACCTCCTCCACCGTGGACGTCGCCTCCAGATCGGCCACCTCCTCCTCTGTCGACGGCGGCCTCCAGATCAGCCCGTGTTGACGGATCATCCGTCACAACTCCTGCATCACCACCCGATTAACGATCTGTTTCAGCTCCGCGTCGCTCAGAGAACACGGGCAATAACCGCCGGTGATCAGTCTGATGCGCTCCAACACCTGCGGCATCACAGCCGCATTCAGATCTGCCTCAACACGAGAGAATGCAGCTAGATCGGTGCGGCTGCGATGGCGGGATCTAGAAGCGCCGGAAGAGGAAGCCATGAGAGAGTGAGGAGAGCAAAAAGCTACAGTGGGCGGCGGCTAGGGTTGAAAGATAGACAGTGAGGGAGTGAGAATGAGACTGATGGCTCGCTCTGTCGGCAGTACATTTATAAGCGCCCAATTGGCAACGGACAATTTATATAACCGTTTCCATTGGATACAAGTTCACAACTACTATGTGCTATTGATTTCCGGAGCTGCATACGAACCTAATACATTCTACTGATTTTCAAAGTGCATACGAACCTAATACATTGTACTGATTTGCATAGCTGCATACGAACCTAATACATTATACTGATTTTCATTACTGCATACAAGTTCACACCTAACAGCAGCACACAAACACACAAAATCATTCTAGCAATGCTCACAAGAACATTTAACTGAGCTATTTATGTTCCTTTATGCCGCTCCTTGCGCACAGCAACAACATGGTCAGATTTAGTCGAAGTGTTTGTTGGGCTCCATGCCAAACCAGCTAGAGCTGCTGCTGTGTGCGGCTTCATCTCCATGTTCGCCTTCTTGACTATCAAGGCTACATTTTCCAGCTCTGCAGCATCCACTTCGACGCCATAAGCAAGCAGCATCTCAACATAATCTTCAATCCAAAAATAAAAATCACAGCTCCCAGAATACTCTTCGCCCCTCCCCTGCCAAATGGTAAATCGAATCCATAAGCAAATCAGCATCACACATAGAATAGACTCAATCAAAACTGATCGAAGCGTCGAACTAACCCTGTAATTTGGACACTTGAAGTAGATCCGGCCTGGGTTCAGAACCGATTTCGACACTCGACGAATCGCGTTCCAACAGCGGCAGCAAACACACTTCACAAGCGGCAGATCTGACCCGGCCCCGGCGGCGCAGGAGGAGGACGCATTCGATCTCCCCGACGAGCTCATGCTCTTGGCCATGGAGGACACGAGTGCGGAGTAAAAACAAGCTGGAGCAGAGGAACAAGGGCGAATCGACAGTCTTTTATAATATCAAAGATAGTGCTAATAAAGGAATTTTATATACGCAACCTCGCCAACGGTTGTATACAAATCTCTGATGCCATTGAAGAACATATCGCACACAGAGTAAAAATAAACTCCGTTACCAACATATCGGCAACGGTTAATAATTCGTGACCGTTGCCTTTGAGGGCGGGACGCGGACCAGCTTGCCTGGCGGGGCGGGTTTTCTCATGCGGAAAGCGCGATTATCCGTCGCCTAACGCCTACCGTTTCCATAGAGGGGTATCCGATGTGTCGTTCTGTACTAGTGACTCCCATCTCGGGACGCTCAGCGCTAGTAGTGGACAACTTTCTTTCATCCCCTCGACGGTCCCTTGGTATTTTATATGGCTCTTCCACTTCGGGCAACCTTTAACCACCTCCCAAACATGTATGAACTTGTATGCTTCTTGCCATCTGACTCCAAGTCAAGGTACAAGTACTTGGCGTCCCTGATCTACACAAACAAAGGCCAAGTCAAGTATGCATGTAAACATGATGGGTATCAAGTTAAGATGATCGGCTAACCTTATCGGCATCGTTCTTGCCACTCTCGTCTCTAAGCAAGATTTGCTCATTGCAATGGTGAAACTTGGTAGTGAGAGCCGAGATGACGCTCCAACGGCTCTCAACCGATTTGGCATTGCGGTTAGGCAAATCATCATGAGGAGGATACGACCTTCTTTCGGTGTAGTCCTTCTGAATGCGTATCCAGTAGGTCTTCTTCCTTTGGTTGGCGCCCTTCTTGCCGCACATACTCACGTTCATCCACGCCTCGGCCAACAAGACGTCCTCAATCACGCACCAAGTCTTGCCTCTGTTTCCAGCCTTCCGGACGCCATCCTCTTCATCGACATCCTCTTCTTCGACCTCCCCTTCCCGGCCTTGGCCGGCATCCCCTTTCTGGCCCTGGCCGGCATCCCCTTCGTCGCCCTGGCCGAACTGTTCTGTCTCGGCGTACGCACTGGCGGCGAAGGTACTACCGTCGTCGATGATTGAAGTCATGAACGAGGCGCCAGCTTCCTACCCCGCAAAAAGTACAATTTGCATCGTCGGCAATTAATGCATAATATAACAATTTGCATCCGGCCACTCGCAATAACTGCGCCCAACAAACAATCGACCGAGGAACACAATAAATGAGGAGGGTCAAGATTATAAATAGGACTCACGTGGCCAAGTTGGTCGCCGAAGAAAAAGAAGCAGTCGCGTCTTGGCCGAGATGGATGGGCGACTCTTCGGGGGAAAACGCGACACCTGCGACGGGTAGCCGGACGTGTCGTCGAAGAAGGCCGGGACAGACGGGGACCCGACAAACCCGCCGACGAATGCTGGGCTAGAGCTGTTTTGGCTCATGGCGATCAACATCTCGGCAACATCTCGGCGGCGTTGTCGTTCGGCGACGACAGATCAGCCGACTTGTCCTTCGCCTTGACCCGTCGTTTTAGCCGTAGCAGGGAAGCGGCGGCGCGGAGCTGATGGCCGCCGGCAACGAAAGCTCCTGCGGCTCCCGCTTCATCGGCTTCTTTTTCGGCTGCGACGACGTCGGCGGCTTGCCTCCCATGGGGTGCCGGACACAAAATCGCTTCGAGAGGCCGACGGACTTGGGCGGCATGGTGGCGGAAGGCGAGGAGGTCGCGGCGGCGGCGCGAGGGTTTGGGAAACGGAGGGAAGATTGTGAATTTTGGCGCCGGGGACGGCAATATAGAGAAAGGGGAATTAAGTGCGGCGCGTCGTTTGTATGACGGGCGTGCCAACGCTGTCAGGGTCATGGCCGAGGCGATGTCCGGCACCCCCAGAAAGGCCTCCAAACTCGGAGACCCTATTGAGAGTGCCGGAAACAAAATCGATCGGGATGAGTCTTTGAGGGTGCCGCTAGTGACTGTTTTTCGTTAGAGGCTCCAACGAAGATGCTCTAACAAGGAGGATGCACCTGCCACTGCGTGACGACTGCAGCAAACGGGTCCGGTCTCAGGCACACATCACTCGGCGGCATGCTCGACCAATTCTTTAATCAAATCGGAGAAAAAGAGAGAGCGCGTCTACACATTACGCCGAGACTAAGCGTGCTTCAATTATTGGTCGTCTCGCTACTTGCCAAAGAAAAGAAATCACCAACCCTCGTGTGCACGTACTTTCCTCACCTGAATGGTTCAACACAATCCAATACAATCATATGCAAGCCTCCCCTAATAACACGTATTTAGAGTGCTTCATCCTAAAAGCCTTCCACAGAACAACAATTGCCAGAACACCACCAAGCGAACAAAGCTCTGCAGCGGTTAAGCTTCTTCTTGCTTAAAATCCACAACGAGGAAGCTCCAGTGCAACTAAGCAGGCTCTACTGTTCTCCAGCTTATCTACAATTCTACATCGATCGGCACGATGCTGCCGGCGCCGAGGCCACTGGCTGTGGCCGCCGCCATCCTCTGCTTCTGCCTCGGCAGCTCGCTGCTGCATTCGGTGGCGAATGCCGAAGTGCGCTACTACGAGTGGGACATCTCGTACCAGCACAAGTCCCCCGACTGCTTTGAGAAGCTTGCCGTGACCGTCAACGGCGAGGCCCCTGGGCCGACCATCCACGCCACGCAGGGCGACACCATCGTCGTCACCGTGCATAACAAGCTCGAGACAGAGAACACCGCCATCCACTGGCACGGCATCCGGCAGATTGACACGCCCTGGGCTGACGGGGTCGCCGGCGTGACCCAGTGCCCCATCCAGCCCGGCGAAAAGTTCACCTACAGATTCGTCGTTGACAGGGTAAGAAACTCAACTACATTAGCACGCGGGATATAATTGAGCTCGTTGTTTTCTTGGTCAACATATATATGCATGATCACTGAACGAAGTGTTTTGGTGATTTCAGGCGGGCACGTACATGTACCATGCCCACTACGGCATGCAGCGCGTGGCGGGGCTCAACGGCATGATCGTCGTGGCGGTGCCAGAAGGCGTCAGGGAGCCCTTCACGTACGACGACGAGCACACCGTCCTCCTCGAAGACTGGTGGCACAAAAGCGTCTACGACCAGGCCACTGGTCTCTCCGCCAAACCCTTTGTGTTCGTTGGTGAGCCCCAGTCTCTCCTCATCAACGGCCGAGGAATGTTCAACTGCTCGAACTCGAAGCTGCCTACCGCCAACGGAACGTGCAACAACTCCCGCCCGGACTGCGCATTGCCGACTCTGTTCACCGTCGTGCCGGGGAAGACATACCTCCTCCGCATCGGCAGCCTCACGTCGCTCTCGTCGCTCAGCTTCGAGATCGAGGGCCACTGGATGACGGTGGTGGAGGCTGACGGGCACTACGTGCGGCCGTTCACGGTGAGGAATCTCTTCATCTACTCCGGCGAGACATACTCCGTGCTGATCAAGGCCGACCAGGACCCGAGGCGGAACTACTGGGCAGTGTCCAAAATAGTCGGCCGCAACGCTACCGACACACCGAACGCCAATGCCTTCGTGAGCTACGCCGGCAACGACCCACGGAGGACACCGCCCACTACACCACCGACCGGCCCGCCATGGGACAACACGGCCATCAGAGTGCAGCAGAGCAGGGCCATCGTCGCGCACCCGGGCTACGTCGTGCCGGCCCCGGCGAGGGCCGACCGCACGCTGCTTCTCCTCAACACGCAGAACAACATCGACGGCCACATCAAGTGGACCATCAACGGCGTGTCACTCCACTTCCCGGCCACGCCCTACCTCATCTCTATGAAGCACGGGCTCACCGACGCGTACGACCAACGCGCGCCGCTGGACAGCTACGACCACAGGAGCCACGACATCTCCGCGCCGGCGCCGACGAACGGGACTATTGGCAGCCCGGTGTACCGGCTGGCATTTGGCTCCGTGGTGGACGTGGTGCTGCAGAACTCCAACATGCTCAACAACAAGAGCGAATCGCACCCGTGGCACCTCCATGGACACGACTTCTGGGTGCTCGGGCACGGCGACGGAAAGTTCGATCCTGCAGCGGACGCATGGAGGCTTCTGAACGTCAAGGACCCGATCATGAAGAACACGGTGCCGCTGCACCCAGACGGGTGGACGGCGATAAGGTTCCATGCGAACAACCCTGGGGTGTGGCTCTTCCACTGCCATATTGAGGCGCACGTGTTCATGGGCATGGGAATTGTGTTCGAGGAGGGCGTAGAGAGAGTCGGCCGGTTGCCGCCGTCGATCATGGGGTGTGGACAATCCAAGGGACTCCATTGAGTCGATCAGCTCCAACGCTTTCCTTGTTCGGTATTGCCCCTTGCGCGCAGCTTGATCGAAGTTGCCCTAAAAAACTTGATCCAATAGTGTCGGTATTGCTTTTCAGTAGTGTCGGTATAAATAATGTACAATAATATTTTTTTGAATAAGTGATTTAGTAATGTCAGGCCGATTTGTGAAAGCAGATCATTAGCCTAATTTTCAATGTATTTTTCTTTGTTATCCATTTTTTTTGTAAACTATGCAATAAAGGTTGTTGCAACATCGCGCTAGGAGGATTTTCGTCCATTTTGCAAGCTACATACGTTTTTGAGTTTTCCTTATGAGTTTACTAAGGGCGATTAGGATTTGATAAGCTAAGTGCGGATTTGTTGCAAACTCATATTTTTTGTGCTGAATTGGTATTTCCAAACTGATGTGTTGTTATACAGTTTTGAACCAATGGGGGCATGGGGGTGAAGTGTTCATGTTGCAATAGTTAAAAACAATTGTTGCACACATGGTGGTATGCTCAAAACATCAGACGGGTCGAGATCTTATGTTTTACTGAACTCTAGCGTTGGGGGCAAAAGGCTGCCGATTTGTCTCTTTCATCAACCATTGATAAAGTTATCCCTACCTCCGCAATTGTTAACAAAGTTTGCAGTGTTAGGGCGTGTTTGGTTTGGTGCCCCCAATGAACCCCGCCAAAAAATTGGCTGCCTATCAAAGTTTGGTCTGTAGCCAAAAGTTTGGGTGCCAATGGTTGTCGGCTCTTCCCTCTCGCAGATTTTTGCTAAAAGGTTGGTCAAACGTGGGCGGAGGATTTCTTGGCTGAATTTTTTTGGCAAGCCAAGCCAACTCTTGCGAAATTTCTTATTGATTTCGATGTAGAGTCAATCTCCTCCATGGAGGACTCACAAGCTCTGTGCACCGTATGACATGCCAGCCTTAGCTTCTTTTGTTGCATTACAAGCCAAGGGAAAAGGAGAAATATTTCTGTATGTCAATTCAAAACAAGACGAACGGACGAGACTTAATCTAAAGTGTACTAGAGAGAAGCAGCCAATACACAAAGGGGCGATACTATAATGGCTTCCGCACCTTTTCCTTACAAATAAGGATGGTTAGATGGATCATGCATGCTTAACTTCTGCGTACACACAATTTCAGCTGCCTCCTGCGGTTATTGATCGAACCTCGACACCAACATCGTCATATTAAAGCTAAAATTGCACCGAGGATTATAGGAGGTACATGGATGTACGTCGTTTTCTTATGCACCAGCCAGCCTACGATATACATAGGCTGAAAATGTTACAGACGTACGGTCCTTGATACGGATCCTCAGTTTGGGCATCAAGCGAGCAATAGGTAGTCTTGACAACACGTCTATCACAAAAGTTTTTCATGACAACAAGGACATACGACACACAGAACTATATATGGGACGCGATAGTCGCTCCCGACCGGATATACCTAAACGCGACGCGACGACGAGTGTACAGCTAGAGTACGAGTAGTCGTCGCATATTTATTTGTTGGTTGCATCGAGATTGATCACATCTCCCGACGTCTTTAAGGTAGCCAGGTCGGCATGAAGGACGTCACGCACGAGTTATTCATCTGCTCCTGAGAATACCTGCAATACTTGCGAAATGTTAATTAGCACTCATGGTAACAGCATCGTGAAGAAGAGATAGAGGCATGTCCAGCCGTATATGCGTACCCAATCTGTAGGGTGGGCTCGGCGGTGGCGTCCAGCGGGTGAAAGAAGCCGTTGCCGCCGTGGTGTTGGTGTGGCGCCTGCTGCTGTGGGGACTGTCGCTGCTGCTCGTTGGCGTAGCCGAGCAGCAAGTTGGCGCCGACGTGCTGCTCCCACATATGCTGGCCGTGCTGCATCTGCTGGCTGTGCTCCTCCAGCTTTTCCTCGCCAAAACAGATGAAAAACGTCAGTCATCTTTGAATTCATTTATTTAGTTTCTTACTTTTGACTGTAGATGAGGAATACTATACTATATATGCACATTCTCCAGGAATAGGAAAATAAAAGATGTCCTCATGTACTGATATGCTAACTGACTTCGGTTTTTGCCTTTGAAGCATTAGTTTGTGTCATGAACGTGCACTACTTTTAGAAGTATAGACATGTTTGTACTGTCCTTTGGTTTGCCTGCTTTAGCAAGCATATGCAGAAGAAGCAATAAACAGATGACACACTTATATATGTACTTTATTCAGCATTAAGTATATATAAGTTCGAAACAGGTACAACCAAAGATAGTACATATGGCTTCAACTTCAAAATAAGAAAACCAGAGGCATGCTAAAGTACCAGAAATCAGTTGACCTCATCCGTAGGAAAATAATTAGTACGGGAAGGGAAACTTACTTTTCTTCTGAGACACTTATTTGCTTCGCACAACATTTGCTCCTGCAAAATTATTCAGTGATATTGTTGGAACAAGTCAGTTCTATTTTCTGAAAGCACAACCAAGATTTAACGACAGAAATTCACGATCTTTCAGTTTTTATCAACAGCATATATACCTTCCTCTGGAGATCAGTGAGCTGATCGAGCATATGCTGTGTCTGCAAGATTGGAGTTTTGATTAGCATGCATGTTAGAAATATTTCAACATAGTATCCAGACAGGCGTATAGATAGCTAGCTAACATATACTTGATAGCAAACTCGGCTGGCAGAAGAAAATTGTGTCTAGTTTTTTAGGTCATATGTGTGATGCCTAGAATTATGAGATTAAATTTCTTAATTCATAACTTTGCATCCCTGAAAATGACAGCGTATGAAATAATTCAGAAAAATTGATTCAGTAAAAATTACAATCTAACACAGAGTAGCAACAGACAGTTAAAAACTGGAAGCACCCAGTGCCAAATATGCTAAGGGAATCAGCCTTAGTAATTAATTTGGCCGACGAGAAACTTTCCATTACCCTTGTGGATCGTATGTGCCTTAAGGATGAGTCAAGTTGCTTTTCAAGCTGCTCGAGCTCTTTGATGCCGAGTGACCCGAGATCTTCACCAAGCAAATTCCTGTGATTTCCATCAGGTTACAAGGTCACTATAAGTAGTTCTACACAATCAAAGCATAAAGTAAACCACAGCTATACATGAATATAGTTAATTTGATTGCGATATACTGTATGATGTATGCATATTATTTCACTCCTGGTTTCATTTTTCTTAATATCGTTTTTGCTACATATCTATTTTCCATAAGAGTGTGCAGTAAAAATGTTGCTTGTGTTTCACTTTTTCAAACATTCTCCTTACATATGTGAAACTTCAGTTAGATTAACTCCTAAGGTTGCATTAGTCACACAAGAATAGAATTAAGCAGCTTACCTTTGTGTTCTCTGTAAATTTTCCACTCGTGCTTTCAGTTTGAGGTACTCGTTTCGACTGCTCTGCACTAACTGAAGAAAAAGTGCTACTTCAGTACAAAAAACTTGATCGAAAGAAATCTTAATATTTTAACAAAGTGCAACCAGCAATTTACATATCCTAGCCAATTAATGGAAGTAAATGAAGCTTATGCTAGCTATTTGTTGGACAACAAACTAACTGAGAATGATTTTCAACTTTCATGACAACTCAATAGCCACCACTTTCACATTGTGTTTTATCAGTGATTATATAATCCATCTTCAGTAGTGCGATTGCACGATCACAAAAAGAAAGGACAATTAAACTACATCAAGAAGTTTATAGAGGAGACGGAAATCCGGGTGGGACTACACAGAATTAATGTTCAACTTAGCAAAACCAACATATACATTTACTCCTGAAGCCTAAATACAAATAATAAAACATCGCAAGAAGGTTTTCTATTGTTTTACATAATAGTCCTTATGACATATATACTCTAAGAAACATTCGTTGTTAATAAATAGTATACTTCACTTGTGACCTGATCCATTTTATACATGAAGCAATGTTGCTTCATGAAATCAGTGAACTACTTGTATACTTTGCTGAAAGAGGACTTATTTCATGCACCCATATTGCTTCATGAAATCAGTGAACTACTAGTATACTTTACTGAAAGAGGACTTATTTCATGCACCCATCCGAATTCGCCACTATATTATGAAGCATATAGGATCTGAGCCAATTAAAGGAACTGAACTCACCTCATTCTCCTTATTCTGTATTGCAGTATCTGGACCACCATAACTGCATTTTTGGTATCTATCAAGTGTTTTGGGCATGCTACAAGTTCAAAACACGAACAAAGAACTAATTAAGGACATGTAATAATTCCAGAAAAATCAACGGTTTCAAAGTGTTGAATTTGAAAGTACACATGCCAGATTCCTAATCAAGTGGAGTTTAATGATATATGTGTCACTTCTAGTAATGGAGCTGGAGCAGGATTTGTTTTTTTATAAAAGCAAATTTATTTCCTAGAACGAAAATTTGGTTGCACGTTAATTAGCTGAATACTCTTGACAGGCAACAACTTTGAGGGCACGGTACTACTAATAATATTTATATTGACATTGGTAACTTCTGTTCATAGATAAGTTTCCATAATGTCTAAAAACTTCCCCTATGTTTATAAATGTAGCGAAAAGTACTGGGCCTATGCTAATAAAACAGTATGATTCTCATGACAAGAGGCGAACACACAATAGAACTTCAACTGTTGAGTACTGCCAAGTTTCAGATACCAGAGGGACAAACTGTGAATTCAGCTTCCTTGAACAGATTCTAGACTTCTACTGTACCTACGGTAGTTGACGATACCCATGACAGCATAAAATACTGGAGTACTGGGTAGCAATTGTATAGGCTCTGATGGGACATCTGATAAAACTATTCTCTTGTAACTGAAATGAAAAGACTACTCGACCAAGAGAGCTGGGCTGACAACTGAAGCCCGTCATATTACCCTACATGTACTTCACGGTCAGTCCTAGGAATCTTGTGTACCTTTAGGTCCTTTACCTTAATTACCAGTATCCCAGGAGCCTCCTATATAGTACTAATGTGTGGATTGCTCTAAAATAAGTATGCAGTTTCAAAATGACTAATAATCTACTCACCATATATCCAAAAATAAATGAATTGCAGATTGAGCATTTTCTTGGTTCACATTTGTTAGTTGAATCTAACTATATTGCAAAAAGTGATAATTCAAGACAGTACGTACCCATTACCAAAGAGTAATAGTACTACAGTTCCTGCAGTTAGAGCAAAACTCTAATTAATTGTTACTAGGTCTGGGTACAATGGTCGTTAGCTAGTTGGTTATTATGGCACACCGTCAAGTTATCGAGTGAGAAAACAATAAAAAATAATTATAAGACGAAAAAACCACAAAAACAATACAAAGAGACATTCTACAGTGCGATTATTGTCACAAAGATCTTTCAGAGAATATCAACAATAGCGTTTTGGACATGCATGCTACTTATGGATGCATGCACCCCAAAAGGGTCTCAAATAGTGCATAGAATACCACATCTGGTACCTCTTTTATTTCCTACATTACTTATTGAACACGAGTTTTCCTTTGCAGGAAAATATTGAATGTGAGTTTAGTTGGTACTAAACCCATAATTAAGTAGCATTGGTTTAAAAAAATTAATAATTAGCATTTCATCGGTATGAAGACTAAGCTTTTACTTCAAGCTTGTACAAATTACAGATGTCAACTATTTTTCGTATATTGACACACATATATTTGTCACTGATTTGGAGACGCAAGAAACTGCCAGTTCACTACAAAATTGGGCTGACTTCACTTCCTATTTTCCCAATTTTTGTAATATAAATGAAAATGTTTCTACAGAAAACAGATTTTAACTGCAGCTACTCATGTTATGCATCAGATATATTCCTGTTTGAAAGTAGAAGAGCGCCATAATTTTTTGGAAATGCGAACAGTACTGTTTTGGGACTGAAGTCCACCTGGTGCAGATGATTACAAGAAGATGCGTGTTGTTTATTTTATATTTCTTGTGGGAATACATGTACATGGTTAATTTGCTGTCTTATTGCAATCATTTTAATTACTAAGGCAAACCCAAGTAAACAAAACAAAATGCCCCTCTCAAAAGAAATTATGCCGGCGCAAGGACCAGAAAATTGTATTGACAACTAAATCTTCAAAGGCTACAGCAAAGGCCATAACTCACATTGAAAAAGAAAAAGGAAAACACTCGATCTCCCTGAAAACCCGCAGCAAACCAGCAAGTCAGGGACACGACATGCATGCAATAAACTTTGCTCAGGTCTTGCATGGGACAGACAGCTGAGGATGCTAAGAATCCATCAGTCACCACACACATCAGACATCTATGTCTATGATTAGATGACTGAAGCTACCACCGCAGCGAAATATCCCCAAATTCATACGCAAAACAAATTAAACCATCCCCCAAAAAACTGCTGAGCAAAGACTGAACAAGATCCCCAAAGAAAAACGCTCTCCGATTAGACCGGTCGAAGTATTTACTCGATCCGAGTACTTTTTTTACTTCCGAAAGTTCATCGCGCACCCGGCCCCTGCTTAACTTCTCTACAGCTTTGCTCTGGTCTACCATGCGACAGACTAGCTGAGGATGCGACGAATCAATCAGTCACCACACGCATCCGATATCTAGCGAAATATCCCCAAATTCATACGCACAGCAAATCAAACCTTCCCCCAAAAAACTGCTGAACAAAGTTTGGAAGAGATCCCCAAATTAAGAAAAACTCTCTCCGATCAGGAGACTCGTCGAAGTCTTTGCTCGATCCGAGTTTTTTTTTCTCTTCCTAAAGTTCATCATGTAACCCATGCTTAAATTTTCTACCGCTTCCATGCATGCGGTACTCCACCCAAAAGGCTAGGAGCGCGCGCCATCTCCCAGACCAACGGATTTACAACGGCCATGAGGGCCGAATCCCGCGCGGATCTAGCGAGATCACCCTCACGCGCCCCGGGATCGAGGCACCAAGTTAGCAACCCAAAACCCTAATCTCCAGAAGAAATCAACCGAGTTCCTTGCTACTACCCTGATCGAGCTTCACCTCACAGGCTCACACGTACGGATCCACTCACTGTCTGTAACTGTAACTAAGCTCTCATCCCACCCAGATCCGGAGTCCCCAGCTCGGCCAGATCTACAGTACCCATCGGCCACCTCACACGGATTCACCATGTACGTTGCTTGATTGTGCGTGCGCGTGCGTATATTGTATACCTTTGTCCGCTGCAGAACTCGTAGAGCTTGCCGCGGTTGGAGAAGATGATGAGCGCGACCTCGGCATCGCAGAGCACGGAGAGCTCGTAGGCCTTCTTGAGCAGTCCGTTCCTGCGCTTGGCGAAGGTGACCTGGCGGTTGATCTTGTTCTCGATCCGCTTGAGCTCCACCCGGCCGCGCCCCATGCCGCCTTCGCCGGCCCCGGCCCCGCCCTGAAACGCCGCTAGCTCCAGGTCAGCTGCCTCGCACGCACCGCCTCAGCTGCTCTACCCTCGCCCCGCCACCAAATCGAGCAGAGCAAGAGCGGTGGGAGCTCTGGGAAGGGGAAAGGGAGGGAGGGGGCAGGAGCGGATGGGGTGGGAAGGGTGGGGGAGGTGGGTTAAAAGGAGAATGGTAGTGGTGGTGGTGGTGGGGAGTGATTAGCTAGGGCGCATTGCCATTTTCGGCAAGGTGGGAGACGCGGAACCCTAGAGCGGGCAGAGCGCCGTGCCCTCCCTCCCTCCTCTCGCTCCAATCAATCGATCGATCGCCGTCGCTGTCGCGGCTCGTACGACGTACACGCCACCTCGCTCGCTCGCCACCTTTACGATCGCCCGTCAAATCCAGCTCGTGACTCTCTCCTCCGACGAGTCGGGACTCGACAGGTGGAGAGAGAGAGGGAGGGGAAAGGTACGAGGGGAAAAGTCTGGGGCATTTCCGGGTGGAACCTCGGGGAATTGTGATTTTGGGCAACGGCCTCGTTGCCGCGAGTTCGTGGTTCGGGCACGGCAGAACAGAAAGCTGGGATCCATGGATCGATCTATGGCCATTCCTCCTACGTACCTGGTCGTGAGCTCGCTCGTGATCGGTTGCCATAGATTGCGTAGACAGCAGGGAGCTCCGCCGTCCGGATGAGGCGAGAGCGTCTCCGATTTGCCTCCAGAACTTGCCGCTATAGCTGCTGCGTGTGCGCATGCGGTAGTAATATCTGGGCAATTTCCGCGTAAGCCGATATCCGGAGCCGTATGGTCATCGCTTCCGTTCTGAACATATCGATCTACTGTGTGTTCCGTTCTGAACAGGTCTAGTTTTGGGTCAACTTGGTATACCTGGCGACGATAGAGCCGTGCATATATGCATGCCTGTGCATGCGGCATACGAACTTGAAGTTTTCTGGTTGCAGGTTTTTGCCCTATTTGTTTTGGTTTGGCTTTTTTTCTCCTTTTTATGACTGCTCTAAATATGTAATAATACTACCTAATAGCTGCTTGCCAGTATATACTCTATATGGATGTACTCTGAAAGTATTTCATTAACGCAATGAAAAAAATTAGGGAGATGGAAAATACTTTTCAAAATTGCGAATACTAGCATGGACGATATTTTTAGTGTTAACAAAAATGTAGGAAGGTACAGAATAGTGCAATTTATAAAACTTATAACCATCATTTTGCATTTTGTATGTAGTCATTTCGTTATACATTAACAAATGTACAATGTTGTAATTTCTAATTATACTAACAACGATTTTATTTTTGCCGTGTATAAATTTCATGTTTTATATTATTCAAGTTTAATGTGTTTAGGGAAAACAAGGTATTGCCCTCAATGCATAGCCTTGTTGCATTTCTATATCTAACAAAGCTATGCATGTGAGAGAATTAGCTCCGCTACCACAAGAACACATCGCCTCCCACTCAGAGAATAGACCGCATCAAACCTATAGTATTGTGGCTAGGTGTACAACCTCCTCCGTAACCATCAAAATAAAGGTTGGTTCTTGTGTCATAGTTGTGATAAACATAAATAAACTTCGGAGGCACAACCTCATAGTAAAACCCATATCTCGAAAGCCATGAGCAGCTAAAATCCTATACCACTACCCGAACAGATGATATCACCTAGATATAACTCATGAGTATAATGTATTCTTACCGCATATTTACTGAGGAATGATATTCCAAATGGAGCACAAAAAGGCCCCATGACTGGATTTGTTTCCCCCGCTGGGTTTGACCAAAACTTCTCTCATGTTATTAAGTCGAACCTTTTAAAATTGTTTCGCTTTCTTTTGTCAGAAAATTAGACTTGTTTCATATTAATTTTAGTGAGATTATATAGTTGCCTAAGATTAATGACCTAAAACGGACCCAACAATGCAACCCACATGTCTTCTTAGTGTTAGCTTAAAAATATTCACAAGGACCGCAAATATTAGGTTGATCTCGTGGCGGACCATATGGTTCAATCGACATGACGAGCTTCATGGAAGGAAGAAACATCCTAGATGGGGGGGTGATCCTTAATGAGATGGTCTATGAACTAAACATTACTTTTTTGAATGGGGTGATATTTATGATCGACTTCGGAAAGCCATATGACAAAGTCTAATGGTCTTTAATTTCTTCATCAAAATCTGAGAATGAAAGCAAGGCGATACATTGCTGCTTATACTATTTAACACAGTGGTGGATATGTTGCCCGAAATGATTGAGCTCGCAAAGATAGATGGTGTCCCACACCTGGTGGATGATGGATTATTTATCTTTCAATATGCATATGGCATTATTATTTTTATGGATCATGACCTAAATAAGACTTAGAACTTGAAATTAATATTGTAAGCCTTCGATTACTTAACGGACTCGCAATCAATTTCTATAAGAGTAAAAGAATTAACTTTTTGGGAACCCAAGACGCGAGCAGCTCAATATGCCAAACTATTTGTTGTGAGAAGGGCCATTTTTCAGTTAGATGTTTGTGTATTCCAAACAATTATTGGAGACTAACAAACCCCAAAAAAGATTAAGCAGTTGGAACGAAAGATTGGATTTTGTTGGTGGAAGACTGATCCCGGAAAAAGCAACATTGTTGCTATGGTTTTCGAGACATCTCCATTAAACGTGACGTTCATGTGATATTTAGTCAGACCCAGACTTGCGGCATGAACCGCGCTCTTCTTGAGAGGTTGGCAATTGTTTAATTGTCGCAAGGGACCGACAATTTTTGTTAAAATTCACACGAAATGGTTAATTCTTGATTAATTCTATGCACAGAACAGTCCTTCTGTCAGAAGTGCCGGTCGATAATACCAAAGAAAAATAGAAAATGAAGGTACTGGTAAAAAAAATCACATGGTTCTTCACAAAGGTGTAGTATTAAAGATAACCTAGCGAAAAATTGACATGGGAATTTACAATACAGTTTTTTCACCTTGATGAGAACATAGACCTATTTACGGAGAGATGTACACGGTTGGAGTATGTTGTGAGTGGTATTTTTATCCCACGTGAATTGTAGCGTGATACATATTGGCATTCTATCACCTTAGGCATTGCTACGATTTTACCACATAATTGATGCATAGGCACACGGTATCTCCCGGTCCCGGGTTACTTGGAAACGTTATGTGAAATCCCTCCGATCTGAAGAAGACATACAAAATGTTGAAAAATGCAATACCTCAACTAGGAGGATACCCACCTACCATCTACACCCTTCATTTCATCAAGATTCTCGCAACAAATTTATCAACGAATCTTCAAATGTCAATGCATTATCAATAATTGATAGATTTGTGTAATTTGAATTTTAGATTCATGTACTAACATGAATTTTCTGTGCATGCATTGACAAAAAAAATTAAAACCACGCATTAACATATTTTTTAGTTTTTTTAACACATAAAATAGTAGGAATAATATGATTCGTTGGATGCAAAATCAACGGTCATGATGATAGGTGGGTATCCTGGAAAAACCGCGTTGCACAATGTTGGCCGGAGCTGATTAGTTTCCTCTCGGCAGGAAAAAAGAAACACGGGAACAAAGGAGTAGAGAAATCACTATCGAAATGTCAGGGCCCAGTTCAGCAGGCGCGCGTCAACGTTGTACGTTCGTGGAGTAAGTAGTGTGTTACACAGGAGCATGCATGTATATATAATAGGCAGGCATGAAACCGCCTCGCACTGATAGCGATCCATGGACGCCTCGATCGATCGCCGTCTCGAGACCCAACGGTCCGGGCGGTGGCGCTCGCTCTGACGTACGGCCGCACTCCTGGCCGTTGGACGATCGATCAGCAGGAGATATCAGCTGGCTTGCGCGAGAGACGGTGGTGGTGACTGACGGCCGGGAGCGTGACTCGGCCGCGGTCGTATCGTAGGGGCCGGCCATCATGCATGATCCCCACGGATGCGCCGTGGAGTCCGATGTAAGGTCACACCGCCACGCCACGCGACGACGACCGGAGACGGGACGTTTCTATTTCCTTGTCCGTACGCACAGGCCGTCGGCGAGTGGTCCGGCGGTCGACGGGACCACTCGTCGATCGGCTTCGAGGGCGCCGCCCTGCTGGTGTATAAATAAAAACTAGGTAAGATGGCGCGTCGACACGTCGCGCCCGTGCGTTAAAATTCATAATATGTGAAAATGGTTGCATTAAAAAAAATTGTTCGTATTTTAAAACTGTTGGAATTCAAAAAAAATACATTTATTAATTGTTTAGATTTGAAAAAAGTTGGTACATTTTGTAAGTTGTCTACATTTGAATTCTTTTCACGTTTGCAAAATGGTTAGATCTGAAAAGCATTTGTAAATTTGAAATATACATCATTTAATAGTTTTTTGAAAATTGTTTAAATACCCTAAAACAATATCTTGCCGGATAAAGATAATTTTTTGTGTACAGTTGAAAAATACGGAAAACAAATTCCATTTTAAATTTATATTAGCGGAATAAGTATTGTTGAACAGTTGTTGTCAGGAAATCGTTGTAAAATCATCCCTTCAAGTTTTAATTTTACATGGATAGGGAGCAAATGTTCTTTAAGTTAAAGTAGCAACAAAAATTCAAATTTGAAAATGGTAATATGTAAAAGTTGTGGAGATTTGTTTTTTTTAGTCCGAAGAAAGTTTACGTTTAAAAATTGTTTAGATTTCGAAATATAATCAAAATGGAGAGTTATTCAGATTTGAAATTCTTTTCACGTCTATAAAATGGATAGATTTGAAAGGCATTTAATTTTTTGGAGTATTCAAATGTATATGTCATGTACGTGGGGTAAATCTCACATTTGAAAATGTTCGCATTTGAAAATCGTGCAGTTTTTTAAATTACTGAAATGCAAAGAAAGTTTACGGTTAAAAATTGTTCATATTTCGGAAGTAGTTTAGAAGAAGAAATAACGTGGTATGGAAAATTCAAATTTGAAAATGTTTGCATTTTAAAGTTGTTTAGATTTAGATATGTTTAAACTGGGAAAAAGTTTACTTTCATAAATTCGTCAAATTTGAAAAGTTGGTGAAATTGAAAGATATTTCATATTTGAATTGTAATTATGTTTTTGAAATGTTTAGTTACGAAAGGCATTCAAAATTTTGAAGTATTTAAATTGGAAGTTTGATCATACGCTATAAGTAGTGAGCAATTTTTTTTTCTGTTCATGCTGATCTATTTGTCACATTTGTAAATATCGTGGTATAAAAAAATTAAATTTGAAAATGTCCATATTCAAAAGTTGTTTAGATTTTAATGTATCGATTTTTTTTAAAAAAAGTTTAGATTTGTAAATTGTTGTAATGGTAAATTGGTAATAGTGAGAAGTTATTCATATGTATTTTTTTTAGTTTTGAAAGGAATTCAAAATTTAGAAGTATTTAAATTTGAAGTTTGATCATATGTTGTAAGTAGTGAGGAATTTTTTTGTTCATGTTGATCTTTTTGTCACATTTGTAATTATGGCGGTGTAAAAAATTTAAATTTGGAAATGTTCACATTCAAAAGATGCTCAGATTTTAATGTATCGTAATTTTTTTTTAGATTTGTAAGTTGTTGAATTTTTAAAAAATTTAAAAGTGAGAAGTTATTTATATGTGATTTCTTCTTTTAGTTTTGAAAGGCATTCAAATTTTGAAGTATTCAAATTTGAAGTTTGGTCATAGGCTATAAGTAGTGAGCAAATTTTTTTTGTGTTCAAAGTTGATTTATTTGTCATATTTGTAAATATCGAGATGTAAAAATTTTAAATATGTAAACATCCACATTCAAAAGTTGTTCGGATTTTAATGTATCTTTTTTTTGTAAAAAAAAATTAGATTCGTAAATTGTTGAAATGTTGGCATTTAAAAAAATTTAACGTTTGGAAATTAATGAAGTTGGTTTAAAGTTTATGTTTTGAAAGATTGTTTATATTTTGGGTGTTGTTCAAATTGGGAAGTTATATAGATTTAAATTATTTACATGTTTATATATGATGGCTAGGTTTGGAAGGTATTTTAATTTTGAAAATATTCAAATGTGTTTGTCGAGGTTGTGTGGTAAGATTCAAATTTGAAAATATACACATTCTGAAATCGTTTAGGTTTGAAAATTATTGTTTAGTTTTGAAAATTATTGAAATACAAAAAAGGTAGTGATTTTAAATTGTTCAGAGTTTTAAAATTGTATAATTTGGGAAGTTATTTAGATTTGGATTTTTTTTTACTTAAAAAAATGGTGATATTTGAAAGTTGTTTAAAATTTGAAAATATTTAATTTTGAATTTATATCATATGCCATAAGTGGTGAGTTTTTTTTGTGATATTTTCTATATATTTTTCATTATTTATTTCTGAAATCTGTACAAATCAGTAGGGCCCACATGTAAGCAGTTTATTATTTCCTGGGAATTATTTCGAAAAAAAACTGACAATTGGGGCCCATGCTGACGTCGCGATGACGTCAGCAATGGATAGGGCTCACTGCCGCGGCGGCGTGAAGCACGGCGAGACCGCGCCACCACGGTCTGGGACGCGCCTGGGCTCGCATCCGACGCGCGCGGGCGCGGGGCTCCCGTAGGTGGCGGTGCCGCCCCTTTTGGGTCACCGGAGCGGCCGCGGCAACGTTCGGACGCGGCGGACGTTCGCGGGCGCGGCGGCGTTGATTGCGGTGACCTCGCGGCGTCCCGACATGAGCGAGTGGGCGAGGAAGGAGATGCGAAGACGGCGGAGCCGCCCGTGGCCTTCGATTTGAGCGGCGTGGAGCATCGCGGCGGCGGCGACGTCCGGATCGCGCGAGAGAGAAAGAGAGGAAAGGGAAGATGTGTCGTTGTTTTACACAGAGATCCCTGTTGTTTCTAAAATTTCCGTTTTGGTCCTTTTCGGGGGGTTTTGTGTAAAAATATTGCGCCAAATTTCGTGCCGAAGGTTCACCGGGTGGGAACCGGTTGCACCGGCGGTGTCCGGGTGACGTGTCACCTTCCTATTGGTGCGGACGCGCTGGTACTGTTCCCAGGAACAGTACCACGCGCTGGGTGGATGTGGTGCGATCCTGGCCGTCCGTTCCATCGATCGGATGGCCAGAAAAAAAAGGGCGACGTGGCCTGATGGAGAAGGGGAGGACATGTCCTCCCTTTATATAAGGTTATGCGCTTGCGACTTGCGACGTCGATCGTCAGCGCGTGTCCGCTCCGGTGCTGGCAGGGACCCGCCGGGCAATGGGCAGCTGCCGCGTCGCTTTTGTTTCCTTTTGTTGCCTTGCGATCGATCCATCAATCACATCTGCCGACTCACTTCCACCCAACCCCGCAACAACAACAAAAAAAAAGCTTCCAAAAGCTTTCCTTTGAACACGCACGCTTTCCTTGCATTCTAATTTTCAGCCTAGTGCCAACCGTGCTCGCGGCTCTCTGGCACTCACCAAAATAACCTAGCTTCAATGCGACAAGACGTCAAGTCATTTGTTTGCGACAAAAAGTAACATACTGTGACACAGAAATAGCCAAAAAAATACTTTCATGAACCCACTTCAAATCTGAGAGCTTAGGGCAACACCAACAAACCGACCCCAAACAGACACAAAATATGCCTGAATTTTGTCCGATTGGGTCGCCAAACGGATACAAGTCCGGCCCTATCCGGCACTTTATAGCCACTACGCCTAACAAGGCGATCCATTTGGTCTGCCCAATTCGTTTCTTTCCCCAATTGAACTATTCATTTTGTATTGAAAATTGAAATATTTCATAATTTTGAGGCTACATTCTATCTAAGAGATAGATTTGATCTAATACAAGGTTAAACACTAGGTTCTCCCCCGGTGTCGGCGATGCAGATCCCGGCAATTTTAACAAAATTGGTGGTGCTGCCGGCGGTAATAGGGCTTCAACGGCTGTTGCTGGTCCCGGCCATCTCCTTGGCCTCGCGTGCACGCTCGCGGCTGCTCGCGCGACCTGAGGACAGTGAACCGCGGGCCGCATGTGCCTTCTAGGCCGCTTCCTCCTCCTGAAGCTCGCGGACTACCGTGGCTCGCCGGGCTTGGTAGGCGTGGAGCGTCTTGAACAAGCGCTCCACGGCCTCCTGCAGGTGCGGGTTGTCGGCACCCTCCTCCCGCCCATCCTCCGGCCTCCGCCTTGCTGGTCTAGGAGAACTCATCGTCCTCAAGTGCGGCGGCGGTGGAGGGGCCGGGGGGCGACTCCCAAGGCGTACACCCTCCTCCTCGGGGTCGGGGACGCCATAGAACGCCGCCTCCATGGTCCTCCTCACCTGCTCCGGCATTAGGCGTGGAGGCCATGCTCTCGGCATGCTTGAAAGTGCATGGTGCCCCCATGTGTGGTTTTTGTAATTAATGACAATCCTTATGGACGAATGTTTGTATTGAGATATTCTTATAGGTTGTCCATTGGCATCGCTTGAACTCCATGTGTTGCATTCAACATTGTATGCCACCAAGATCATTGATTATAATGGACATATTTGATATGATCAAGAAGAAGAGGAGTCATAAAGAAGAAAAGATACAAGGTTGATCAAGACTAAGTGCAAAGAGTGGATTCAAGTTGATCAACACACAAAGCTAAATGATGTACCATGTGGGATCATGTGATCCAATGGTATGGTAAGAAATTATCCATATAGCTTTCTGAACTAACCCATTATATGTGTGCGTGGCATTCCTTTGTTGGGTTAGGTATCTCTTCATGGGCTTGCATCAAAAGGGAGATTTCATATAACTCATGGAGAACGTCATGTGATAATCGCCATCAAGGTTGTGCTGTGCAAGTAGTTCAAGATGGGCATCTAGAAGATATCATTTGTTTGAAGCTTGCCACCCATTTGGAGATCATGGTCAATTGAAGATGTGCCCAAGGGAGGCTCCCCCATAGTGGAGTATGGGGGAGCAATATGTGAGTCTTCACCAAGAAAAGCGCGATCAAGAAAGGTGGTCCACTTGAAGAGATCAAGATCGTCATCATCTAGCTCAAGTGGAATGCGCAAGACAAAGGTATGATCTTGATAGGTTTCTATTTTACCGGTCTCATGGTGTTAGGGCGTGTTTGGTTTGGTGCCCCCAATGAACCCCGCCAAAAAATTGGCTGCCTATCAAAGTTTGGTCTGTAGCCAAAAGTTTGGGTGCCAATGGTTGTCGGCTCTTCCCTCTCACAGATTTTTGCTAAAAGGTTGGTCAAACGTGGGCGGAGGATTTCTTGGCTGAATTTTTTTGGCAAGCCAAGCCAACTCTTGCGAAATTTCTTATTGATTTCGATGTAGAGTCAATCTCCTCCATGGAGGACTCACAAGCTCCGTGCACCGTATGACATGCCAGCCTTAGCTTCTTTTGTTGCATTACAAGCCAAGGGAAAATGAGAAATATTTCTGTATGTCAATTCAAAACAAGACGAACGGACGAGACTTAATCTAAAGTGTACTAGAGAGAAGCAGCCAATACACAAAGGGGCGATACTATAATGGCTTCCGCACCTTTTCCTTACAAATAAGGATGGTTAGATGGATCATGCATGCTTAACTTCTGCGTACACACAATTTCAGCTGCCTCCTGCGGTTATTGATCGAACCTCGACACCAACATCGTCATATTAAAGCTAAAATTGCACCGAGGATTATAGGAGGTACTCCCTCCGTTCTAAATTAGTTGTCTTTCATTTGATACATCCACTTTTGTACAAATGAAAGACAACTAATTTGGAACGGAGGGAGTACATGGATGTACGTCGTTTTCTTATGCACCAGCCAGCCTACGATATACATAGGCTGAAAATGTTACAGACGTACGGTCCTTGATACGGAGTCCTCAGTTTGGGCATCAAGCGAGCAATAGGTAGTCTTGACAACACGTCTATCACAAAAGTTTTTCATGACAACAAGGACATACGACACACAGAACTATATATGGGACGCGATAGTCGCTCCCGGCCGGGATATACCTAAACGCGACGCGACGACGAGTGTACAGCTAGAGTACGAGTAGTCGTCGCATATTTATTTGTTGGTTGCATCGAGATTGATCACATCTCCCGACGTCTTTAAGGTAGCCAGGTCGGCATGAAGGACGTCACGCACGAGTTATTCATCTGCTCCTGAGAATACCTGCAATACTTGCGAAATGTTAATTAGCACTCATGGTAACAGCATCGTGAAGAAGAGATAGAGGCATGTCCAGCCGTATATGCGTACCCAATCTGTAGGGTGGGCTCGGCGGTGGCGTCCAGCGGGTGAAAGAAGCCGTTGCCGCCGTGGTGTTGGTGTGGCGCCTGCTGCTGTGGGGACTGTCGCTGCTGCTCGTTGGCGTAGCCGAGCAGCAAGTTGGCGCCGACGTGCTGCTCCCACATATGCTGGCCGTGCTGCATCTGCTGGCTGTGCTCCTCCAGCTTTTCCTCGCCAAAACAGATGAAAAACGTCAGTCATCTTTGAATTCATTTATTTAGTTTCTTACTTTTGACTGTAGATGAGGAATACTATACTATATATGCACATTCTCCAGGAATAGGAAAATAAAAGATGTCCTCATGTACTGATATGCTAACTGACTTCGGTTTTTGCCTTTGAAGCATTAGTTTGTGTCATGAACGTGCACTACTTTTAGAAGTATAGACATGTTTGTACTGTCCTTTGGTTTGCCTGCTTTAGCAAGCATATGCAGAAGAAGCAATAAACAGATGACACACTTATATATGTACTTTATTCAGCATTAAGTATATATAAGTTCGAAACAGGTACAACCAAAGATAGTACATATGGCTTCAACTTCAAAATAAGAAAACCAGAGGCATGCTAAAGTACCAGAAATCAGTTGACCTCATCCGTAGGAAAATAATTAGTACGGGAAGGGAAACTTACTTTTCTTCTGAGACACTTATTTGCTTCGCACAACATTTGCTCCTGCAAAATTATTCAGTGATATTGTTGGAACAAGTCAGTTCTATTTTCTGAAAGCACAACCAAGATTTAACGACAGAAATTCACGATCTTTCAGTTTTTATCAACAGCATATATACCTTCCTCTGGAGATCAGTGAGCTGATCGAGCATATGCTGTGTCTGCAAGATTGGAGTTTTGATTAGCATGCATGTTAGAAATATTTCAACATAGTATCCAGACAGGCGTATAGATAGCTAGCTAACATATACTTGATAGCAAACTCGGCTGGCAGAAGAAAATTGTGTCTAGTTTTTTAGGTCATATGTGTGATGCCTAGAATTATGAGATTAAATTTCTTAATTCATAACTTTGCATCCCTGAAAATGACAGCGTATGAAATAATTCAGAAAAATTGATTCAGTAAAAATTACAATCTAACACAGAGTAGCAACAGACAGTTAAAAACTGGAAGCACCCAGTGCCAAATATGCTAAGGGAATCAGCCTTAGTAATTAATTTGGCCGACGAGAAACTTTCCATTACCCTTGTGGATCGTATGTGCCTTAAGGATGAGTCAAGTTGCTTTTCAAGCTGCTCGAGCTCTTTGATGCCGAGTGACCCGAGATCTTCACCAAGCAAATTCCTGTGATTTCCATCAGGTTACAAGGTCACTATAAGTAGTTCTACACAATCAAAGCATAAAGTAAACCACAGCTATACATGAATATAGTTAATTTGATTGCGATATACTGTATGATGTATGCATATTATTTCACTCCTGGTTTCATTTTTCTTAATATCGTTTTTGCTACATATCTATTTTCCATAAGAGTGTGCAGTAAAAATGTTGCTTGTGTTTCACTTTTTCAAACATTCTCCTTACATATGTGAAACTTCAGTTAGATTAACTCCTAAGGTTGCATTAGTCACACAAGAATAGAATTAAGCAGCTTACCTTTGTGTTCTCTGTAAATTTTCCACTCGTGCTTTCAGTTTGAGGTACTCGTTTCGACTGCTCTGCACTAACTGAAGAAAAAGTGCTACTTCAGTACAAAAAACTTGATCGAAAGAAATCTTAATATTTTAACAAAGTGCAACCAGCAATTTACATATCCTAGCCAATTAATGGAAGTAAATGAAGCTTATGCTAGCTATTTGTTGGACAACAAACTAACTGAGAATGATTTTCAACTTTCATGACAACTCAATAGCCACCACTTTCACATTGTGTTTTATCAGTGATTATATAATCCATCTTCAGTAGTGCGATTGCACGATCACAAAAAGAAAGGACAATTAAACTACATCAAGAAGTTTATAGAGGAGACGGAAATCCGGGTGGGACTACACAGAATTAATGTTCAACTTAGCAAAACCAACATATACATTTACTCCTGAAGCCTAAATACAAATAATAAAACATCGCAAGAAGGTTTTCTATTGTTTTACATAATAGTCCTTATGACATATATACTCTAAGAAACATTCGTTGTTAATAAATAGTATACTTCACTTGTGACCTGATCCATTTTATACATGAAGCAATGTTGCTTCATGAAATCAGTGAACTACTTGTATACTTTGCTGAAAGAGGACTTATTTCATGCACCCATATTGCTTCATGAAATCAGTGAACTACTAGTATACTTTACTGAAAGAGGACTTATTTCATGCACCCATCCGAATTCGCCACTATATTATGAAGCATATAGGATCTGAGCCAATTAAAGGAACTGAACTCACCTCATTCTCCTTATTCTGTATTGCAGTATCTGGACCACCATAACTGCATTTTTGGTATCTATCAAGTGTTTTGGGCATGCTACAAGTTCAAAACACGAACAAAGAACTAATTAAGGACATGTAATAATTCCAGAAAAATCAACGGTTTCAAAGTGTTGAATTTGAAAGTACACATGCCAGATTCCTAATCAAGTGGAGTTTAATGATATATGTGTCACTTCTAGTAATGGAGCTGGAGCAGGATTTGTTTTTTTATAAAAGCAAATTTATTTCCTAGAACGAAAATTTGGTTGCACGTTAATTAGCTGAATACTCTTGACAGGCAACAACTTTGAGGGCACGGTACTACTAATAATATTTATATTGACATTGGTAACTTCTGTTCATAGATAAGTTTCCATAATGTCTAAAAACTTCCCCTATGTTTATAAATGTAGCGAAAAGTACTGGGCCTATGCTAATAAAACAGTATGATTCTCATGACAAGAGGCGAACACACAATAGAACTTCAACTGTTGAGTACTGCCAAGTTTCAGATACCAGAGGGACAAACTGTGAATTCAGCTTCCTTGAACAGATTCTAGACTTCTACTGTACTACGGTAGCCGTTGACGATACCCATCTGACAGCATAAAATACTGGAGTACTGGGTAGCAATTGTATAGGCTCTGATGGGACATCTGATAAAACTATTCTCTTGTAACTGAAATGAAAAGACTACTCGACCAAGAGAGCTGGGCTGACAACTGAAGCCCGTCATATTACCCTACATGTACTTCACGGTCAGTCCTAGGAATCTTGTGTACCTTTAGGTCCTTTACCTTAATTACCAGTATCCCAGGAGCCTCCTATATAGTACTAATGTGTGGATTGCTCTAAAATAAGTATGCAGTTTCAAAATGACTAATAATCTACTCACCATATATCCAAAAATAAATGAATTGCAGATTGAGCATTTTCTTGGTTCACATTTGTTAGTTGAATCTAACTATATTGCAAAAAGTGATAATTCAAGACAGTACGTACCCATTACCAAAGAGTAATAGTACTACAGTTCCTGCAGTTAGAGCAAAACTCTAATTAATTGTTACTAGGTCTGGGTACAATGGTCGTTAGCTAGTTGGTTATTATGGCACACCGTCAAGTTATCGAGTGAGAAAACAATAAAAAATAATTATAAGACGAAAAAACCACAAAAACAATACAAAGAGACATTCTACAGTGCGATTATTGTCACAAAGATCTTTCAGAGAATATCAACAATAGCGTTTTGGACATGCATGCTACTTATGGATGCATGCACCCCAAAAGGGTCTCAAATAGTGCATAGAATACCACATCTGGTACCTCTTTTATTTCCTACATTACTTATTGAACACGAGTTTTCCTTTGCAGGAAAATATTGAATGTGAGTTTAGTTGGTACTAAACCCATAATTAAGTAGCATTGGTTTAAAAAGTAATTAATAATTAGCATTTCATCGGTATGAAGACTAAGCTTTTACTTCAAGCTTGTACAAATTACAGATGTCAACTATTTTTCGTATATTGACACACATATATTTGTCACTGATTTGGAGACGCAAGAAACTGCCAGTTCACTACAAAATTGGGCTGACTTCACTTCCTATTTTCCCAATTTTTGTAATATAAATGAAAATGTTTCTACAGAAAACAGATTTTAACTGCAGCTACTCATGTTATGCATCAGATATATTCCTGTTTGAAAGTAGAAGAGCGCCATAATTTTTTGGAAATGCGAACAGTACTGTTTTGGGACTGAAGTCCACCTGGTGCAGATGATTACAAGAAGATGCGTGTTGTTTATTTTATATTTCTTGTGGGAATACATGTACATGGTTAATTTGCTGTCTTATTGCAATCATTTTAATTACTAAGGCAAACCCAAGTAAACAAAACAAAATGCCCCTCTCAAAAGAATTATGCCGGCGCAAGGACCAGAAAATTGTATTGACAACTAAATCTTCAAAGGCTACAGCAAAGGCCATAACTCACATTGAAAAAGAAAAAGGAAAACACTCGATCTCCCTGAAAACCCGCAGCAAACCAGCAAGTCAGGGACACGACATGCATGCAATAAACTTTGCTCAGGTCTTGCATGGGACAGACAGCTGAGGATGCTAAGAATCCATCAGTCACCACACACATCAGACATCTATGTCTATGATTAGATGACTGAAGCTACCACCGCAGCGAAATATCCCCAAATTCATACGCAAAACAAATTAAACCATCCCCCAAAAAACTGCTGAGCAAAGACTGAACAAGATCCCCAAAGAAAAACGCTCTCCGATTAGACCGGTCGAAGTATTTACTCGATCCGAGTACTTTTTTTACTTCCGAAAGTTCATCGCGCACCCGGCCCCTGCTTAACTTCTCTACAGCTTTGCTCTGGTCTACCATGCGACAGACTAGCTGAGGATGCGACGAATCAATCAGTCACCACACGCATCCGATATCTAGCGAAATATCCCCAAATTCATACGCACAGCAAATCAAACCTTCCCCCAAAAAACTGCTGAACAAAGTTTGGAAGAGATCCCCAAATTAAGAAAAACTCTCTCCGATCAGGAGACTCGTCGAAGTCTTTGCTCGATCCGAGTTTTTTTTTCTCTTCCTAAAGTTCATCATGTAACCCATGCTTAAATTTTCTACCGCTTCCATGCATGCGGTACTCCACCCAAAAGGCTAGGAGCGCGCGCCATCTCCCAGACCAACGGATTTACAACGGCCATGAGGGCCGAATCCCGCGCGGATCTAGCGAGATCACCCTCACGCGCCCCCGGGATCGAGGCACCAAGTTAGCAACCCAAAACCCTAATCTCCAGAAGAAATCAACCGAGTTCCTTGCTACTACCCTGATCGAGCTTCACCTCACAGGCTCACACGTACGGATCCACTCACTGTCTGTAACTGTAACTAAGCTCTCATCCCACCCAGATCCGGAGTCCCCAGCTCGGCCAGATCTACAGTACCCATCGGCCACCTCACACGGATTCACCATGTACGTTGCTTGATTGTGCGTGCGCGTGCGTATATTGTATACCTTTGTCCGCTGCAGAACTCGTAGAGCTTGCCGCGGTTGGAGAAGATGATGAGCGCGACCTCGGCATCGCAGAGCACGGAGAGCTCGTAGGCCTTCTTGAGCAGTCCGTTCCTGCGCTTGGCGAAGGTGACCTGGCGGTTGATCTTGTTCTCGATCCGCTTGAGCTCCACCCGGCCGCGCCCCATGCCGCCTTGGTCGGCCCCGGCCCCGCCCTGAAACGCCGCTAGCTCCAGGTCAGCTGCCTCGCACGCACCGCCTCAGCTGCTCTACCCTCGCCCCGCCACCAAATCGAGCAGAGCAAGAGCGGTGGGAGCTCTGGGAAGGGGAAAGGGAGGGAGGGGGCAGGAGCGGATGGGGTGGGAAGGGTGGGGGAGGTGGGTTAAAAGGAGAATGGTGGTGGTGGTGGGGAGTGATTAGCTAGGGCGCATTGCCATTTTCGGCAAGGTGGGAGACGCGGAACCCTAGAGCGGGCAGAGCGCCGTGCCCTCCCTCCTCCTCTCGCTCCTCCAATCAATCGATCGATCGCCGTCGCTGTCGCGGCTCGTACGACGTACACGCCACCTCGCTCGCTCGCTCGCCACCTTTACGATCGCCCGTCAAATCCAGCTCGTGACTCTCTCCTCCGACGAGTCGGGACTCGACAGGTGAGAGAGAGAGAGGGAGGGGAAAGGTACGTGGTGATGGAGGAGGAGGGAAAAGTCTGGGGCATTTCCGGGTGGAACCTCGGGGAGTTGTGATTTTGGGCAACGGCCTCGTTGCCGCGAGTTCGTTGGTTCGGGCACGGCAGAACAGAAAGCTGGGATCCATGGATCGATCTATGGCCATTCCTCCTACCTGGTCGTGAGCTCGCTCGTGATCGGTTGCCATAGATTGCGTAGACAGCAGGGAGCTCCGCCGTCCGGATGAGGCGAGAGCGTCTCCGATTTGCCTCCAGAAATTGCCGCTATAGCTGCTTTGCGTGTGCGCATGTGGTAGTAGTATCTGGGCAATTTCCGCGTAAGCCGATATCCGGAGCCGTATGGTCTGGTCGTCGCTTCCGTTCTGAACATATCGATCTAGTGTGTGTTCCGTTCTGAACAGGCCTAGTTTTGGGTCAACTTGGTATACCTGGCGACGATAGAGCCGTTCATATATGCATGCCTGCATGCGGCATACGAACTTGAAGTTTTCTGGTTGCAGGTTTTTGCCCTATTTGTTTTGGTTTGGCTTGTTTTTTTTTTCCTTTTTATGACTGCTCTAAATATGTAATACTACCTAATAGCTGCTTGCCAGTATATACTCTATATGGATGTACTCTGAAAGTATTTCATTAACGCAATGAAAACTTAAGGGTGATGGAAAATACTTTTCAAAATTGCGAATACTAGCATGGACGATATTTTTAGTGTTAACAAAAATGTAGGAAGGTACAGAATAGTGCAATTTATAAAACTTATAACCATCATTTTGCATTTTGTATGTAGTCATTTCGTTATACATTAACAAATGTACAATACTGTAATTTCTAATTATACTAACAACGATTTTATTTTTGCCGTGTATAAATTTCATGTTTTATATTATTCAAGTTTAATGTGTTTAGGGAAAACAAGGTATTGCCCTCAATGCATAGCTTTGTTGCATTTCTATATCTAACAAAGCTATGTATGTGAGAGAATTAGCTCCGCTACCGACAAGAACACATTGCCTCCCACTCAGAGAATAGACCGCATCAAACCTATAGTATTGTGGGCTAGGTATACAACCTCCTCCGTAACCATCAAAATAAAGGTTGGTTCTTGTGTCATAGTTGTGATAAACATAAATAAACTTCGGAGGCACAACCTCATAGTAAAACCCATATCTCGAAAGCCATGAGCAGCTAAAATCCTATACCACTACCCGAACAGATGATATCACCTAGATATAACTCATGAGTATAATGTATTCTTACCGCATATTTACTGAGGAATGATATTCCAAATGGAGCACAAAAAGGCCCCATGACTGGATTTGTTTCCCCCGCTGGGATTGACCAAAACTTCTCTCATGTTATTAAGTCGAACCTTTTAAAATTGTTTCGCTTTCTTTTGTCGGAAAATTAGACTTGTTTCATATTAATTTTAGTGAGATTATATAGTTGCCTAAGATTAATGACCTAAAACGGACCCAACAATGCAACCCAACATGTCTTCTTAGTGTTAGCTTAGAAATATTCACAAGGACCGCAAATATTAGGTTGATCTCGTGGCGGACCATATGGTTCAATCGACATGACGAGCTTCATGGAAGGAAGAAACATCCTAGATGGGGCGGTGATCCTTAATGAGATGGTCTATGAACTACACATTACTTTTTTGAATGGGGTGATATTTATGATCGACTTTGAAAAGCCATATGACAAAGTCTAATGGTCTTTAATTTCTTCATCAAAATCTGAGAATGAAAGGCAAGGCGATCCATTGCTGCTTATACTATTTAACACAATGGTGGATATGTTGCCCGAAATGATTGAGCTCGCAAAGATAGATGGTGTCCCACACCTGGTGGATGATGGATTATTTATCTTTCAATATGCATATGACATTATTATTTTTATGGATCATGACCTAAATAAGACTTAGAACTTGAAATTAATATTGTAAGCCTTCGATTACTTAACGGACTCGCAATCAATTTCTATAAGAGTAAAAGAATTAACTTTTTGGGAACCCAAGACGCGAGCTGCTCAATATGCCAAACTATTTGTTGTGAGAAGGGCCATTTTTCAGTTAGATGTTTGTGTATTCCAAACAATTATTGGAGACTAACAAACCCCAAAAAAGATTAAGCAGTTGGAACGAAAGATTGGATTTTGTTGGTGGAAGACTGATCCCGGAAAAAGCAACACTGTTGCTATGGTTTTTGAGACATCTCCATTAAACGTGACGTTCATGTGATATTTAGTCAGACCCAGACTTCTTGAGAGGTTGGCAATTGTTTAATTGTCGCAAGGGACCAACAATTTTTGTTAAAATTCACACGAAATGGTTAATTCTTGATTAATTCTATGCACATAACAGTCCTTCTGTCAGAAGTGCCGGTCGATAATACCAAAGAAAAATAGAAAATGAAGGTACTGGTAAAAAAAATCACATGGTTCTTCACAAAGGTGTAGTATCAAAGATAACCTAGCGAAAAAATGACATGGGAATTTACAATACAGTTTTTTCACCTTGATGAGAACATAGACCTATTTACGGAGAGATGTACACGGTTGGAGTATGTTGTGAGTGGTATTTTTATCCCACGTGAATTGTAGCGTGATACATATTGGCATTCTATCACCTAATTGATGCATAGGCACACGGTATCTCCCGGTCCCGGGTTACTTGGAAACATTATGTGAAATCCCTCCGATCTGAAGAAGACATACAAAATGTGGAAAAATGCAATACCTCAACTAGGAGGATACCCACCTACCATCTACACCCTTCATTTCATCAAGATTCTCGCAACAAATTTATCAACGAATCTTCAAATGTCAATGCATTATCAATAATTGATGGATTTGTGTAATTTGAATTTTAGATTCATGTACTAACATGAATTTTCTGTGCAGGCATTGACAAAAAAATTAAAACCATGCATTAACATATTTTTTATTTTTTAACACATAAAATAGTAGGAATAATATGATTCGTTGGATGCAAAATTAACGGTCATGATGATAGGTGGGTATCCTGGAAAAACCGCGTTGCACAATGTTCGCCGGAGCTGCTTAGTTTCCTCTCGGCGGGAAAAAAGAAACACGGGAACAAAGGAGTAGAGAAATCACACTATCAAAATGTCAGGGGCCCCAGTTGAGCAGGCGCGCGTCAACGTTGTACGTTCGTGGAGTAGTAGTGTGTTACACAGGAGCATGCATGTCTATATAACTAGATGATACCCCGCGCGTTGCGGCGGGACATTAGTGTCCAAAAATATATTTTATGAATTTAAGATGAACTATACGAAAGAAATAAGAGATACGAAAAGGTATTGTACCCACTGACCTCACAACAAATATAAAGTGTAATTGGCATACAGGATTGTTCTCAATTGCTCAAATCCAATAAAACATGTTGTGTAAAGCTCAGTAGGATCCTTGTCAAATGAGAAGGCAACAGTTGTAGTGTATCATTGATTCAACTGGTGCAGAGTTTATTATGTATGACATCCGAAAGAAAAGAACCAATGAAATGTACAGATATCTGAATGATATTGATGATCCATCCACCATACTGTTCACTGTAATTTACTATTAACCAAGCTCATCAATGACCATTCCCTTAGTGACTTGTTGCCATCTGAAACGAAGACAGGGTATTCATTAGAGCTTGCCATCATTAAAAAGAAAACCAAACCTTAATCCCATACAAAAATTCATGAAACCAAGGCGGGAAATACACGACAATTAAAAATGAACAAAATTACACCGATTATTAATTTCAAGTCTGGATAGTGTCCACCTTATATCTGACGCAGATAGGGAATGCAAGTCATAGGTACTCTAATAGAGATGAATTGCTAACATTTTTTTTTGAGGGTTACTGATAACAATATTCAGATTTACAGTACCTACAATGACTGAAACTACATACCACAAAATACATCATGCTTGGCTACTTCAATCATTGTTTGTAGCAGTTTAGTCATGCAGCATGTTACTGCCAAGGTGAGATCAGAAAATTATACAAAGCGATATGGTATTAGTAAAGGATGATAAAAAGACAGTATATTTGCAGGGGTAAAACAATGGGGATAGAACACCTGGTACTGGTAGTGCTTACAATAGATTAAAACTTGCTCAATAAACTTATGAATTTGAAGGCTTACTCGATGTATGCATCGCCCTTAAACTGTCGCTGTGAGAGAATAATAACTAAAAGAAACAGATCCATTAGCCCCAACAACGAAAAGATAACCTCAATATTTTATAGTATTTAATGGGAACAACATGACCTGAACAGACATCCAATGTGGTTGGCAGTATGGAAATGTCCTCTTTCCATTTGCTGGTGAAACACTTAAGACGGACTTGTCTGCAGTCTGCATATGTAGTACAGGGTCATGTAAAGGAATAAGGTTAGACATTGCTTTAAACATCAAGAACAGACATCTCTAAAACTTCCTTTATTTCCTGCTTGGTAGAAACATTCCTTTCTCACTCATCACTCATAACAAAAAGTATATACACAAAGGAATAAGAATCGGTAACTCTCTCGATGCATTTTTATGCTCTTGGCTGAAGCTGGGAGAGGGATGTGAATGACAGATGTTTTGCTTTTCAGTTTTTGGAACCCGTATGATATCTGGAATAAAAAAGAGAAACATTGCTTTAAACATCAAGACCAGACATCTCTAAAAGTACTTCTGTTATTTCCTGCTTGGTAGAAACATTCCTTTCTCACTCATCACTCATAACAAAAAGTATATACACAAATAGGGATGACATGGAGGATATATGAGGAGGATGAGATGCAGGGAACTCATACCTTTGGAGCGGAGCAGAGGGATTGAGAACGTACGGCCGATGATTGTGGATCCAGAGACTGAACTGCCGATCCTAAATCGAATAACAATCACGGAGTCAATCTTCACAACCGAAATACACCAACGGGATAGCCGGCCGGCGCGGCATAGATTGCAAAAGTTGGTGGAGTTTGAGCCGTGGCCTAGAACTCTGATCCAGTCATAAGAGCAGCGTCTTCCTTGAAGGTCAGCGCCACGAGAAGGTGAGAGACGGCAATGCGCTGGTAGGATAAGGGAGAAGGCGAGTTGGTTGATGGGTGAAGGAATGGAGATGGGCAGGCAGATGGAGGTTAAATCATGCTGAGCAGCGCGCATGACATAATTGTGGCAGCCGTTTCAATCGAGCAAATTGGGGAGGGGAAGCGGTGGGGTTCGGAAGCCAGGAAGACATGACCGCACGGACAGCCGAACAGGCAAGCCGCACTCCGTCTGCGTGTATGGTCATGGGATGACGTGGACACTGATGTGGAGGACTGCTGAGTTGGATAGGCTGCATGTTGAGAGAAATAGTTAGTGGGGATGAACTATTTAGTTATACTAGATGATATCCCGCGCGTTGCTGCGGGATTGTATAGTGCGGGATTGTATAGGTATCTTTCATGAATTATGATGGTAAAATAACAATATAACGATAACATTCTATTTATTGCTATGTATGCTAAGAACGAAAGAAATAGGTTCTATACGTTGAATATCAAATAAACACTTAGTGCGCACAACAACAATTTTACTTTAGACTTCACTGTATAGTCAATTAAAAGAAATTGCCATTGCTTACTGAAAGTTCACATGTTTTTTGAAAAAGAAAATGTAACATACCAGCAGCAAAGATAAGAGAAAGGCGTGCTGGAACAATCCTTGCAGCCTTGCAGATACTGCATCGATCCATGATAAAAGGCACAATGCTGGGATAGAAAGTATAATACCCAATGAATCAAATGACCTATGCAACGATAATCTGAGAGTTAGGCATTATATAAGCAATTAAGCATGATAAATATGTCACTCTTCACAAAAGGACACAAAGGGAGGATAAATTGCCACCTCATCTATAACATGAGCGAGCATGTTCGGGGTCCTTACAAACAAAAATAATCACGTTAAAAATTAGTACAGTAGAAGTAAGAAGTGCATTGACTTGAGTAGCACTGATTTACCATATGACAGTGCATAAATGGAGCAGAAGCACATAATTTAAAAGGCACTGGATTATGTGGTCTGTACTGAAAAAGAAAGAACCAAGCAAAGTTGATCGGGATGTTTCTTACCTTGCTTGTCATATATCCTGCAACGAAGCCGAGCCACAGCCTGTCTGAAAACAATTCAATACTGAAATCTTCTTGTTGTTCTACCATACACAAATGACAGCAAGGTTAATTACTGATAGAAATAAATAGCTATACTCCGAAGGTTCACATCTTAACATGAACAACAGAAGCCATGCTAACCATTAACTTTGATTTAACCTGTAGTAAAGGCAAAGACTATTGTGAGTGACAATAAGTAATAAAGACATAACGTAGGTGCTGAAATCTTTGTAAAATTTTGAAGCACAACAACGCAATACGGAGTACATAGCAACAGAGAGAGAAGCTGGACTTATAGAGGGTTGATGATGTTGAGTGACGGCTGAGACCAAAAGACGTGGGGAAGATATTGACAATTATCAAATTCAAGGAAATATAGATGGGGTTTAGCACGCCTCAGATTTCTAAGGAGATGAACGGCCATGGCAGCAACAGCAACTGCAATGGCGCTGAGCCCTTCCCCTGGAGGAGGGGTTTGAGAGGAGGAAGAGGGAAGGTCTGGCCCCTGGAAAATGATATGAGAGGAAGAGATCTGGACGTAGAGGAAGGGTTTGAGAGGAGGAAGAGAAGAGGAGATGGAGAATGATGGACGTTCACGGAGAATGAGGAGCTCTGAGTTCGTGGAAGAAATTAAAGCGGGAGGGGAAGAGGAATCTCAGTGGACACAACTGCTTAATTGGTTTCCTAGAGGATTAATGGATATGCTTTAATCATGATTACGGGAGATTTTTTCACAGGACAACTTTGTATGGATTGTGTGGGCATCCGCACGATTGGGACAACAAAATGGATGGATGAAGATGTTAATCGTACGGCTGTGATTAAGTGATGATGTGGCTATGCTGCATGTAGAGATAGAAAAATCATAAATGAATTTAGTGGGGTTTTGCTTTATAAGAGGTATAGATAGGCAGGCATGAAACCGCCTCGCACTGATAGCGATCCATGAATCCATGGATGCCTCGATCACCGTCTCGAGACCCAACGGTCCGGGCGGTGGCGCTCGCTCTGACGTACGGCCGCACTCCTGGCCGGCGGACGATCGATTAGCAGGAGATATCTTTTTTTTGAACAAAACGGGCAATATTGCCTCATTTTATTAAAAAAGTAGGAGGGGAATTGACCGGTTCATTAACGGGAAACCGGCCGAAAACCGTTACAAGTGCACCAATGTAGTCATGAAAACACCACATTGTGCAGACCTGGCCAACCTGGCTACCCACACGAGACACACACGCCGCCAAGGAGAAAGATACCATCGAGGCCAACACCGAGCGTCATCGTCGTCACTCCTCCCCGAGCAAGCGATTCCGACTTCACCTTGTACGACCACCGACGAAGCCTCGCCGCAGCAGACGCCGTATACCATGTCGGCCTATGTCAAACAGTCAACCCAAAGCATCGAGGAGGAGGCAGCTCCGACTTCGACGGAGACCTTCACCGGAGAAAGTTCCACACCTTGCATCGACGGAATCCGCGAGGCCACTGTAGAAAAAGTGTCATCGTTGCCAGCCTGTCCGCCCGAGACACGCAGCTCCGACTTCACAGCTTCACAGCGGGACACAACACGGACTGTCGGTGACGAAGGACATGCCGCGACCCGGCTTCGCTCACCACCGTCATCGTTGCCACACAGCTCGCAACGCCACCATAGCACCCAAGACATCGTCAGCCGCTGCCAACCACGATGTTGTGTGAGCCCAGCCCACGAGCGCGCACACAGGAACCTTCATCTTCAAGACGACGCCCCCAAGAGGGGAGATGACGAAGATCGACACCGTCGTCCGACCCTGCAGAAACAGGGTCAAGTCTTCACCCGAAGAGGAGGTCCGAGACTGGGGAGAGTCGAAGAGCTCCAAGACGACCCCCCAAGAGGGAGAACGGCGTCTACGGACGTCGCGTCGTCAGGCTTTCGCCCGAGCACTCGAGACTCTCCAATCCCACGCAGCCGGGCCAAGGCGGGGAGACCCGCGGCACCGCCGGCCTGCACACTCACTGAAGCAAACACATCATGTGCGACGACGGCGCAGCCATCGCACAGAGCCTTCCAACCTCCCCCGACCCATCGATCCCGCCGCTGCAGCTTGACTCCGCTCCGGCCATGGTGGCCACGGCGCCCCTGGCCGCACCAACCATGCCGGACTCATGACCCGGGGCCGCCGCCCCGGCATCCGCACCGCCCCACGCAGAGCATCATCGGCCCGAACTGCCTCGCGCCTCACCGGCCTCCTCGCCTCCGCTCGAAGTCGTCGCTGCCACGCAGCCGCAGCGAACCGCGCGACCACCTTCCATCTCGCCCTGCCGAGCCCCTGTCCACCGCCGCCGACCTGGGTGGCCAGCACACCACCGGCGGCCGCACACAGCCGACGCACACCATCCCGACCGCGCACCATCCAAACCCCAAGCCGCCAGGGCGACGACCAGCACGCCGCCCGCACACCACCCCGACCCGGGGCCGCCGCCCGGGCGCCAGAGCACCACCGCCGCACCTCAACTCCGGCCCCCTCGCCCACCGGACCAGGGAGAAACCACCCCACGCGCCGCCACAGCTTGGGCCCGACGGGCCCAGAACGGGCCCGCCAAGCCCATCGAACACGCGGCCACCGCTGCAGACGCAGGCGACGGCGCCGCCGCCTCCACCAACGCCGCCAGAAGCCCGCACACCAGCTCCTCCGCCCGAGCCCGCCGGCTCGGCTTCCTCTGCCCCGGCCGCCGCCGCCCCCACGGGCCGGCCATCCACCAAACGAGAGCGAGGACCTCCCCTCCGGCCACCTTTTGGCAGCAGCGGAGGGTGCCGCCACCGCCGCGGCCGAGGCCGGCGACGGCAGCGGCAGGGCGGTGCCGAGGGGTGAGGGCGAGCGGCGCTTGGTGGTCGCCCCTAGCGCCGCTGGGGGGCGACGCGAGGGGAAGAAGTTTTTAGACCGAGAGAAAAAGGCACATCTAGCAGGAGATATCAGCTGGCTTGCGCGAGAGACGGCCGGTGGTGGTGACTGACGGGAGCGTGACTCGGCCGCGGTCGTATCGTAGGGGCCGGCCATCATGCACGCATGATCCCCACGGCGGATTGTACGTGTCGACCGCCGGACCACTCGCCGACTGCCGTGGCGTGGCGCGCGGTGTGACCTTACATCGGACTCCACGGCGCATCCATCATCCCGTCGATCGGTGCAGCAGAGAGGAGGGATACGCTGGTGGCTTCCGACGGACCGGAGGGCGCCGCCCTGCATGCGCGGGTGTAAATAAAAATGCGCTTGCGACTTGCGACGTCGATCGTCAGCGCGTGCGCGTCCCGTCCGCTCCGGTGCAGCTGGCAGGGACCCGCCGGGCAATGGGCAGCTGCCGCGTCGCTTTTGTTTCGTTTTGTTGCCTTGCGATCGATCGATCAATCACATCTGCCGACTCACTTCCACCGAACCCCGCAACAAAACAAAAAACGCGTCAGGCCTCGATCGGATTTGCTGCGAAATTCTAAACTTTTTTTCGCCAAACACAGTACAACGCAGACGCTCACATACACGTGCACATACTCACCCCTATGAACGCACGCACACCCTACCCCTATGAGCACCTCCGAAAGACTGAGCCGGCGGTCGGGTCTTGAGATTGACGAAGTCACCACAGGCGTCTCGCTATCGACGGGAACGTCGCCTCCCACTGAAGAATATTCCGCCTAAATGAGAAAAACCAATGTCAAATCTAGGATTTGAAATCTGGTGGGCTGGGAGTACAACCACCCTCCTAACCATCTTGCCACAGCCAAGTTCTCGCGAAATTCTAACCGTGATCATGTGCCAGCGGTGTACCTACGCGATGAGGCGGTCGCCTCCTCGATCGCCCGTCGCCAGGGGCGGACCGAGTGAGGCCTAGACCCTCACTCAAAAATTTCAACTCCAGTAGTATTTGTTCAAAATTTGAAAGAAATTTGTTTAAATTCAGCAAATTTATATAGAGAGTGCCTCCACTCAAGTGATGTGTCAGAATATTGTCTAGGTTCGTTCCTGCCCCTCGCGTGCCAGCGGCTACGGCCGGATCGGATGTACTTACTACTCCAAAAAGCGGTTATAGGCATCGAAATCGATTAATCCCGAGTAATCCCGAAAGCAAAAATTACAACAAAAGTATCAGGTTTCTACAGAATTTCGACAGCATTTCACAGAAAACGAGACAAACATACATTTTCAAGTGAACAATTACGACAAACACTCATAATTTTTACGTCACAAGACACATGATGGGGCATAGAAACTTACATAGTTCATAGTTTCAAATAACAGGTAGCAAAAGGCACAATTTAGGAAGCAAAGTTTCAAACAGAAGGTACAAGGTAGTAGCATTTAGCACCACAGACACCTCAACCGCAGGCAGCGGCTGCAGCCAGATCAGCCGTCTCATTTTCACCCAAACGCGTCAGCCCTCGATCGGCTTTCCTGCGAGAATTTGTCCGTTATCCAGCGGAAAGCTTTTTTACACTCTACCTCATTTCACAAGTTCTTGTATGAATCTGCTCCGCTTGACAAGTACTTGTACGTTTGGTGCTAATACCTCGCTTAGAATCATACCCCATACTGGCTAGCAACAATACCCGAAAAGTAACATATTGAGACACGACAATAGCCAAAAGACCAAAAGTAAAGGTTCATGGCAGATGTGGCGACTGGCGGCGCCGGTGGCTTGCCTTTTTTTTTTTTTTTTTTGCTTAAAGTTTAGAGGAATGAGTTGTGCTTGGTTGTTGGGCCTATTCCTTTTTTTTTTGTTGCCTTTTTTTTTTGCTTAAAGATTAGGGCCCCGCTCGGATGGTTGTATTTGAGGCCAAACCCCGCGTGATTTTCCGTCCGTGGCTAATTTCCGACGCAGGCCAGTAAAACTGCTTGGTTCACTGTTTTACAATCCGACCTGGCCCGTTTTCTAGCCCTTTCCCCCGGAAAACGCAACGCACCTCCGCAGGTCCGTGTACTTCGCGCAGCACGTCAGATCGCCGTACTCGCCCTTGTGAAGTCACCGGATCACCAGAGAAAATAGAACCTTGTCTTCTTGTTCTTTTTTAACACGAAAAATAGAACCTTCTCAACTTCACTAGGAATACTCTAGCTTTCTTTCTCTATCCATCCGAAATAGAGCACTTGCTACGGACAGAGATTTGTGGTACCCGAGCAAACTGGTGCTTTGTTCAAGATTTTGAATTTGGTAAATTTGAGTTTGAAAAAAAATCCAAAACCAAAATTCACTAGGTACATACACATGTTTTTTACGTCTCTACAAATTTTCTGCAAAAACAGGCCTTATTCCGAGCTACAGAAAAAAACAATGTAGCTATGAAAGAAGGAAAATATAGTTTTCTCCAAAATTTATCTTTTTTGTGTAGCACAAAAAACAAAGTTTACAAAACTTTTAGCGTGCATACAAAATATGTATATATAGTTCTATACTTTATTTCAATTTTTACACCCACAAATATTATTTTTTCAAGTAAACAAAAAAGAGCAACGGTGTGTTCGGGAGCTTACTAGGGCTTTTCGAAGTAAGTGGAGATTTCTGACTCCCAAGTTCTAGTGATTCTTTTATTTTAAATAATTCAAAAATCATATTTACCAGTTTTTAGACATCTGGAAAATCCTGAATATTCTCAACGATGTATCTCACAAACGTGCAAAATCTCACTTTGAAATATTTCATTTTAAGCTACATGAAAATGACAGATGTATAAATCATCGTTAAGTGAACAACGTGCATTTTAAATCTCCAAAAATTGTCATTTTTGTATAGCCCATAATGCATTGAATTTTAAGTTGTGATTTTGCATGCTTATAGGATACAACATTGACTACATAAAAAATCAGATTTTTTCGAAACTTATAAATAGTTTTGTTGATATTTTTAAAACAAAGTGATCACTGGAACTCGGGAAACAAAATGACTTTCCACTTTTCCACTTGCTACTCTCGAAAAAACAAATAGAGCTCTTGCCTGTCTGTAGAAAGGAATTGCGAAATATGTGATCTAAATTTATTTGGCCCGGTTCATGCTAATGGCATTTTTTTTATCTTCTTCTAAACGAGACAAGGAGGCCTAAGCCAACCAAAAAGAAAAGGAGGAAAAGACACTGCCATTAACCGATAATTTTTGAAGGTGTCTCGCACCGGCTAAATTTTGTTGAATATTGTATATCTAATCTGATTCGGTTAGGGTTAGGGTTAGGGTTTTACCTCTCTCTCCCTCCTATATATGTACCCTTTGGTGATCATCAATATATACAATAGAATTATATCAAACAGCTTGGTATCAGAGCCTCCCTCTTTCCTCTCGCGCGCCGCCGCACCATGACCTCCTCTTCTTCCTCTACCTCGACAACCTCCATTGCCGCCACCCCCATAGCTCCTCCAAGCACAAACCCCCTCCTACCCTCCCTCTTACCTCAACCTTCTCCCACCCAATCCTCAGCATCCACATCACAAACTACATCAAATTCCAGGTCTCCTCTGACGGCGCAAATTTCTCCAAGTGGCGCCAGATCATCACTAGCATCCTCACCATGTACAAGGCGTTGGATCACATCCAGGGGCGCCGTTCCTGCCAACCCCAACGATGACTGGCTCGTTGTCGACATCCACATCTCACTGTGGTTCATGGCCACGCTGAGCGACGACCTCTACCGTCTTGTCCACAGCCCCGACGAACGGACCTGCTCCACGTGGAACCGCCTGATGCGCTTCTTCATCAACCACGAGGCCTCACGCTACATCTACCTCAGCAAAGGCTTCCGCAACACGCCGCGCGGCGACCTCCCCATCACCACCTATGCCAGCAAACTCCAACAAATTGCTGACGACCTCGCCGACATCGGTCATCCGGTGAGCGATTACGATCTGACTCTCCAATTTCTTGATGGTCTCAGTGGCAAATACAAGCTGCAGGCCGAAATTCTGAAGACCTATGTGCCCCCCTTCGCGGACGCTTGTTCTCGTCTCCAACTCGCCGAGATCGACGCCGACCAATAGCAGAAACAAGCCAGCGCCCAGGCCATGGCCGTGCACTCTGGCTGGCGCGGCGGACCCAGTAGTGGCGGTTATCCTGCCGGCGGGCGTGGCGGATCCAGTGGCGGAAGTGGTGAAAGGATCGGTATGACACCTAGAGGGGGGGGGTGAATAGGTGCTACTCCAATTTTAGTCTTTTTCAATTTAGGCTTGACACAAAAGGTAAATTCTCTAGATATGCAACTACGGTGAATTTACCTATATGACAAGCTAGCAACTAAGCACGATATAATAAGGCGGTAAACAAGGATAGAGGTAACCGAAGTCAAAGCACGCGGAGACACGGATGTAATCCCGAGTTCCTCCTTTTTAGGGGAGTACGTCTCGTTGGAGAGGTGTGAACCAACACAATGGTTCAACGGCCACAAAGGCCTCACCCTCTTCTCCGGTGAACCGCACCACAAAGGTTTGGTTCACTTCAACTATCGGAAACCTTCGAGGCGGAGTCCGGAGCCTTTACAACAACGATTTGGGGCACAACCCACAAAGGATTGGGGGCTCCCAAACAGCTACAATCTGTCACAAAGACAATCAAGTGAGTACAATAGGGGGCTAGGTTTTCCTAGTGGAAACCCTAGCAATGGTCCCTCAAGTGAATGAGGGGGAAATGACAAACGGCTCGGTGAAGATGTAGATCGGGGCCTTCTCCTTCAATCCTCCAAAGATCAACAAGTTTGGGTGGAGGGATTGGGAGATCTAGTGATTCTTGAGCTTGCAACAATGGGGATCTTGTATTCTGGTCGAGCTAGCTGGCTGGAGGAGAGTGGAGGGGTATTTATACCCCTCCCTGAAAAACTAGCCGTTGCAGCTCTCTTCACACCGGAGTATCCGGTGCTAGTGGCCGGATACTCCGGCCTTGGGGCGGAAACTCCGGTTTCCTGGGGCCGGATACTCCGGCCCCCTCCAGGGGCTGAACATCTTTTCGGCCAAGCGAGGCTCAGCAAACATTCCGGTCCTGGAGGCCGGAAACTCCGGCCTGGGGGCGGAAACTCCGGTCACTGGGGCCGGAAACTCCGGCCCCCACCAGAGGCTGAGCACATTTTCTGCACAGAGGCCAGAAACCTCTGAGTCCGGAGACTCCGGTCCTGGGGACCGGATACTCCGGCCTAAAAGGCTCCAAAAAGCTTCTTTTCTCTTTTTGGTGTAGATGCACATGTGCTGGACACATTTAAAACCTGCAAACACTTAACACCAGATTAAAACTATCACATGTGTTGTTAACTAACACACAAAACTAAGGGATACAAAAATGTCCTTTCAATCTCCCCCTTTTTGGTGTTAGATGACAACACAAGGATTTGCGATAAAAAACAAGATCATATCATGTCTAACAAAAGGAGATACTCCCCCTAGATGTGTGCATATAAACAATTACCTTGGAATGCATAAGCACACACATAGAGAGACAAGTCTTAACCAAATAGCAACATGATATGGAAACAACCACATTTCCCAAAAGGACATATCACAATATAGGTTGAGTCTAGGATAAAACCATACCTTGTGCATACAAATGTAGATAACATCCATATAAACCATAGCACACTAATGTAGGCTCAACCATACATAATAAGAAATCCATATGTCTTACACTCACATAGATAACATCCATAGTTCTCAACACATAAGATGCAAATAAAAGTTCCAAATAACATAAAGGGACACAAGCGCAACAAGAATGATAAAAAGCACATGCTTGTGTCCGACCCATGCAAATCCCACGGAGAGAATCTAATAGAACTACTTCTCCCCCTTTGGCATCGAGACGCCAAAAAGGGAAAAGAGCATTACTAACGTAACCCATGGAGATCACTCGGAGTCTTCACCGTCCTCATCACCATCCCCTTCTCCATTGTAGTCTTCATCTGAAATGTTCATGGGAGCTTTGCCGGTGTTGCGAGAAGATGATGGCAAAGAGGTCACATCCGCATAATCGGACCAAGGAAAGACGTCTTCATTCCATTTGCTATATGAGAGAGTCTCGGCGGACGAGGAGGAGAGAATAGGATTCCCATCTTCATCTTCTTCCGGAGGAGGAGTGACACTACCATTGTTGAGCTTGCGCAACTCCTTGATCATGATTTGTTGGTTGTCAATGATGTGCTTCTCTCTCACATATGAACCATGGTTCTCCTTGTGAAGTGCAACTTCCATGCAAAGCAATTTTCTTTTCCACCAAGATAGCTTGCTCACTTCCATATTCACTTCAGCCCTTCCTTGAAGATAAGATGGAGGGTCGGCATTCTTGCTTCTCCTTCTAGGCATTGGGGCCTCGGTCGCCGCCTCCTCATCACTAGATTGTGGAGGAGGTGCATGAGAGGAAGACGGCTGCTTGGAATGCTTGCTCAATTGGCGGAGAGTGCCCTTGGGATGCTTGGTGAGGCGAGAGACATCAACGGAAGGCACCTTCTTAATGATGAGCTTCATGATGTATGGTGCGTACAAAGGATTCTTATGCTCAAAAATGGCCCAAAGCAACTCACACTTGATGAAATCCATGACATCAATTTCTTGACCTTTGCAATTCGGACCGGCCTGTTGAACCTTGTAAGCATGGTAAAGGAGATTGACAAGTCCTCCTCGAATGGCATCCACATTTCCGGCTTGAGGAGCAAGGTTAAACCGAACCATGCGAAGAAAAATGTTGAAGGTGGGGAGGAGGTCTTGATTAGAGCCAACCGATGATGCCACAGAGTATAAAGGGCGCAAGCGACGCTTGTTGTAGGCGACCCCTTCCACATGCATCCTCTTCCCAACTGGGGTAGTAGCCCCCTTGAACACATAGCCCAAAAACTGTCCAAATTCCACAAAGTTGGAGGTGCACTTGTGAGGACCGGTCATCCAAGTCATTGTGACTTCTTCATCATGATCAAAAACAACTGTGGCGAAGAACTGATGAATAAGCTGAATATCATAGCCTTGTTGAGTGGAGATAAGCTTCTCAAGACCAAGCTTCCGAACAATCCACACTGCCTCTTGAAAGTACGGCTTCAAGTTCAAGGCATCAAGACTCAACACTTTTTGCTCACAAACCACATGTTTCTCAATACGGGCATAAATCTCATGCATAATCAGCTGCTGCTCTTTCCTTGGAAAGTTAGGATCATTGGTGTTGGGCGGCAAGTCAAAGAAGGACTGAGATCTCATCCGGCGGAACTCAAGCTTCCCCATACCCAAAACTGTGGTCAAGGAATCAAAATGGGCTCTCTCGGCCTCTTCTTCATCATCGAACCCACCTAGGGCAGCATGCCTTGTGGCTTCCTCATCTATGGCACTCTGCTGACGCAACCGACCAGCGCTGCTATCAAACAACAGCTTGTCCCTTGTTTGACTACGTTCTTTCCTTGAAACCTTGTGAGGATTTGAGACGGAGGCCTTAGTCCTCAGAGCACCTGTGAGAAACAGAGTAGTAGGAAAGCATGTAGATAAGCTTGCATGTCCAGGAACAAAAAGAAGAAGTAACTAAAGAATTCTGGGCACTAAAATCTTGATCTACACCGGAGTTTCCGGCCTCAGGGGCGGATTATCCGGTCCAGACCGGAGAATCCGGCCTGCAACACCGGATTATCCGGCCCCTGAGAGGGGAAACCTCGATTTAGTTCAAGAACTTTGTGCAAATAATTCTAGGGTTACTTCTAGGATACACCTTGCCATCTAAAAGGTTTTGCACCAAGAAAAACTAAGGGAACTACTCTCCAAACCTAGATCGAGAAGAAAACCTAGGGAGAGAGAGTGGGTACCCTTTTTGTCCATGGTGCAGCCCAAACGGAGGAGAGGAAGGTCCCCAGCGTCGGTGAGGAGGAGGAGGCCGGAGGCACGGCGGATTCCGGCGGCGGGGAGCAGCCGGAGCAGCACTTCGAGGTGGTGGCGGCGGCAGGGGAGTGGATGGGGGTCGGGGGTGTGAGGAAGTTGTGAATACAACTCCCACCCCGATCCCCTTTAAGATCCCTGCGAAACTGCCGGACCGGAGTATCCGGCCTAAACACACCGGAGTCTCCGGCCTGAGCCAGAGATTCCGGGGTTTAGGGCGGATACTTCTGTCAGACCGGATTATCCGGCCTTATGCACCGGATTATCCGGCCCCACCAACTCAAAATGCTGGATTTTTTTTTGTTGGACATGAAGGATGCAAGAAGAGCAAGCTTTGGGATAAGATAGGCCTGGGATAAGACACAAAGTCACTGAAATGGTACTTCACACTCAAACTTGGTAAGAGGCACAAAAATCAAATAAGAATCATCATTTGAGCGTGTTTTCCATAAAGAACAACGGATAGGCAATAAAATCCAATAAAAGACCAAATAAGATCAACTCTTCACAAAGAAGAGGGCGGTGGCCTAGGCCACCATGTATGAGTGTGTGGTGTGACACCGCGAAGATATATCTTGGGTTCACGGCCACTACTCGTCATTTTAAGCTCACAATTCATAAAATGAACATATAGAGACAAAATGAGTTCTTACTATCGGCATAATGGGGGGAGGGATAGTCCAATGGATTAGGACCGCACTCCCCCTATGTCCATGCCTACACCTAAACCAAATAGATAGTCAAGAAATAGGTGTGTATGCAAGATAGTCAAGCGACGCTCCCCGAATCGATGATATTTAGCTCATGCCTCAAATAAGTGAACCTTGCTTCATCAAGTGGCTTCGTGAACATATCGGCAAGTTGGATCTTCGTGGGAATATAGCCAAGCTCAATGTCACCCCGGATGATGTGATCACGGATGAAGTGATAGCGAATCTCAATATGCTTCGTTCTTGAGTGCTCCACCGGGTTGTGACCAATCTTGATAGCACTTTCATTGTCACATAAAAGAGGCACTTTGTCACAATGGACACCGTATTCCTTTAAAGTTTGCCTCATCCACAACAATTGAGTGCAACAACTAGCGGCCGCCACATACTCGGCTTCGGTGGTGGAGAGAGATATGCAATTTTGCTTCTTAGAAGACCAACTCACCAAGGACCTACCAAGGAATTGGCAAGCCCCGGAAGTTGATTTCCTATCATCCTTGCAACCGGCCCAATCCGAATCCGTGTAACCGGCAAGAGAGAAAGTTGAGCCTTTAGGATACCACAAACCAAACCTTGGGGTATGAACCAAATATCGAAAGATTCGAAGAACCGCCGTTTGGTGGCTTTCTTTGGGAGCCGCTTGGTACCTTGCACACACTCCTACACTCAACACAATATCGGGTCTAGATGCACAAAGATAAAGCAAAGAACCAATCATAGAACGATAGAGCTTTTGATCAACATCCTTATCACCCTTTGGATTAAGTTCAAGATGACACTTGGTGTCCATAGGAAACTTCTTCTCTTTAGCATTTTGCATCTTGAACCTCTTGAGCATGTCTTGGATATATTTGGCTTGAGAGATAAAGGTCCCTCCACTCAATTGCTTGATCTCAAAACCAAGGAAGTACTTCAACTCTCCCATCATGGACATCTCGAACCTATCGGTCATAAGCTTTGAAAATTCATCATTAAAAGCTTTGTTAGAAGAGCCAAATATGATATCATCAACATAAAGTTGGCATATGAAAAGCTCCCCTTTAACCCTCTTGGTAAAAAGAGTGGGATCGATTTGCCCCACTTCAAAGCCACGGTCTAACAATAGCTCTCTTAGGTGCTCATACCAAGCACGAGGTGCTTGTTTGAGACCATAGAGCGCCTTATCAAGTTTGTAGACATGGTTAGGGAAGTGTGGATCCTCAAATCCCGGAGGTTGCTTAACATATACCAACTCCTTTAAAGGACCATTAAGAAAGGCACTTTTCACATCCATTTGTTGCAACTTGAAATTATGATGTGATGCATATGCAAGAAGGATACGGATGGACTCAAGGCGAGCCACGGGAGCATAGGTCTCTCCAAAATCAATGCCTTCAACTTGAGAGTACCCTTGAGCTACCAATCTTGCCTTGTTCCTCACAACCATTCCATGCTCATCTTGCTTGTTCTTGAATATCCACTTGGTGCCTATAACATTGAGGCAATCTTTTGGCTTCTCCACTAGATTCCACACTTTGTTGCGCTTGAAGTTATTGAGTTCTTCATGCATGGCTTCCAACCAATCCGGATCTTCAAGAGCTTCAAAGACTTTCTTTGGTTCCACCATAGAGATGTGAGCTTGATGTTCATTGAAATTTGCCAATTGTTTTCTTGTGGTGACCTTGTTCTTGACATTAACAATGATATTCTCTAGATGAAGACTCTTTCTTCTCCAATCCTTTTTGACTCTTGCTATACGACGGGTTTCGATATCCTCATTGATGCGAGGAATTTCGGCTTGATCATCTTGAGTCCCCGTCTTGACCGGATTGTTGACCTTGATCATCTTGAAGCTCATCTTCAACAAAAGATGGAGAGGGTTGATCTTGGTCTTGACCTTGGCTAGTGTTGACAATAGGAGAACTTGGTTCTTGAATAGCCTCTTGGTCAACTTGAGGAGGGCCTTGAACTTGTTCTTGGATAGGTGCATCATTTGCTTCCATAGAAGGTGCAACTTCAACTTGTGATGATGGATTCTCCACATTAGTGGAGCTAGGACTTGCTTGAGGAGGCTCATGACGGATTTCAATGGGGCGATGGAAACCAACCCCCATTCTTCTTATTGCTTCTTGAGGTTCCTCATTATCTACATCACAAACATGAAATTGCGCCACTTGGGAGCCGTCATTCTCATCGAACCTCACATCACAAGATTCTATGACTTTCCCAACGGTCTTGTCATAGACTCTATAGGTGTGAGATTCGGCACCGTAACCAACAAAAACACCCTCTAAAGCTTTAGATTCAAATTTAGACAAACGAACACTTTTGTTCTTATAGAAACACTTACAACCAAAAACTCGGTAGTAGGAGACATTGGGCTTGTTGCCGGTGAGCATCTCATAAGATGTAAACTTCTTGCCAACACGAAAGAATAACCGGTTAGATGAATGACACGCCGTGGAGATAGCCTCGGCCCATAAGAATAGCGGAGACTTAAACTCCGCCAACATAGACCTTGCCATATCCATGAGAGTCCGGTTCTTCCTTTCGGCTACACCATTTTGTTGAGGGGTATATGCAGCGGAATATTGATGACGAATCCCCTCTTCACTAAGAAACTCATTTAAGGTGTAGTTCTTGAACTCGGAGCCATTATCACTCCTAATGACCAAAATAGGGACATTGTATTGGCGTTGAACAATATTGGAAAAGTCGATGATGGTTTGTTGGGTTTCATCCTTCGTCTTGAAGAAATAAACCCAAGTAAATCTTGAATAGTCATCAACAATCACCAAACAATATTTCTTCCCACCAAGACTAGGTTGAGGCACGGCACCAAAGAGATCAACATGAAGAAGTTCCAAAATCCTCGTTGATGAAATAATGGTCTTGCCCGGATGGGGAGAATCATGCATCTTTCCTTCAACACAAGCCCTACAAAGACGATCTCTGGAAAAGAAACATTGTCTTTTAGTCCAAGAATGTGGCCACCCTTGTGAAGACTTTGCAAAGTTCTCATGTTGACATGGGACAAGCGGCGATGCCACAACCACCCCACGTCGGCCTTTCCGAATAGGCATATTGCTTGAGTGTTGGTAGACCCCGAAAAGTCTACCACAAACAACTCATTTTCAACATACCCAACGAACATGACCTTTAGAGTCTTGCTCCTCAAGAGTACCACCATATCAATAGTAAAATGGACATCAAAGTTCATCTTATTAAGAGCACGAACGGACATAAGATTGTAACCTAGAGACTCAACAAGCATGACATTTACAAGGGTGATATCCCTTGCAACTACCACCTTGCCGAGACTCTTTACCTCAGCTTTTGAATTATCACCATAAGAGACGGTTATTGTATAATCTAGATTTGGTCTCAAATCCGTCATAATCTCCTTGCTTCCGGTCATATGACTAGTGCATCCACTATCAACCACCCATTTAGATCCACCGGAAGCATAGTCCTACAAGAAATCATTGCTTGGATTTAGGTACCCATTTCTCAATGGGTCCTTTTGGTTAGCAACAAGGGTCTTAGGAACCCAAATAGAGTAATCAATGTAACCATCATATGGACCAACATATTGAGCATAAACATCCCCATAATAATCAACATAAAGAATATAGTTGGGGTTGTTATGCCCCGCAAAGTCACTACGAGTGGTCTTGCCCCTTGTGGCACTACCACCCGCAATGGAAGTCTCGGCTTGTGCGGGCTTGGTCTTGATCTTCTTGTTGTTGCCCACTTTCTTCTTGGGCTCGGCTACATAACCAAGACCCTCCTTCCCTTTGTGTGGTTTTTGCTCAAATAAGTAAGCAATACCCTTATCTTTACTTTTGGGACTAGAGGTCTTGGCACTAACATTTTCTTCAATAACATTTTTATGAACACGAGGAAGAATAGATATGCTAGTTGAGCTAGATTTAGAAAGTTGAGTTTGAAGTTGCTCATGAGACTTGACTAAAAGGGAGTGAGTTGTTTCCAAGGCCTTGTGAGCCTTGTCAAGCTTCTCCATACCCTCAAGAAGTCTAGCATTAGCAACCCCAAGTTCAACTTTCTCCTTTTTAAGCACTTTATATTTAGCAACAACATGATCTCTATCCTTAATGATTTTATTAATGATATCATCATTTTTAGCATCAAGAGACTCAAGTCTTTCCTCAAGAGAACATCTTTCTTCACTCTCTTCATCAAGAGAGGCATTCAAGGATGCTACGGAAGCATTCAAAGAGGCAATGGTGAGAGAATCCTCTCTCTCAATCTTACTCTTTTCTTGAAGAAGTTCTTCGGCCGCACATAGTTGTCTCATGAGAGACTCAACATGTTCCTTAGCTTCACCTTGCAAGTTAGTCATGAACGTATCGAAAGCAACAAGTTCTTTCTTAATCACAAGACTAGATTGATCACTCATTTCATGCATAGTCTTGGGAGAAGGAGATGATACCTCGGTGACATTAGCCATGAGGCAACGAGCGTTGTTGGTGGAGAAGTTCTCATTGGGGGATTCAAAGAGAGAAGATGATGAAGTTGATACAATAGCCAATGCGGCTACCTCTTTAGTAGGTGCATCTTCATCTTCGGAATCACTTGTGGCATATTCTTCTTGTGCCACCAACACAATTCTTGGTGCCTTCTTGAAGAAAGGCTTCCTTGGTCTTGCGGGCTTCTTTTGTATCAACTTTGAATGGTCCTTGGGGATGAGCTTCCCACCATTTAGCTCTCGGTTCTCATAAGGACACTCTCTTATGTAGTGGTTCTTGTCATGACAATTATAGCACGTCTTCCACTTTGAGGCTAGCTCTTTCTTCCCACTTGAGTTGTTCTCTTTATCAACCTTGGCTTTAGCTTTTGCCGGGTCTTGCCAAAACTCTCTTGTGGCAAGAGCTATATGACCATTTAGAGCCGGTTCAAGATCATTTGGAGCAATGTTGCTTGGGCACGCTTCAACCTCATCAAGACATACCACCTTGGCCTTCAAAGCAAGTGAGGGGCCTTGTTTCATCCCCATGGCCCTAGCACGGCTATCTTCGGCATTCTTGGTGGCAACCTTGGAGGCTTGCACTTCTTGCATAACTTCATTGGATGTCATTTCGTTGTAGTTGTGTCTTCCTTGAATGGCCTTCACCTCGATGGGCTCGGAAGGCAAGAGAGCATTCACATACTTCCTCTTGACATAAGCATCATCCACATAGGTTGCCCCCACATCAAAGAAGGCCTTTGCAAGAGTCTTGAGTCTTCCATACATGTCTTCATGAGTCTCATTGTCAAACATGTAGAATCCTTCGGCATCATTGCTCAAAGACTCATATCGGTTTCTCTTCATGCTTTCATTCCCAAGAAATGCAACCTCAAGACAATTCCAAGCTTCTTTGGCGGTGGAGGCATTGAGAACATAATGCTTGTCACTTTCACCCACTGAAAGTTCAATCATATGGAGTGCGGAGGCATTGAGTTGCTTTTCGGCAAATTCTCTTCTTGTCACATTGCTTGGATCCGCAACCTTGTACCCTTCTTCAATGATCCTCCAAAGCTCGATAGAGGCACTGTTAATATGAGATTTCATTGAGCGTTGCCAACTAGCAAAGGCTAATGCATTAAGCTTAGGTGGAGGACCAATGGGGTTTATGCGGGTGGTGATAGGTGGGTCGATAGGGTACCATCCCGGAACGTTATGGTACTCTTCCTTCCCATCTTCATGCTTGGTAGGAGGAGTTGGTTTAGATTCGGAGGTGGTTTCCACCCCTTCTCATTTTTCTTTTTACCCTCCTCGGAATCATCTTCATCGGAGTTAGAGATGCCCTCTAGTGGGATGGTTTCCGAAACCTTGGCATTTGTGAGTTTCATGAGCATGTCACGCAACTCATCAAATTTGACATTCATGTCATTCATGGACGATGTCAATGTTGTTTCCAACGATTTGATATCGGCCATGGATGCCATGGTCTCCTTGGCCTTGGCAAGGTCGGCCTCATCCTCACTTAGTGTCATACTTCTCTTAGGCGGTTAAACCCAAAACAAGAGAGCCTAAGCTCTGATACCAATTGAAAGGATCGGTATGACACCTAGAGGGGGGGGTGAATAGGTGCTACTCCAATTTTAGTCTTTTTCAATTTAGGCTTGACACAAAAGGTAAATTCTCTAGATATGCAACTACGGTGAATTTACCTATATGACAAGCTAGCAACTAAGCACGATATAATAAGGCGGTAAACAAGGATAGAGGTAACCGAAGTCAAAGCACGCGGAGACACGGATGTAATCCCGAGTTCCTCCTTTTTAGGGGAGTACGTCTCGTTGGAGAGGTGTGAACCAACACAATGGTTCAACGGCCACAAAGGCCTCACCCTCTTCTCCGGTGAACCGCACCACAAAGGTTTGGTTCACTTCAACTATCGGAAACCTTCGAGGCGGAGTCCGGAGCCTTTACAACAACGATTTGGGGCACAACCCACAAAGGATTGGGGGCTCCCAAACAGCTACAATCTGTCACAAAGACAATCAAGTGAGTACAATAGGGGGCTAGGTTTTCCTAGTGGAAACCCTAGCAATGGTCCCTCAAGTGAATGAGGGGGAAATGACAAACGGCTCGGTGAAGATGTAGATCGGGGCCTTCTCCTTCAATCCTCCAAAGATCAACAAGTTTGGGTGGAGGGATTGGGAGATCTAGTGATTCTTGAGCTTGCAACAATGGGGATCTTGTATTCTGGTCGAGCTACTGGCTGGAGGAGAGTGGAGGGGTATTTATACCCCTCCCTGAAAAACTAGCCGTTGCAGCTCTCTTCACACCGGAGTATCCGGCTAGTGGCCGGATACTCCGGCCTTGGGGCGGAAACTCCGGTTTCCTGGGGCCGGATACTCCGGCCCCCTCCAGGGGCTGAACATCTTTTCGGCCAAGCGAGGCTCAGCAAACATTCCGGTCCTGGAGGCCGGAAACTCCGGCCTGGGGGCGGAAACTCCGGTCACTGGGGCCGGAAACTCCGGCCCCCACCAGAGGCTGAGCACATTTTCTGCACAGAGGCCAGAAACCTCTGAGTCCGGAGACTCCGGTCCTGGGGACCGGATACTCCGGCCTAAAAGGCTCCAAAAAGCTTCTTTTCTCTTTTTGGTGTAGATGCACATGTGCTGGACACATTTAAAACCTGCAAACACTTAACACCAGATTAAAACTATCACATGTGTTGTTAACTAACACACAAAACTAAGGGATACAAAAATGTCCTTTCAAGTGGCCCCGCCCGCATACCGGGTGTCAGCCCGAACTACCGCGGCAAGAATCCCATCCCCGGGTTCCAGCACGGCGGCCCGAAGACACACCAGACCAACTCATCTTCATCGTCTGGCGGCGGTGCTCGCGGTCGCGGATCGGGACCCTCCCAGTCCGGCGGACACGGGGGTCACCAGCAGCCCTGGCTTGGCTACTTTGCACCGATGGGGACGCTGTTCCCACCGCGATCTCCCTGGATCCCCCCCAACTCCACCAGCGTCCTCGGACAAAGACCTGGCGCTCCTCAGCATGCCTATCCACTGATGCATGCACTGGTCGCTCCAACTCCACCAACTCCATCGCCATCATGGGAGCACAACGCACTCTACCAGAGTGCCCCTAGCTACGGTGCCGCGTTCCCTCCCCCAGGCGGCGACTGGATCATGGACTCCGGCGCCACCTCACACGTCACCGGCAACCAAGGTACACTGACCTCGTCTCGTTCCCTTTTAGATGTCAATTCTCATCATATTATCGTTGGCAATGGGTCTCGTCTTCCTGTTGTTGCTACTGGTACTGCACACCTCACATCTCGACCCTTTCTTCTAAACGATGTTCTTGTTTCTCCATTCACTATCCAAAACCTTTGTGCCAGTCACAAATTTGTTCGCGATAACAATTGTACAGTTGAATTTGACCCATTTGGTTTTTCCTTGAAGGATCTTTCCACCAGGAGGGTCATCATGCGGTCCAATAGTTCCGGCGATCTTTACCCTTTTTTTGGGTGACAACAGGGGTTCTACCACAATAGCTCTCTCCGTCTCGAGTGATCTTTGGCATCGACGGCTTAGCCATCCAAGTCCGTCCGCGTTGTCTCATTTACCTTTAGAGTTCCTGTCTACTTGTAATAAATGTACGGGCACTCAAACCTTGTGTGATGCCTGTCAATTAGGAAAACACACCAAATTACCTTTTTCAGCTTCTCACTCCCGTGCAATGTCGCCCTTTGATCTTATTCATTGTGATTTGTGGACGTCACCGATTATCAGCTGTTCTGGCTATAAATATTAACCTTGTTATTTTAGATGATTTCTCTCATTTTTCTTGGGTCTTTCCACTTAGAGCAAAATCTGACACATGTGACACGCTACTTCGTTTCTTTTCCTTTATTAACACGCAATTTCACACCACACTACGCTGCCTCCAATGTGACAATGGTGGAGAGTTTCTCACAACCACACTACGCACCTTCCTCTCACATCACGGTGTCTCCCTACGACTTTCCTGTCCTTACACCTCGCCACAAAATGGACGGGTTGAACGCATGATTCGTACAACCAATGACGTCGTTCGCACACTTCTCTTCCCAGCCAAATTACCACCATCCTTTTGGTCGAAGCCCTTAACACAGCCAACCACCACATCAACATTAGACCATCCCGTTCCGTCGGCAACTTTACCCCCTACTTTCTCTTATACGGTGTCCACCCCACATACGACCATCTCCGCACCTTTGGTTGTCTTTGTTTTCCTAACCTATCTCACTCCCTTGATCATAAGCTGTCTCCCCGCTCCATACGGTGTGTTCTTCTCGGTTACCCACGTGAACACAAGGGCTATCGGTGTTTTGATCTTACCCACGCGCAAAATTATCATCTCTAGACATGTCGTTTTCGACGAAAACTCGTTTCCCTTTGCCGATGTCACACCTACCTCCACACCGAGCCCCTCCACACCGGATCCCGCCTCGACCACACCGATCCCAACGCCCGCACCAATCCCAGCGCCACCAACCCCCTGCAGCCAAATCCCGCCAAACAACCACGGCACGCCACCTACCCCCCGGTCTCCGCTCAGCCAACCATCCACCCCGACCGCGCCCTCCCCAGCGGGCCCCTCCAGCCCACCTGGTCGCTTCCCTCCACCATGATCCCCTTCGATTCCCGCGCCCACCCCGACAGCGCCGTCTCCGACAGCGACCGGAGATCCTCCTCCAGCCAACCCCACGCCACCACGTCTCCCCTCTGGTGCTATTCCGAAAACTCCACCCGATAATGCACACAGGATGCGCACACGTGCTAAAACCGGCTTTGCTCAACCTAAACAACACATGCAACTCTCCATTTCTACAACTCCCTCGCCCATTCCCTCATCGTACCGTACAGCACTTAAAGACACTTGTTGGCATGATGCTATGCGTGATGAATTTGATGCTCTAATTCGGAATGACACTTGGTCCCTAGTTCCTTGTCCTGCAGGTGTCAACGTGGTCACTGGAAAATGGATCTTTCGCCACAAACTCAACCCAGATGGCTTCCTGGCACGCTATAAGGCTCGATGGGTTCTCCGAGGATCACTCAACAAGAAGGTGTTGATTATGGTGAAACATTCAGTCCCGTGATGAAGCCAGCTACCGTGCGTGTGGTTCTCAGCATTGCTACTTCTCAGTCATGGGCCATTCATCAACTTGATGTCAAGAATGCATTCCTGCACGTGAACTTGCGGAGACAGTTTATTGTACTCAGCTGGCTGGGTTTGTTGATGATACTCGTCCCACACATGTTTGCAAACTGAAGTAGTCCCTCTATGGTCTCAAGCAGGCTCCTCGCACATGGTTTCTGCGATTCACAACATACCTGCATACCCTTGGCTTCGTCTCCTCCAAGAGTGACTCCTCGCTGTTCATCATGCACTCCAACAACACCACTGCCTACCTGCTCCTGTATGTTGATGACATTATTCTCATTGCCAGCACAGCCGCGCTTCTCAATAGCATCATCACATCTCTGCACTCTGAATTTTCAATGAGTGACCTGGGTGCTCTGCATCACTTCCTTGGTGTCAATGTGCATCGCACATCTCGTGGGATATTTCTCTCACAGCAACAATATGCTTTGGACCTTCTGGAGCGGGCCAACATGTCGAATTGCAACCCAATACCCACCCCCATTGACACTAAATGTAAGCTTTCAGCAAATGATGGACCGCCTGTTGCTGATCCCTCTCACTACCGCAGCCTTGCTGGAGCACTTCAGTACTTGACGCTGACTCGTCCAGATCTGTCCCATGCCGTTCAGCAAGTCTGTTTATTCATGCATGATCCCCGTGATGCTCATCTCCAACTCATCAAGCGGATTCTCAGATATGTCAAAGGGACTGCTCATCTTGACTTCAACTTCACGTGGGATCCTCCTCGGAATTGTGGCCTACTCCGATGCTGATTGGGCCGATTGTCCCGACACTCGTCGATCTACTTCGGGATTCTGTGTTTTTCTCGGGACTAATCTGGTTTCATGGTCCTCCAAGCGACAGCCCACGGTATCTCGATCCAGTGCCGAGGCTGAATATAGAGCGGTGGCAAACTGCGTTGCTGAATCTGTATGGCTCCATCAACTTCTCCTTGAGCTCCATCAACCAGCAAGCAAATCCACTGTTGTCTACTGCGATAACATCAGTGCAACCTACCTCTCAACCAATCCTATGCAGCATCAGCGGACGAAACATGTTGAGATCGATCTCCATTTGTCCGTGATCGTGTCGCTCTTGGGGAAGCGCGCGTGCTACATGTTCCTACAAGCTCACAGTATGCCGACATTTTCACCAAAGGATTACCTACTGCCGTATTTCAGGAGTCGACAGTCATGGGCTCGTGCCACTCGACCGAGGTACAGTAGTCAGTAGTATGTAGAGAGATGAACTCATGACAGACAAATTCACGAGTATTTGAAACAGATTTGCTTCTGAATCATGCAACGTTATTCACTCTGAATGCTGAGAGCTGAAGTCAAGACAAAAGAAACATGAAAGGGAGAGAATAAACACTGAACAAAGGGGACACCTGATCACTAAAAACGCCACAGCTAGCTACTGACAAAAGAACCCAACAACAGCTTCTTCTGATGTTGTTACTGAAGCCTACTACTGCCACGAGAACTGGAGGGACGGCGACGTCCCGTCCGAGGAGCCCTCGGCGCCGACGTGGAAGATCCCGTGGTGGCAGTTCATCTCGTTGTCGTTCGAGCTCGGGACCAGGGCGGTGTTGAGCTGCTCGCTCTCCATGCCGGGGAAGCCGAATCCGGCGGCGGCAGCAGAGACGCCGCTGGAGGCCTGGGAGCAGGCGAACCAGGAGGAGTTGCTCCCGAAGTGCAGGTTGGGGACCAGGTGCTGGTGCTGGCCGTGGCGGAGGAGGGACGTGCTCGGTCGGGCGGACCATCCGGCTGACGTCGACGACGACGCTGGAGGAGTTGGCCGGGATGACAGAGAGAGAGAGCACAGTCGGAGTCGAGCATGTGTGTCGTCAACTGTCCATCAGAGAACATCTTGCAGTTGCTGCTGCTGCTCTCGGGCGGCGGCGGGGCCATGGCGGCCTTCAGGAGAGGTTGGCACACGGGGATCTCCGCGCCCGTGCTGAAGCTCAGTTGGTCTCCGTCGTGGAGGAAGGGGAAGCGCCGCTCTCCTTCTTTCGAGTACGACGACGACGTCGAGCCCGCGAAATTCTGCCTGCTGCTCAGAACCTGATGATGGGTGTAGTATGGACTGGTGTCCTCGGTTTTGATTATCCCGGACCAGCTTTGCTCTGGCCTTGGAGCAGGGAACGACGACGCGAACCTTGTCCCTGCGTTTGAAAACAAAACTGAATGGCCGTCATGAAATAAGCACGAGACTGCAGCTACTCAGTTGTAAGAATATAAGACGTTTAAAATGCAGTGTTGTGCGATCAGTCAGTTTATGTGAATATTCAGGTTTCACTGTGCTCATGTGGCTATAAAAGCATTAAGATTTCAGTTTCGAACATGAACCCGTCACTTGAATTCTAGTGAATAAAACACCATGTTACTCAACAACATCCATATCTAAGGTAAGAAGATAGGCCCGACATATTAAGCTTATTTCGGAGAAAATAGGTCCATGCAAAAAACCTACATGTTAAACTTATTATATTCCTAGAAACATAAAGCTTAGTATCAGGTTCGTTGGGATAAAATATGTCCCAGGTTAGAAGAAAGCTCTAAGTTGGCGCAAATGACCAAAATTTTAAAAAAGTAAGGACAAATACGACTGCCCTCATTTTGGTGAGGGTTTGCATTTTAATTAATCTACTTGTAACTAAAATCTATGGTTCTAGCAAGAGAGGTTACTATATAATCCATGTATGTCAGCTATATCAAAGTAGCAGTCAACAGGCTAACAAAAAGTAGTTAAACAAGAAAAATACCTTGTTGGGTTGTCATAAAGCCCCTGGAACTCATGCCATCTACCTGTGGCTTCCTGCGGCGTCGGTTGTGCCCATCAAGACGCTTTCTACAACTACGCTTAGCCTCATCAAACTCTGCAAGCATGTGAAACCTAAAGAAACAAAAGTTCATGATAAGAAACATAAAACGTTGAAAAGGGATCTACAATACAAACATTGATGAAGGAAGAGCTACCATTTAAGAATATGTACTAATCAGTAATTCAATACCATGCTGAATGGCATACTGACCCTTTCAGGCCATCAGTGACACACTAAACATATATGATTGTTGTAGCAGGAGGACAGAAACTCAGAACACACTTGAAGCTGTTTGAGATAGAACCAGACATAACATTAATATAAGAATATCAAATTAACTCCATCTTGCTTGTGACTCTCCTAGTTTAGGCAAGTGCTAGATCTCATATCACGGACAGATAGGTCAAGAATGAATTATGGCAATCAGGATCAGAGACAAATTGCATGCAAGTGCACAACCTTTATGCTCAAAGCATGCATGGAATTCAAGGAGAAACACGTAGGTTATCCACTCAAGACCGTCGCTATAGATCTCCATGTACTTGTAAGATATGATTAAGGCACATGATTAATTAAAAGCTACATGGGACTAACATGCTACTCAGCCAAACAGCCTAATCCAAATATTTAGTCGCTCCATATTAAAATGGCACACAGATTCCGTGAGGAAATAGTACACAAGCTGGACCATTCAGATCTCAATGAGTCAGTTAACAACTTCAGTGAATAAAGCTCTATACTGGGCCTGTAAAGTGCAGAAATTAGTGCAACTCCTGTTAGACATTTGGACCACAGTATAGGTTCCAACACATACATATGCGGCACTATGGCAGTGTGCACCAGCCTGTTGGAACACTGATAAAGTCTGCCAAGCAGTATGGGGATCCAAATGTTGCTCCACTGGAGTAAGCAATCATTGATAATGCGCCCCACTTAAGATGACATTTCGATGAGAAACTAGACCAAATGATTGATCTATAATTTTCTACAGTTTCAATTTTAAAAGCAAACGATGCAGAATTATTTGCTCACTGTAGCTCAAAATTACCACCAACTCAACTAAAAAAAGAAAAGGTTTTCGGCTCAACTGAAAATAAAAAGGCTTCAAGTCAATCGAACATAACAAGATTTCAGCTCGGTGCTACTGCGAATAAACCTGAACAAAAAAAACGCACCGGAAAAACATGTGATTGCAGGCACCACATTTGGTCGGAGGGTATGAATTCAGCTAACTGATGAATAGTAGTAAAACATTCTAAAGAGTACAAGACAGCCGGCTCCACCAAAATGAAACATGTGGAGCGCATTTAGCATCGGCGTTTCAAACACATGCCTTAGTGGTCCTAGCATCTCGTCTGAAAAAACAAGGCTAGTAACATGAAGCAATCAGGCAGATGTGGTAGGCCAGTTTCTGCCAAGAAATAAATAAGGCAGGTCATGTGTTCAGCAAACATCTTTAAGAATGAATAGTCCCACACAAGAAATACTGGTGCACACAAGAAAAGTGAGAGAACTCGTGTGGATCTGGTTCACCAATTCAACAAGGGAAGGCAATCATGTCAGAGCATGAAGCCCCTGAGTAAAAGAATTGATTGATCCTAAAAGTAGCTAGGCTAACCATATGGGTTAGACAGATTAACTTCTCAACTCTCTGTTTGCTTCAAAATACCTCTTATTTGCCACAATAGAAGTATTTTCTTTGTGAATGTCAAAAAAATGCTAGTCCACTCTTCAATTTGAAATCAGAACAATGGAAGAAAAAAAAAGGGACAATTCAAGAGCAAGTTTGAACATGTAGCAGGCTAATCATAAAAAAAGACTGCTCCACCAGATCTTTGGCACATGGAGTGCGTGAGCCACTTTTCACTGGTAATAATTCACACCTATGGGTTAGAAAGTTACTAGTACAAAAGTAGGAAAAGATGAGTGTTATAATTCAGGCATACACGTTGCCAAAGTTAAGCGTAGCAGGTAGTAAAAAAAAGGGCTTGGGGTACATCCATATGGAAAGACTGAAATGTTAATGCCAGATAAAGGTAAAGCTGTGCATGCTTGATATCAAGACAATGAGATATATGCTCATCTCACTCCTCTGCTGATTCTACAGTCAGTGCTTGGAATGGGAAAAGAGCTGATTTGAGCCAAGGGAAAGGCAAAGCCAGGGTCTAAGAAAAACCGGTTTGGCCTATGCACTTTTATTTAGCAAATGGAATAATCAGCAGTAAAAGGAAAATGTTGTAGTAGGAAATGACTTGAGGCCAATCAGTCAGTCAGTTTTCATTTGGACCGGCCAATTTTCCAGCCAATTTTCCATTGCAGCAATTCAGGCAATGGTCTTTCGGCAAATCACAGTCAGGTCGATGTGGGTGCGGCGTCGATTCGGAAACTTGAAAGCGAATGAGCTAAATTGAGTAAAAGTGGGTAGAGGTTGATTGCTGATATGAGGTTGAATTGCAGAATTTGTCTGCAATTCTGCAAGGCGATGTGTGTTCGTTACCTGCTGCACTGCTGGCAGAAGCGCATCTCCCGGCCGGCGACGACGACGAGGGGCGTCTTGGAGTGCGCCTCGCAGACCTTGTGCCGGCGGTGGTAGTCGCGGCACCTGCTCAGGTCGGCCCTGCAGCCGTCCACCGCGCACGACGGGCAGTGTCCCCCGCCGCCGCTGCCCGCGCCCGGGCGCGGGCGCGGGCGCGGGCTCGCGGACGACACCACCGCCGCGGCCGACGCCGTCGACACCGGCACGACCGGGGCCCTCGCCGCGGGCTCCTTCATCGCGGCCGCGCCGAACTCCCCCATCCCGCCGAGCTTGAGGTCGACGGAGCACTCCGTCCGGCTCGGCGGGCCGCGCGCCGCCGCCGCCGCTACAATGCTCGAGGCGGGCACCGTGGGCGCGGGGGCAGCGATGGCGGGCACCGCGTCGTGCTCCAGCTCGGCCAGGTCCCAAGAAACCGGCATCTTGAGATCCCAGTCCATGGAGCTCGCCCACGCCACAGAGCTTGTCTGCCACACCAACCACAGAGCTCTCTCTAGCTGTCCCTGGAGGTCAGGCCACTCACTGCTCGCCGTTTGTCGCCTCCTCCGGCCGGTCCCTCTCACGCTACAGGCATATGCCGCGACGAAGGCGGCAAGCAGCTACTAGCAACCAACCAAGAATCATTGCACGGTGACCACCATCAGAGCGCGCACACACAAACACAAGAAGAAGAGCGCGAGTGCAGCAGATCAGCAGGGAGGCAAGCGCAGAGCGGGCAGCTTATCCTGATAGGGATGAGAGCCAGAGGTGGAGGAATGGGGGCGGCAGGGCAGGGCAGGGCAGCAGACACGCGCGCGCGGGCACGCAACACAACAAAAATACCGAGGGACTGCTGGGGAGCAGTCAGTACTTGCTCGCAGAGGCAAGTGCAGGTGTGGGCGATGGAGCAGGGACAGCCATGGAGCTAGTGGGTGGTATAGTAGGCGGGCAGGGAGGAGGAGGAGAGGGTAGTGTATCATTTTTTTTTTCTTTATTTTTTTCTTCTTTGCTGTGTTGGTTGTTTGCTGGAGTAGAAGCCATTCGTCGTCTTCACCAAAACCCTGAAGCAGGAACAATGAATGGGGAAGGGGGGCCCTCTCACCCTCAGTGCCATGTTCATCCTTTTAACACCAGCATGGGAGCCTTGTGCTGCAATTATTGGAGGGAGAGGGGGTTGAGTTTTTTTTTTTTTTGTACAAGAGGGGGTTGAGTTTGGTTGGGGTTTGGGGGCTTGGCACTTGGGGGCATTGCCTTTTTCATACGACATCATTGCTTGAGCTGCAACAAAAATGTGAAGAAAAATATGCTAGTGAGTTAGTAACTGGTCTTACTGGTTAGTGATTTTGCTTAAATGAACTCACACTTAGAGCATCTCGAGCAGAAACCCTATAATAAGCCGGTCTGCATATAATTTGGCCGATTTCGCACGCTCGCGAAAAACTCCACGGGACGCCCTATATCGGCCTCTAAATTTTTTACGAAGAGGCATCTAAAATTGTGGCTTTGGACCTTACAAAATAGGGTTCCAAACCTCAAATTTAGAGGCGCCTTCATAATTCCAAGCGGCCTCCCTGATCACTCTCTCTTCTCTCTTCCCGCGACGTCTGCACAGTCGACTGTGAAGACCACTGTCTTCCCGTTCTTGGCCTTTTCACGTCCTCCCGCAACCTCCAGCACATGGACACGCTATCGCTGATCCTCCATGGCCACTGACAGAGGCCAGCGAGCTTCCCCTTGCCCAAATCTGAGGGCCTGGATAGATTGTTGGAGCCACCTACTCTCCACATCACCTCGTCTCCTTCATCCATGGAGTCGTGGGACACCAACAAGGGCAGCGAGCAGCACGTAAGAAACACCACCTTTGAATACGGCGAGGTACAATGTTCTAGGGTTTGTTCGGTTTGTATTTTTCACGAATTCAACTTGAATTATTAAATTCTTAGGAATCTTTATGTGAATGAATGACATATTTGAGTTTGAAGATGGAGTGCAGACATGGTCTTGAACGCAAAAATACTTATTTTGAAAGAGTTGAACTTCAAAATCGACAAAAAGAAAACTCATATGGTTTCATGGAGGACGAACATAGTGAAGTTAGAACTAGCAACCCGGATGACGAATGGAGCAATGAAAAAGATCAAGGAAGAAAAGAGGGAAAATGAAGAAGAGAATAATAGAATTGAAGATGAGAAGATGCAAATAGAGCTACATTTGGCCGCTATCCTCCATGAACAGAAGATTAAGGAGAATGTAATTAGGTTGAAGATCAAAATATATGCCTTCGATAACAAAAGTTGTCTACAATATGCATTGGCATGAAGTAGAATTTGTATGAACGATTTGATCAAGTTTGAGACAAATTAAGTTTATTCGAAAAAATGGAAAAAACGTAAGGGTAGCTTGAGGCGCATTTAGGTTGTCTAAACTTGTGCACATTGCAGAAACGGTAAAAAACTTGTGGGAACTGTTGAGAGTGGCCTGCATAACCATTATAGAAGTCGAAAAAGTAGAGCATTGACTATAGTTCCTCTTATATCTCTTTCCCGGTATTGCAAGAGGGTGGCTCCAGCAAAAACCCTAGCTTCTACGACCCCCGCCCTTCATCTACTCCTCCACCCCTTGCCTCTATAAGAGAAAGCCTAGGTGGACATGGGCAGCTAGATCACCCATTTGAGGGATTAGTGATCGATGGTGTCTGAGGGGTGCAATGATGAGTGTTATTGTCAACGGCACTTGTGTTGTGTCGCGGGACAATATGGAGGTTGATGTGGCATGTGCAACATGTCATAGTCTCCAACAGGGAGCTAAAATTGACAGAGCAAATGCGGTACAAGATTGGATGTGTGGCTTGTGAATTGTCTCTCATGTTTGGCTCCTGCAACACACCCTTGCAGTGTGGCAATCGGCAAGGTGCATGCCCCATAGATGGGGATGGAGATTCCGGATACCAAGTCCATGGCGTGTGTGAGTGTTCCTAAATTGGTGATCCGTCTTTATCGTGCACTGTTATGTCGATGCCATCTTGAAGGAATAGTTGCTTGAATGATGGACTTCTACTTTAGAGACCTTTGAAGGTTTTAGTTAGACGCGTCCAATGGATCTCGTACACGAGGCATATGCTTTACCATTGCTGAGTGGTCCCTGTTGCAGCGCGTAATTTCCAAATGTATATATGGACATTTGGTTCATATCGATTTTTGGTTGTCAATGTTAGAAGGTATGTTTGTGTTGGTTGGACAAGTGCGGGCAACAACACAGGGTGCCTCCAGGTTTGGTGGTTTTATTCGATTAGTAGGCCCTCGGACTTGATGGTGAAAAAACGCTATATCCGGTCTTTATTGACAATGTAAAGTAATTGCGGTATTTAGAGGTTATTCTCTTGTTGAAGGCATTGTTTGAATGCTATTTGGATCAATTTCTTTCGAGGTGAAAATCCATTAAGTCTGGTTTAGGGTGTATCATGTGTTGGCGGTGCGCCCTCATATTTCCAAGAGACGTTTCGCTTAGAGAACATTTCTCGTACTCCAGGTGTTGCGAGCGATGGTGGTTGATGTTCATGGTTACTGTTGCGTGTCGATGATTTGCTTCCTCATGACATATGAGTGCAATGTCATTTTTTTCATCTCTTACATTTTCTTGTAAGAACTTGGTCGTGTGCATCCTCGATATCCATTTTGACTATTGATATGTGTTGCTTGCAGAGACGTGATGCACTCAGTATAAGCTTAAAACTAATAAATGGTCTATGAGCGAAATAATGTCCTTGTTGATGTAAGAATTGTGGTCTACAAGGATTTTGTATTTTACAGTCTTACCGCAATGTCGCGATGAAAAATTGCCCCATGACTTGGATATGCTATTCTCTGGAGCAGCAGATATCTAGTTTTTTCCTCACTCGGTGTACTATAATACGCCGTGATTAACATCCATGTATGTGTAGATGAGCGTGTAAATTAAGCCCTGTTGGATATATGTATATATACTCTGATGTTGAGGGTCGCAGGTTTCAGTCCTAGACAGTAGACAGACCGTAGGACTAGACCAGGATTAGTTTGGCGGGCAAGGCTAGCTTCTTCTTCTCCTTGACAAATCTGGCCGCATGTTCATACGGTGGATGTGGATTGGGACCGATCTTAGCATGACGAACTTGTGATTGCAAAATTCGTTTCAAAAAAAAACTTGTGATTGCAAACAAACAAAGACATGCAGAACATGCAGCTCTGTATGCCACGACGTGTTGTTATTTTCGTTTACCTACTAGCTTTGCAAATTTGATTTCCAGTGTAATTGGGTTGAACAGTCCACGATGATTTTCTCTTTAAAATTCATGTTCATTCACAGGACTCCTGTTACACCAATGTAATACTAACAACTCTTGCTCACACGGTCGTAGGTTAACCACGTGTATGTAATTTCTGGGTTGTGTGCAGACCACACGATTCCTGACTCATACTACAAAAATTCTCTGAGCACACTTGCACTTGCACCATTAGTTTATTAATATTATATTGATCCCTCACAAAGATATGTCCACAACTGCACACACCTCTCTAGCTCCAGGCCTGATCCGGTTTGATCTGAAGAAACAGTACCTGATTGTCCAATTATCCATCACAAGTATATTACTTTTATATTGCGTTTAACACTTTGTCCCCACATGAGGCACCTCATGTGATTCGGAGACATGGTGGTTTTATATATCAAAAAAATAAATATATATTATGTACTTGTGTCTGGATGCTTGCTTGGAAGGTAGCCTCTGGAAACCTGTCTGAAAGGCCATGATATGCATGGGCTCCTTTGCTTGTTTCTTTGCTCCTTTTGGGTGATCCTGACTCATTGTGGAGTGCAGGGGATAAGGAGCTCTAGAAAGGGAAATAAAATGGGATGTGAAATGATAGGTGAAAGATTGCACTACCATGATAGTTGATAGGTGAAAGATTGCGCTATCACCTTGTAGCAGTAGTCTTTAATTTGCAAAAAAACACGTTGGGTGTGGAATGATTGATTGGTAGCCAAGAGTTCTGCTATCACCGAGGGCTTATCCCATGCACGGTGTCTTGTTGTGCACTCGTGCTCAAACAAACACCCAAATTCGCAACAAACAAACAAAAATGTTGTTTTTAGCAATATGGGCACGATGTATAAATCTATACTCAAATCCAAAATTGTCATATATGGTGCTCTAAATACAAGTAAGAAATATCGGTAAAAAGACATTTTAGAGAGCACGGGGTTGTGGCCCAGTGGTTATAGGAGCGGTGCCGCTCCTAGCAACCCGAGTCCGACTTCCGTCGGGAGTAGAATTTCGGAAATTCTCACCAATGTGGATTTCTACCGTATCAATGCCGCCAAGGGCTAGTCCTGGTAGGATTTCATTCTTTTTTTAAAGTGATTTTAGATCACCAATTTCTCTCTCTCTCTTTTACATAGGCCACACAATGTCTTTTCAACTGAAATTTACATGCGCACATAGTACATGGACATGCACATGTCTGAGCTTTTTCAGAATTATTGGCCAATTGAATGTCTTTCTTTTCATGCACTCAAGATCCCTTTTGAATTGCCGTATTAAATTATTATGTTCAAAATTATTCATTTTGTTCTTCGACATCTCTATCTCTTCTATTGAGATTTATAACATGTTAGTTACATATGTATGAAGTTAAAGTTTCTTGAGATATTGTTTTGGCCATGACAATTGGAAGCTTCTAGGGCTCATTCTTCTAAGTAACCTATAGAATCATCTTCCATGTGAGAATCACCGCCGATGTACGGAGTTGTTATGGAAACTGTGAACATTGTTGTAATACAAGATCTTTGTAGGCATCAAGTTTGAAGAAATAGGCTTTCGCCCCGCTATAATAATAGCAACCACCCGATACAAGATTTGAGTCCACTGCTGGGGCAAAACAGCATAGCCACGCCCAAAAGAAAAGAAAGAGAACAAGAAAAGAAAAGAAAGCCAACATTGGCAGATCAACGAAAACAAAGGCGACCCGCAGCCGCTGCGCTCTCTCCGGCAGAGTCCCACCACTATCCTAGCACACTGGATCGTCTCGTACCAAACAACACCTCCAAGAAGGAAAACAACGACGACGCTGCTGCTGTCCGGACTAGTCCTAGGGTTTCCCCCGGTACGCTACAGGTAGTGGGGAAGAGGTACCCTGACGCCCTTCAGGAAGGAGTGGCGACACTCACAAGCATCACCGCGTCGGTGTCAAATGACAAGGATTTCTCCCGACCTCGAAAAAACCACAACCCTGGACAATCCGGCATGCTCCACTCATCCTGCCACCCACCAACAAGCGCCACCACGGAGTTGAGGTCACCAATGTCGTATCACCAGGAAATCGCATCACGACCGGTCGAACCGAGAAAAGACCCGCCATAGACAGAGCTGCAGTACCACAACCACGTGGGAGGGATCGACCTCCACCGCCATAGACGGTAACCGACCGGACGCAGCACGCAGGAGCACACCAAGCCACATTGGAGCGGGAGGGCGGCTGCAGCACAGCTACCTGGAGGACTACCTCCACCGCCATCGGCGGGTGCCGACCGGACGCGGTAGCAGAGACACACCAGGCAGGTCAAGCCCGGCCGATCACTGAAAGGGTCCGTGAAGTCTCCGCCACCACGCTGCTGCACGTAGGCCGACGCCGCTGCTACCCTCAAGATCGGCACCAAAGATCCGGCCGGACCCAAAAAAGGGTCCGCGAAGCTCCCGACGCCACGCTGCAGAAGACGTGTTGTTGTCGCCGCCACTCCGTCACAAGCATCGAACCTTAGTCAAACCGGGTAGCCGGGTCAAGCTTGGGCCCACACTGACCCAGATCGGGCCCAAAGGGCCCAGATCTGGGTCTGCAGGGCCCCGGCGGAACCCTAGCCACCCGCACCACCAACTGGCGGCGCCGCCGCTGCTACGCTCACCTCCGGCAGCCGAGAAGACCCATAGAAGCCGTGCTGCCGAAGCTCACCGCCGCCACACCGCCTCCCGGCCAAAGCCGAGCCGCCGCCGGTCGAGGACCACCGCCACCAGAGGAGCAGAGCCACGCCTCCACCCATCCTGGCGCGGGGAGGGACAGGCCGCCGCTGCCAGCGCCGCCCGGGCCGCGCCTGGCGACCTCTGCCGACGGCGGCGACGAGGAGAGGAGTAGGGAGGGACGGGGAAGGAGGGGCTGCACGGGCGCGGCGGCGGACACGCGCGAGAGGGGAGCGAGGGTGGGGGGAGGCTGGGGCGGGCCGCGCCGCCGGCGGCGGCCGGAACCCTAGGTGCGCCCGCGGGGTCGCGAGAGGAAAGGGACGGGGTCGCGAGCTAAATTATCCCTCCCACACGGGCGTGCGCCGTAGGCATCAAGTTTCATGCCCCCTCAGCTTGCATTCTGAGGATAATATTGAGTACATCCTATTGCAGTTCCTATATGCCTGTGACGGGTGGTTCTATTCCTTTAGCTGTATTCAGTGGGTGGTGCTGGCCAAATTGCCCAAAGCCTTGCACTCCGCAATCATTTGCACGATTTGTTACATTTGTCCTGACAAAAATCATCGAGTTTTCAAATCAAAGATGTCATAACCATGACTTGTGTCGAATAAGATTGAGGAGCCGTGCCGATAATCAAAGTCGACGGGGAATGGTAGTATCTTGATAGTAACCTAGTTCTTTCTTAGGTGCGGTAGATGTGATGTCACATGTGGCATCGACGTGTTGTCCTAGTTGGTCATACTCAAGGCCAAACACTGTCTCTGTACGTGGTCTTGTATTCACCCAGTGGAGGCGCGGTCGTCGGATGGTAGCACGGTATATTTCAACAATATAGGGCTGGCGCCTTAACAATAAAATTAATGATGCACAAGGATGTACTATTCTGTACTGTTTTGCTTGAGCTATGTATCGTTCTTGGCAACTATGACTTAGCAATTTTGGCCGTCTGCATAAATCGATTCAGAGGCCGGGATACCCCCTTATCTAACAAAAGGACTTTAGAACCCAATTATCCGAGCTATGACACGGAGTATAATTATGCCCCGGACCAACAAATTATCAGTTTGATAGAAAGAAGCGATGACTTATTTTCCAAGCCTTTTCTACATCGACAAAAACCGTCACTTCAAATGATCCTTCCTTGTGGGCTTCTGGCTTTTACCTAATTTCGTCTGAAAAGCTCGACACATTGTTCTATGGGTGTGCGTGGTTGGATACCACACAATACACTCATGCAGCTTACTCACTCATTTCACGATTTCACATTTTGCCCTCATTTGATTTTTGTCTTCTGGTCTTCGCCGATGCAAAGACGTTCAATGATAGTAACTCACAAGTGTTGTCGGATCTGCCTATGCTCCACCAATCCACGTCCACAAACGCATCTGAAGAAACAGCCAAGCCGTACGCGTGTGAAATTGAAGTCAATTGTCAAGATGGTAAGTACTACCACTGTAAAGCTCTAGGAGAATCCAACGGGATCCAGCTTGTTTTCTTGTGGATCAGAATCTCGACTATGAATTATTGGCACGGTATAAAATGAGCAAACTCTGCAATTTTTAACTCATTGCGTGCATAGGCCTATGGGATTGGGCAAGAGGGGGTCCTAGTTAATCAACGACATACAAATCCCGTTAGATGAGATGACAGGACATTATGGCGCAAATCATCTGCTAAAACTTGCACGAAATGGAAACCTAAATGTACTAACACATGGTTGGCGTCTCTAAGCCGTGGGGATTATGCTTTTGCTGCAACATATGTAACTATCAAATAGTAGCAGCTAGTACTACCTAGCAAAGTACTCTGCAAGTCACTTTTCCCTTTCTGCTTGAGAAAATAATGGCAATCTCGTTCCTTGTTTGGTAGCCCCGCAAGCAGATGATCCATCTGGGATCAGGCTCCAAGTATCAATGATGCATCTGGAAGAGTCCTTGAGTTTCCGTTTTCTAAAAAGATCAATGAGTTATAAGGTGTAAGGCATTTTTATGCAGTTTGTAGGACTTTCACGAACAATAGTCCCATTTTTCTTTGAAAATGGGATAAACCTGGCCTACCGACAATTACTTTATCAACATGTAATTATGATGACATCAAACAAATGATATTAAATTCTTATTAAACGAATTAAATGTAAAATTTGTATCACTAATATAATGTATTTATAACCCAAAAGTTTGTCCAACTCCTTTTTTTAATGAACGGAGCTTCTATTATTAACCCAAAAGTTCTCTTCACAACGACACATGTAAAATAATTTACACTCGGTCACTACATAATAAGATGCACACAACCACAACAACAAAATAAAAAGTCCGGACAATCCTCTTATTCATAAGACAAGATCAAGGAGAAGAGAGCACAAGGTGCCAGATGATGGTTCCGTAGAGCACGCCTCTTTTTCTTTTGAAAACGGGGTATACACTGACCTTTGCATCAATTGATGCACACGACCATTTATTGCAAAATTTATCATCCAGTTTATCATCACAGAGCAGAAATTGCCGGTACGAAATTGAACCATCTAAAAAGCATAAAACATCTATGCATTATACAATCTATGAGTGGATCACCGTCCACCATGATTTAAAAGATCTAACCTCTAGCTGCTCCAAGGAAAGAAGGTAAGCTCATAGCTGAATCCAATACGCCTCAGTCCTGCTAATCTGCAAAAAGTGTGTATTTATTGTCTTGTTAAACACAATATTGTTTCGAAAATTCCATTTCGACAAACATAAAGCTGCAACTCCCATTTGAATTTTATATTTAGTATTTTCACCACTCTCATTCAACCAATATCTAAACATATATGTGATTTGATTGGTGGGGGCAAATTATAGGTTACAAGCACGATAGCCATATAAGACAGACAAAAGGGCACGAGATGAAGGAATGCCGGATAATCTCCTTTGAGTCACATGAATATCATTTCTTACCCATGTTTTAATTTTATTTAGTCAGATTTATCTTTGGTGAGTAGGAGATTACTAAAATAGCCATCCATGCGTGCATGTGAAAAGTTTCTTTTTCAATTTCCTGTCTGAAGGGTAAACTAATTGCACAGAGCGAGCGTGACCGAGCGAAGGGAGCCCAAGCACGTGCGGTGCCTCCAATAAGACGGCGAGCATGTGTGTGATTCGAGGAAACTCGTGGTCAATTAAATGGGCGGTTGGATTGTTGCTTTCCCACTGTGTGCGTGCAGTTGAGGAGACACACGGCTTCCCATCGTTTTAATGTGCTCATCCAGGCATTGGACATTGCCGATCTCACGACGAATGCACACAGGACCACGGCACTAGCTAAGCCCTAGCGCTAGGCACGGATTCGCTGACTTTGCTGGGCAATAAGTCAGGTGACTTTGGGTCACTGACGTGTAGGGTCCACATGTCAGTGACTCAAAGTCACCACAAAGTCAGCCAGCCCAAGTCAGCGAATCTCATTCGGCGCTAGCAGTGCACCCAGTAGAGAGAGATAATCGTTGGACAGGAGTAGATGATCTAGTGCTCCAACCTTTGCTACACCCGTTAAAAAAAGAAAAAAACCTTTGCTAGAGGGCCGTTGGCTCCCGAGCTTATATGATTCGGACTGAATTAAAAATTCTAAAAAACGAAAATATTTGGCACGTATGTAGAAAACTTGCATATGTTCGTCACCAATTTTAAAAATGATTTACTATTTTCTCGAAATTTTTATTCAAGCAGTAGCACATGAGATTGGGAGCCAATTACAAGGGGATGTTTGGCACTCATGCAACCTTTTTCACCCCAAGAGCATCTCCAGGAGATCCTCTATATGGACATCCAAACGAAATTTAGAGGACGGAGGCCCAAAAACGCTCTCCAGCAGCCCATCCAAAGGGACATGTATCGATAGATGTCCTCGCTCGTCCCGGGTGCCTCATCCACATTTGGGGGACGAAGCCAGGACCATCTCTCTTGCTCGCTCGGCGTCCCGCGCGAACCCAGAAGTTGCAGGCGACGAGGAGGACGACGGTGCCTCTCCGCCGACTCGGCCTCCCCAGGTATGCCTCTCCCATCGACTTTGACCAGTAGCTACGAGGCGGAGGCAGAGTCGGGTACCGAGTAGATGGGGGCGGAGGCGGCGCTGGGAATCCGAGATGGCGGCGGGGCTTGGTGTGGGCGGCGGTGGAGGCGTTGCAGGCCGCCGCCTCCTAGATGCGCGCGGGAGGAGAGACGGCAGCGGGGCATGTTGTGGGTGGCCGCCTCCATGGATGCAAGCTCGATTGGGGGCAGCGCCGCCATGAGGGAGATGGGGGATTCCGGCGCCGCGCTGAGTGAGATGGGGGGAGGGGCATGGATGCCGGCGCCGTCCTGGGAGGGAGCAGAGGGGCGTGGGATGGGAGGCGACGTGGGCTGCGTGCTGTTAATTTGTAGTTAGAGGATACTATTAAAATATAGGAGAGAGATTATAGATGTCCTGAATATAGATGTTCAGATGGAAAACTAGGAACATCTAAAAAGGAATATGTATAGATGATCCTCTATATGGAGATATAGAGGACCAAATGTGGATGAGCTGCTGGAGATGCTCTAAGGCCAGGCCCCCCGGCTGTGAAGTTCAAACCAAACACCGGATAAAAGTGAGAGCTCGTTGAAAAATAGGTGGGTTGTTAGATTTGCATGCACGGCGTTTGGTTGTGTTGGCGCGTTGCATGTGGCGTGAGATAGCCATGCAAGATTCACTCACACTTGCATGTCTTGTGTTGTGTGTTGCCTGCATGGCAAAGGTGACTCTGAAAAAACGGTCGATTCGGCAGTTCCTTCGGGGCCAAAGTCAGGGCTGCTTTAAGGTTCATGCGATTCAAAATTTTGAAACTCGTAGATGAGCAAACAACGCGTCAACTAAAAAATTTCGTTTTGCGCCAGTCTACTAACTTTTACCAACTTCCAAACCAGTTCACCTAGTTTGCTACATGAACCAAACATGGCCAAAGAATTTCCACCTCTGCTACACCTTTCAAATATGTACTCCAGTTCGAGAGCAGCTATAATGTGTTCACTGTAGCCATGCAACTCACAGCTGAACGACGAGGCAACGACAACCAAGTTTTTTTTTTGCACAAGGAGCACCCCCGAAGGGGCTGGAAGCATTACATTAATCCAAACGGTGGATGTACAACACATTACAAAGGACCCCATAAGCTAAAAAAATTACACATGGGTCCCTGGCATTTGCAGAAAAGACCTCAGAAGCAGATGAAGAAACACAATCAGGTCCTTCTCTTTCTCCACCGCCGAGCCGGAGATCAGCAACACCGCCGCCATGGCCAGAAGTGGGGACGAGACCACTTGCCTCCGTACAAGCGTCAAGCGCGGCAGCAAATCTCGATAGGGGCCTCACAAAGGAGGCTAAACTTATGCCGGAGCCCTTCACCGGCTTCTGGATAGGCCATATTGTGGCCTTGGATGTCGGACGGCAACAACCCGCCGCCGAGGTGATGCTCAATAAGACTGCTTCCTAGCTCCAAAGCTGCTTGACGCTGCTGCTCACCCCATCCTCGCCTCCAGTCTTCGCCACCACAACGCCTAACGGAAGAAGAGGCATAAAGGAGCAGTAGTAGCTCACAGCCGAGGACTCATCACCGACGCCATCAGAGACAAGCGACCCGCCATCAGACTCGCCATTCCTGCCACGGATGGGACGAGGGAAGCGTAGAAGATTGGGCCGGCGAAGAATCCAAAGGGCAGCCACCATAAACAGGCAGCAGCCAAAACTCGACGAAGAAGAACTTCACCATGGAGCTCCAAGCCTCAGCGAGTCCTTGCACTCCAGCAGCTCGCCTGCAGCGCCGCTGGGATAACTGCCCTGCATCAACCACAAACTTCTTTCCTTCTCCCCCTCGCCACCGAGGCCGGCCAGGAGAAGCATCGAAGCCCACAGAAGGAAACACAAGGACTGACCCGCTGCAACTCGGGTGATGCCAAGCTTCCTCCACCCCTCGCCTCCACGGCCGGCCGGAGAAGAAAGCGCGCCACCACCCAGCGCACCGAGCCCAACACCACTCGCTACAGCAGCCGACACGCCCATCCATCCCCTCCCCTCACCGCCAAGGCCGGCCGGAGAAGATTTCCGAGCAGAACGAATTGACTGCATCAAGCAGTGATAGCAAGCCCCTACCTTATTTAGAAGAGCGTCGGCCCGGCCAAAGGAGCAACAAAGCAAGGAAGAGGATCCCTAAGCTCCAGATCAGGCTACGTTGATCTGGAACTCCACTCAAAACTATGGGCAGAACGCCCCAATCCGGCAAACAGCCGGAGCCTCTACACCTACTATGAACAGAAGGACGGCCGGAGCTTTCCCTCAGCCATCTCCGGCCGGCGGCGCCGGTGGGAGAGGCCTTGGTCCGGCCCTGCAGACGCGGAGACGCTCTCAGCTACAGTAACAGAGGAGAGAGAGGGAGAGGATAAGAATGTCGTACAACCAAGTTAAATTTGGATTGGCTCCTAGCCCATACGTGGATGCTGCATGCCGATATCCGCAAGCCACATACGCGAACGTCGACGGCGTCAGAGATCGATCGGCGTAGATTCTTTAATTTCGCACCACACATCTCCCGTCAATCTCCTTCTCCCGGATGGAAACACCGCGGTCATGGGCCTTCTTCGAAGGACTCACGCCCGTCACCTCCCTTTGTTGATCCGCGATCGCGGCCTCCCTCTGCCGGAACAGTGGCCAGGAGCTCGACGGGGTATCGCTCTCGGCGCCCATGCGCGCTTGGAAATCTTGCACTCGGGCGGCCGAAAACAACGGGATGAACCCATCGATGGGATTTTCGAAGAGTACAGCACACGAGTTTATGATTATCGGCGGCTGTATACTACTCCCTCCGTCCGGAAAAGGATGTTTTGAATTTGTCTAGATTCAGATGTATGTAGATATATTTTAGTGTACACATACATCTAAATTTGGATATATGGAAGACATCCTTTTTCAAACGGAGGGGTACCTACCTACCTACTGAGGAAGGCGTTTTGGCTCCCGGGAGCATATGCTCTCGGTATGTTCAGAAAAATAGAACAAATTGAAAACTTTTCAAAAAAATCCGAAAAAAAATCATGCACGTGCCTGACGATGTCACGGACGACCGTGTCAAATTTCGCACCGAAACGACATCGTATGCGCCCTGTGTAAAAATGACAAAAATTCTGTGAAATTTGACACGGTCGTGTGTGACATCGTCAGGCACGTGCATGATTTTTTTCGGATTTTTTTGAAAAGTTTTCAATTTGTTCTATTTTTTTGAACATACTTACAGTACTTTTCTTTTAGGCGAGGGATTCCATTAAACTTGGAGGGCAGTAAACTCGCTCGCTACGAACTCAGAAACAAAGCCGGGCGCCTCGTCGATCCACATTAGCCAACACAGCAACACTGCATAACCGTACCTTTACTTTATATATGGATGTGCATGGTCAGAAACCACGCGTAGTAGTTTACTCCATCGTTTCACAATCCAATAATTTGCCCATCTCCTTCGCCACCAATAAAAAGACGATCGATGGAGAACAACACACTGTTGTTCTGCTCCGCCAATGATTAGCAACAAAGCATGGCCACACATGCATCTGAAGAAACAGCTAGCCAGGCCGTACGAGTGAAATTGATGTCACTTTTCAATACAGCAGGTGTTACCACTGTGGAGCTCTAGGAGAATCCAACGAGATCAAGTTTTGTTTTCATGCCGATCAATTATATGGGCTCTGTTGCCTATGGGTTGGGCAAAAGAGAGGATGCTAATTAACCAACGGCGTATGGATTCCGTTAGATGAAAGGACACATGTGAACGGCCAAATCATTAGCTAAAAACTTGCACGAAATGGAAATCTACTACATGTACTACCTCAGGCTTGGTTGGTAGGCTAAGCCGTGGGCATCATGCACGCATCATCCTTTTGCTGCACCATATGTAACTATCGAGCAGTACTTAGTACTCCATCCTATCGAAGTACTCTCATACTAAAAAAGTTATCACTAGTTCACTACTACTTTCCCCTTTCTACTTGAGTGAGAAAACAAAAACCACGTCCTTCCTTGTTTGGTAGCTCGATCGGCAAGTAGCTAGTTATTAGATCCATCCGGGATCAGGCTAGAGTCATCGAGTTTCAAGATTGGCATGCTCGTACAGTTTTCGCAGGATCGAAAGACGACGATTCCCTTTCATATCACTCATAGTAGTAGCTAAAGAGTTCATCAAAAGTAAAACACCCCATAGGCCCATAGGACATATATAGCTAGGGGTGCAAGTGGAAGGAAGAATAATAGTCACGCCATTACCGGTGTAGACGACCATCTTCATCTCCCTCCTCCTGTTCGTCTCCAGGACCAAACTGTTGGTATTGAAATCGCACAACAGGAACGTGAGTGACTGAGAGAAAAACGGAGAGACCACGTCCAATAACAGGGCGGGCGAGCATGTGAAGATGTGAGACGTAGCGAGAACTCACTCATGAACGGATAGACACCGGCCGCTTCCCGTCTGTTTAATGTGCTCCTCCAGTCATTGGACACTGACGAGTGAGTGAGACGGACACCAGCAGTAGTGTAGCAGGAAGGAAATTGATGCCGGCCGGCCGAGGAGCCGGGTTGCTACGAGATGGTGAACCTCGGCCGGAGTGGTTCATGACGCACTCGGAACTCGCCGGTATTCAGACGCAGCAGGCTCGGCGATGACGGCGGCGGCGTTCAGAGCCGCCTCTTGGCGCCACGTCTCCACTCCGTCGACCTCTCCACGGAGTTGGTCGCTGACGAACAAAAGCCCATGCTGCTCGCCGTTTCACACTGGCCTTGTCACCGATGGCGACCTCGCCGTGTCTGGCAGCGACGCCACGGCGGCTGGAGCAGTAACCGGGATGGAGGGCGACGGGGTATCGCTCGGTCGCTGTCGGTGCGCCACATGCGCGCGCCTGAAATCTGCGTCCCGGCGCGTGGGCGCTCGAGAACGACGGGCTTCATCGCTGCCAATTAAGCGAGTTCCACGTCCGGCCGGGGCCCTGCCTGCGTGCTCTCCGACTGCGCCGAGGCCTGCTGGAACGTGCAAATTCGCCGGCCTCGTCAGTGACGGAACTGCTTAAACAGTTTGTCAGCAAGAATCGTATGGAAATTATTCTCGCGCCAATTTCCCCCCTTGATTTTTGTTTTAATAATTGAGCCAATAAATATATCCTGCAGCATGTCTCCAGGTCCACACACACAACTGTGGCGCCAGATAATGCAAGTTGGCGCACGAAACAAAACACGCAACGAGACAAAAGATGGGGCGAGTTACCATGCCATGCCGACACGGACCCTCCACCTCCGAGGTTAGAGCATCTCCGCTCGTACTCGTGGCGCTCATTTGGGCGTCCAAATGCCGCCCGGACAGGTCTTTGGGCGCCGTTCGGACTATCTTGCCCATTTGGACGTTGTCGCTCTCCACCCGCGGCGTCCAAATTTTTTTTTTTAAACTTAAACTTCGGCGATTTTCATCCAAACTTTAGAAAATTTTACAGATTCGAATGAAATTTTAAAAAACTAAACCTAATCTACTAGCCCCGGTAGCGGCGCCTGAAAGCGTAGGGGTCCTCCTCCTCCTCCTTCACCTCCTCCTTCACGCCGCCGCTGCTCCCTGCGCCGTCGCTGCTCCACGCGCCGCCGGTCCACGCGCCGCCGTCGTCCTCTTCCTTGACGCGGCACGGTCCTAGGCTATCGTCGACGGTGAGGTCGAAGAAGGGCACGCCCTTCTCCTTCGCGGTGTCGCGCGCCGACCAGGCACAGGCCGAGGGGCCGTCGAGCGGCGGCACGTCGTCCATCGACGCGGCCTCGACGGCCGCCGCAATGGCGTCGTCGTCCGTCCCCGCCTGCGCCGATGACGAACCCGTGGCAAACACGCATATCCGACGGCACCGGATAGCCGTTGTCGCGCAGCGCCTACGTCTGCTCCTTGAACAGGGTGCGCCGCGCGAAGCCGTTGGCCCGCCGGTGCGCCTCCAGGTGCCGGCCATGGAGAAGGAGAGAGGCGACGGTTTTCGAGTGGAGAAGGAGCGGCGAGGTGAGGGAGAGAGAACGGCGAGGGCGAGAGTGGCGATGAGTGGAGGCCGGCGCGCGCATTTTATGGCGGCCGGAGAGCGGTGGCATTAACGCCGCTCGCCTCGAAAAGGCGCTCCGCATTCACGCCGGCGAGCAGAGGACGCGGCGGCTCACTGGCCGCCCGCCGGCCGTGAAAACGAGGAGTCGCCACGCGGCACGCGCCTTTGACCACGGCGGGGCGTGGCCGTGTCACTGCCAGGCGTGGCCCGCGCGTCGGAGGCGTGCGTTTCCTTCTGTCCGGGGCAGCCCCAAGCCTCCCCAAGTTGAGGGCGTGGGCTGGGCGTGCCGGACACAATACTGGGCCGCGCCGGACCGAATTCGCGTTTGGTCGCCGCGAGTGGGCACGATTTTGTGTCTGGCATGCCCCAAACGGCTTTGGGCGGCCGTTTGGGCGCCCCGACTGGAGATGCTCTTAGAGTGCCTTAGGACTCCAACATGGCGACGCATCGAGTCCGCGCGCCTTCGTCCCTGTCCGCTGGAACCAAAAACACGGCCCAACGGGGCGACGCAAACGGATCGCGGTCCGCTTTTTGGTCCGCCGCGACGCATTCCTGGCCCAAATTTGGGCCACCGATGCGTCGGCGCGGACGCGCGGCGGACTGAAAACGCGTCCGCGCGCCACGCCTCGTGTCCTCCCGAGCCCACCTGTCAGCGACAAGGCGCGGTCAGCCTCCCCTGGCCCAGTCCTTTTTAATGACAGGGGATAGGGACGCCCAGCCCCCACCCACTCACCCTCTCCGGCGACCAAACCCTAGCCTCGCCGCAAACCCTAGCCACCTCGCTCGCCGTGATGCCGCTCCGATGGCCGGGGCTCGGCAAGGCCAAGCACGACGGTGAGGCGGGGTCCTCCTCTGGCCGCCGCCGGCGCTTCCGCGCTCCCTCCCTGACGCCACCATCTTTTCCGGAGACGGAGCCGGTCCCCGCCTTCTTCGAGCTCGCGCCGCCGGGCGCCGAGGTGCGCAACCGCGTCTACGTGCGCAAGGAGGATTGCCAGTGGTACTGGGACCACGCAACCCCGCTGCCGTGGCCAGATGTCAAGCTCCCCGAGCATTGGCACATGAACCCGCAGCGGATCCCGGTGCCACCGATTCCGACCAACAAGCGGGCACGGGATCTGGAGGTTGAGCGCCGCCGCCGCCTCCCGGCCGAGCTCCTCAACGATCCCGCCTACGCGGCGAGGTCCAGCAACTGGGTGGAGCGGTTCCGCGACGAGCACGACCTGCGGCGGCAGGCCCTCTATACACGGGCTCCGACGCCGCCATCTGGGCGTTGGTCACCGCCACCGCACACACGGCGGCGGGACGCACCACCAGTGTCGCGCGCGCTGCGGATTGGGCCTGCGCCGCCGCCGCCGCTGCAGGAAGTGAAGATGGAGGTGGACCCCGAGGACGCCGAGCTCGAGGCCGCGAAGGAGGCCTCGCGCAAGCAGATGGCCGAGGACGAGGCCAAGCGCTGGGCCATTGTCCTCGCCGACGTCGCCCGGGAGCAGGAGGCGGCCCTGCAGGCGCAGCAGGCGGCGGTCCTGGAGGAACCACAGCCATGGTGGCAGGTCATGGACGTGGACCTGCCACCGGCGCCTCCGCTACCAGAAGGCCTGCTAGGGCAGCGCTGGGTCTTCAATGGCGGCGACTGGGAGGTCCCAGAGCAGGCATAGGAGCAGGTGCAGGAGCAGCCGCCCACGCCGCCGGCCGTCGTTCCACCGCGAGGCGGACCACCGGCGCACCTCTGGAAGCAGCCGGACTATGTCATCCTCGATGGGGATGACGAAGAGGAGTAGAAGCCCGCGAAGGGCAAATATTCTAGTTTTTATATATTTTTGTTTTAAAAATATTATGTAAAAATGCCGTTTGTGGCCCACCCCCTATATATGAATGAAAAAGGCCCATATATGGCCTGTTTAGCTAAAAAAATTTGCCGGGCAGACTCAAATGCGTCGGGCCGTTGGGCGCACTGCCACCAACGGCGGATTGGGCCTGTCCGTTTGCCGACGCAAACGGATAAAACGCGGACCAAACACGCGTCTGTTTGCGTCGGCCCGTTGGAGTCATCCTTAACAGCAAAAAATATGCGACCCGATGCAGTTGGTTAATCCATGATGGTTGATGCTAGGAGACTGAGGTACTTTAGATAAACATCATTAGGTCAGAAACTAGAGGCCGGTTGACAGCAGCTGTTAGCCAGTCTTCAAGTTCGGATTACATACAAAGAAAACCGTCACTGGGTTAACAAAAAAAAAAATAGATGCCAAAGCGCATGCCTGGGAATAGCAATGTAGTTAAAATTTGTGCGGTTCCGCAAGCGAGACGAAGCTACATCCTACAAGTCGACTTTGTCAGCTAGGAGCATCACCTATCCATGTCCATGGCTCCCTACGTCAACTGACCATGTTCAATCAAGGACTCCGAAGGCATGAACGAAACCAACAAATGCGCTGAAAAGACTTCACGAGACGGCTCTTCCTGGAAAAGAGTTCCACCTTCTCGTTTACCGAGGTCCGAGGCTGATTGGCATTCGCACATGCTGTCAACCCACAGATGATCTTCTTCAATCATGTGCGACATTTGCACCAGCCCGCGACATGATCCAGGGTGTTGGACAGGAAAAGCAGCCTCTGCAGTCTGCACGCTAGCAGATGTTTTCTACAGAACACCGTGACCACCATCTGCAGGCGCCATACAGTAATCAGAAAGTAAGCAACATTTACTAGTTGTTTGATTGCATTTGAAACAACATAGCAGGACCATCTACGTGTACCCGGTTTCACATTCAATTGCATGTGCCAGATGTTAAAGTAGCATCTCTGATTTCAGTTATCAGAAATCATCACCTACATATTTCTCTCTCCCTCTTTCTTGAGAATCTACATAATGCACTATGGGACAAAAGTAGAGTTCATATGCTTATGGAATCTTTAGTTTTCAAACATTAACTAGAGTCTTCCTGTAATTTCACATATTTTCTTATTCTTCGATACTTGAATATACAAGTCAAAAGCTCTAAATTATCCTTTACTAAATTTAGTTAGATTCATACGGTCATACCATAAAAGCATCTGGCAAGACAATGTACGTCTCCTCACTATTCTACAGTGCTGTCAGGTTGTCCATCTTTATTAGGACCTGCACGCTGCAAGAGTTCACAGACAAGCCTATGAGATAACTGTCCGAATGCATAATCCGTATACAAAAAATGAATAGAAGTAAATAAACATAGCATGAACATCATCTAAGGCATACTTGCACAAACTCAATAAACAAAATACATATAGAACAAGAATTATCTATAGTCCATCTCGATTTCTCCACTAAACGGTAAGACTGCTACTAATCTCTCGGTGTGCCATGTTTTCTTCTAGCATACAACCACATAACGAAACTTCACCCCAAATTGCTTTACGACTGCACAAAGGTGGAACAGTTAACCTTAACTGGTACTGTAGTCATAAGACTCAATAAACAACATAAGGTGGCATGGATAAATTATGCAGTTATGGCACATATATTGTCTCTATCAATTAAAGCAATTATAGCAATTTTGTCTATCAATATTACATAATTTAATATACTACCAAAGAGCGGATATTTCCATATTTCCAAGGATCAATAGGATAATTGAGCTTTTTTTACCAAAAACTTAAGTAGGTCAGAAGAAATCAATGTTCTAACCTTAATGGTGTAAGACCATCGACTGAAAAATACCAAAAGGTCAGAGATTACTTGCTAGTTGCTAACACACTAAAATCCCGAATATCAAAAGTAAACGTACAGAAAAGGCTGAGGACAAAGCGAGAAAACACATTTACCATCCTTTTGCTGATATATGGTTTTATCTCAAGGGATAACTCAGGATTGTTCTTCTCGTGAATCTTATGATTTTTCTCGAAGTCTTTCCTCGCTTCCTTTCGCGAACCAGATTGCCAGACACTACCAAAGTTAGGGAGCCAACTAGAGTCAGACGTTTCTGGAACAACTTCACCACGCTTTTCCATTTCCATTTCAGCTCTTCTTCTCTCCGCCCATGCAGCTCCAACACGCTTTGGGTTAAGTTTTCTTGATTTTCCTTTCCCAGAAGATGGAGAGGCATGGCTGGGGAGTGACCCGTTCTTTGTGGCATGCTCACTAGCTTCTAACCAAGGAGGAGGAGCACCAGTGTGCACATTTGCTTTCAGGCCTTCATAACACAATGACATTCTATAAAATTTCACGCACGGATCAAGAAGGAATTTACTATATATATATCTTTTGTTTGCTAAAGCTGCAGCAGTTTCACATTCAGATTAGTGCAAGGAAAATATATACTACAGAAAGTGCAACGTCCAATACCCTGATTCAAATTCCCCCCAGAGTGGCTCTGTTGGACCTGTAAGGGCAAATATTTCATGAAAACAAACAAAAAAAGTTCACAGAAAGATAAAATAAACCAGATGCCAATCAAGCAAAAAGAACATTGATGTATATATAAACCATCACATAAGAAACATCTGCACTTAGTTGCTTCTTTTCAGAAACAAGAAAGATAGAATTAAACCCTTTTATTAAAAGAGCAAAGAAATTGTTAAATTTTGTTTGATTTAACTATCGTGCAGGTTATGCTAACATAACAGAATAGCAATAATGTTACTAAAGTTAAACACCTGTTTTAAGATATGAGGAACAGTGGAAGGACATGAGTAGAGGTGGGTGACAGATCAGAACATAAATTCAATAGCACATGTGACATGTCTGATGTACTCACTCCAAGACCATAGTAATAATAAGAAGATAAATTACACATGTTTGTAATTAACCACGAACAGATCAGAATAAGGCTAAGAAAATATAACTGCAAATTAAAATTTGCGAGCAAGTTTGCAAAAAATAAAACACATTACTAAAGACAGCATATGGTTTAACTTCCCGGGTTTGTATGACAACTTCCCCTGGTCTAGCCCTTCTGCTGACTGATGTTCAGATTCAAGATACCCAAACATCACAATACTACTTCGAACAACAGTGGCTAAGCGCACCTTTTCTTTGCGTAAATGGAATACACCCCTTTGTTGTTATCAGTACTTCACATTTCTTAGCGAATCTTAATTACAGAACAACCGCTAAATAATGAACAAAATACACAAGGTTGCTTGAATTTTTTTTAAAGACTTTTCACGTGCACAACATTTACATACTTACATGTACAAAAGAAGAAGCTGGCGGATTTGGTCCATTTCTAGGGAAAGTAGATTGAGCACCTGTAAAGAAAAAAATCAGTGAAGTACTAACCAAGCTGCGCAATAGTACAATTAGCTGCGGCTAGTTCTCACCTTTCATTTTTCCATCAGCACTACGAAACATGCTTGTACTCGCCATACCCTGGTGTTCATGTGTTGCGACCGAGGGTATGATGGGCAGTCCGGAAATACCAAATGGAGAAGAATAAGCAACACTCCTAGAAGCGAAAGATCCATAACACGCTGTATTAGTGGGGTGATAGGCCCCATTGGTAGGACTTTGTAAAGGCATAACAACACAGGATGCAGTATTACTAAAAGGTAGGATGTCAGTTTCAGCAAAATTATCCATAATTTTAGAGGAAGATTCATTTTGGATATCTTTCAACGGCCCCAGAGATGGTCCAATCAGCCCCTTGGTCAATGTCTGTGCTTCTTTACTTGAGGACTCACAGCCCTTTTCCCACTGAAATTGTAACAACATAACGGATCAATAATGCAGAAAGCGTAAACAGCATCTTATTTCCAGAGCACGTACTAATCTACTTCACTTGCCAATATCATATCTAAATTCAGTTCTGAAAGAAACTACAACGTGTAAATCTTAGGAGAAAATGCAAGCACACGACAGATAGCACCGCACCTTCGCGAGCTCATCCTCTGAAATCCTAAACGAATCCACCTGATCCATCCCGCCCCCATGCTTCCGCAGGAAATCCTTGACGCCCTTCAGGTGTTCCTCACTTGCGAGATGGTAAATTGCATTGCTACTGCAGTAGAGTAATAATGGTGGATTTATATTTTTTTCAGAAAACTCAGTACGTCGTAATTATAGAAAAGAAAATTAACTACTAACCAACTTATTGCTTCGTATTGTCGATATCCTAACTAAGAAACAGTCACTATATGAATAAATACCTCTATTATAAATGAATCTATGTATCATATCATATAGTTGTAGCAACTGCTTTTTCTCTAAAAAAGAAATGAAATTCTAGGTTGTGAAGCAAAACTAAAGGGATGTAGATAAAGGGAGGGATGATAGAAAGAAGGAAGAGGAATTAAGTAAGATATAGGATTCCAATATGTATGGTCTATGAATTGCATCATAAAAAACAATGTGATAAAGCATCAATATAATAAAACTAATAGAGAATTAGAAATCGTAACTTGAAAAAAGAACTCTACTCTAAATTTAAAAGTTTCTAAAACCTTTACTATGCATGCAAAAACATCCTGATCTGAATGTACTACTACTAGTGCCCAATCGTGTGTTCAATCGGGCGTTCCAAAGTCCAAACTAGTGTAACTAGAGCCAGCGTGTCCAAATCAAAACCCTAGGTGTGTGGGGACGGCTACGAGAGATAGGCAGAAGCTACCAAGCGAAGCGGCTGCCGAGGTCGACGAGGTCGGCGGAGCAGAAGGGACACCAGAGGCGGGAGCGGCCCGGAGGCGTGGAGGGGCGGAGGAGGGCGCGGCGGAGGTCGGAGATCTTGGCGCGGAAGCCGGAGAGCGACGCGGCTAGGGCGGCGCGGTGGGCGGGGAAGTAGCGGTGGCGCCGTCCCTGGTCGTGGTTGCGGCGGCACAGCTCGCAGTACTCGAAGCCGCCGCCGGCCGCGGCGTCGGCGGCAGGAGGGTTCCCCCGCTTCGGCGGCATCGAGGGGCCGGAGTGGGCGAGGGCGGATATGGGGGAGGCGGCGGCAGCGGTGGTGGCCTGGTTCCCTTGGGGAACTCTGTCTGTCTGGGCCTTGTTTGAAGGATCATAAAATGCAGGGATAGGAATAGGAATAGGAACTTTAAAGGAATGCAACTGCAAAACTAAGGATCAGAGATTATAGGAATGCTTCCTTTAGAGGTTGTTTGATATACACGAAAGGAAATATAGAGGAATTCTAACATGCTTTGTTAAGCAACTTGATTAGCCTACGTAACAAGTAGGGGCAGCAGGCAGCTTTAAGTGGCTTTTGTTGCCTCGTTCCTCTCAAAGGAATGCAAAAATGAGGTCAGACTTCATTGTTTCCTTCCCTTGCATTTCCTGTGAATCTGGTTGCATGGGAAAATTTCCCTCAGATTTCCTTTAGTGCATTCCTTTGATTCAAACGGCGCTACAATACAAATTCCTATAGGAACAAGAATCCTACATTTTTTCTACCAAAATCTTTTGAATCAAACGGGGCCTAACACTTCGAAAGGGTGCACGAGTTTTCAGAAAAAGAAAACTGAATTTTGTTTTCAATAGGGAAATCCAAATTTGGGGAGAATCCCTAATAACCCACCGGGTCACTTAAACCCCACATGTCAGTGACAGTGAAAAGGGGCCTGTGGGCGATACTTAAGTGACGGGGGGGGGGGGGGGGGGGGGGGGGGGGGTTATCGGAGACTATCCCTCGTGGCTGTAGGGCAATTCTGGCCTGGGTCACTCACACAATTTGAATCAAAGCAGTTTGAATCCAACATACTCAAAGTTTGAAAACCATTTGTTGATCTTCAAAGTTCATCACGTGTTGTTACCATAATAACGGAAGATTTTGCTTCAGTGCCACCTCTAAATAATCCGGTGAACTGCAGTCAAATGCCAAGCCATTGTTTGATCCGCCGGATGATGCACAGCGACAAGACGCCGACAAGGAACAGTGTACCGTGTATTGATCCAACACGAATGCACGATTCAGGTCCCTGCCGGAAAACTTTCGTCATACGGCAGAGCAAGCAGCAATCGCCGGCGTACGGATCACAGAACAATAGGCTACAACAAACAAGCAGTGGAGCACCAGGAGAGGAGAACACATAGGAACAAAACCAATCCGATCAGTGATGGCATGTTAGTTAGGCTGTTTGTAAAGTATACTACCCATTGAATATTGCGATCGATGATCTTTTAATATTTGAAAACATGCATATAATTTCAACTTATCACCAAACCCAACTTGCAAGACTATTATAGATATTTAAATTTATACTCTAAAAGTTTATATAAATGTGCTTACCTTTCACCATAAAGCACTATTAATGTATTTATATATTAGACTACGTTTTAGAGATCTATACCATGATATATTAAAGATATTAGAATAGATTTAAACACACATGCATTTATACACCCATAAAAATAAACACTCTATAAGTTATGTAATATATGAAGAATAATTTATGGATATTGTTTTACAATAAAAGGCATAAGTTTCTCATGGCACAATTTTTTAGTGATACATATTGCAATAATTTAATAAATAATGATATATTTAATATTAACGGCAATTCAGTGTGGTTAACTGTGACAATTAATTGATATGGTTTAACTATACTCATGTAAATTATAGTCTGATAAAATTAATTCACAAATAAGTATAAAATTTTGGTATAAATATAATTATTGCGATCATATGTAAAGTAGGCTACCCATTGAATATTGCGATCGATGATATTTCAATTAGAAAGCATGCATATAATTTCGCTATTTTTTTTAAATAATACGCTTTTTTTTCAGAAATAATACACGTTTAAAAAAAAATATTATCCACTCGTCTTGGCCGAAAACGATTAGTACTAATCGTCATAGCTAAAGATGATTAGTACTAATCGTCTTTGCCGAAGACGACATGTCTCATGTGCAAGGAATCTGCACGTGGCAAGGATTATGAATGTGCATGCATGCAACTACCTATCGTCTTCATCAAAGACGACAAGGCCCTAATCGTCTTCCCCAAGTACGATTAGCCAGTCGGCTTAGACTAAAACGACTGACTAATATTTTTGGAAAAAATTAAAAACGCGTATTATTTCCTAATTAAATAAATTCCGCGTATTATTTAAAAACAATTAGCTATAATTTCAACTTATCACCAAATCCAACTTACAAGACTATTATAGATATTTAAATTTATACTCTAAAAATTTATATAAATGTGCTTACCTTGCACAGGAAAGCACTATTAATGTATTTATTTATTAGGCTATAAATTTTAGAGATCTCTACCATGATATATTAAAGATATTATAATAGATTTGAACACACATGCATGTATATACACATAAAAGTAAACACTCTATAAGTTATGTAAATATGAAGAATAATTTATGGATATTTTTTATAATAAAGGCATAAGTTTCTCATGGAACAATTATTATTGATAAATGTTGCAATAATATAATAAAGAATGATATATTCAATATTAGCAGCATTTCAGTGTGGTTAACTAATGACAACTAACTGATAGAAAACTATATTCATCTAAATTATAGTCTGATAAAATTAATTCACAAATAAGTATAAATTTTTAGTGTAAATATATTTATTTTAATTTGCCCTAGGTCCAAAATGTTTGGACCGGTGCTAGATAAGATGCGAAGCCCTGGTTGTGGGTCGACCTGGGTCGCTAGGTCGAGAGTGAGGCGAGGGAGTATGATGGAGCTGATCCTATCCATTTGGTGGAGGATGGTGAGCTCGGCAAGGGAGGACACAGTGACCAAGTCCATTTGGTGGAGGTCTGTTGGGAGATAGTCGTGGCCTTGTGGATATTTTGTCGGGATGGCAACGTATGCCCTCACATTTATAGGAGCGGGGAAACTTTTCGCAAATATTTTAAATCCCACGGGGGTGGCGATTTGGCTGCACGCGGCCCCGTTAACTTTCTTTTTGACAATTCAAAAGTTTTATTCATTAGATAATAGCCAGGTCATTTAAAAGCAGATGTTAAATAAGGCTAGGGGCATTTCCTTCCCAACTAGAAGATGCATTCGGCCCCGTTATCATTAGGCGTCAAGGCCGTGACGATGAGTTTGTACACGTTCGGATTTCATGGTCTGTGGCACAAAAAATGACCTGGAGTCCTGGACCCCCATACTCCCCGCCCAGGAAGCCACTATGGGCCTACGGAATAAAAATAAAAATAAAATTTGTGAGTGTTCTGGACCGTAAAATTCACCATATTTGACCTTTTTCGAAACTTTCACATTAAACGGACCCAAATTAAAAATAATTCACGATCTGACCCTTTTTCATGGTGCCCGACCTTCAGGCGCCATGACAGGAACCATGACGCGCTAGTCAAAGGCGCCATGGACCGGCCACGTCAAACCCAGTCGGGCCCGCCCTGGTAAGTATGGCGCCCCAGGCAAAGGCGGGTGCAGATTTGGGGGAGGAAGGTGCGGTGGCAGCGGTGATGCCCTGGTTGGTCCCCTGGGGATGAGGGGATTTAGGGGAACTCTGTCTTCGGTAACATTTGGAACGTGTGCTCAAGTTTTCAGAAAGATAACTGAATTTTATTTCTAAGAGGGAAATCCAAATGTGTACTTAGAGTATGTTTTTTTACAAAACCCCGTGGGCTGTGGCAGTAGGGGATTATGACCATATATGGGGAGTGTAATTTGCGGTGTCGTAGCTGTAACAGCCCGATATGATTTTGTTCTGTCCAAACCAGATCAGCCTCTCCATTTCAGCACAAAATTTGTCTAGTTCATCCGAGTTTCGGGCCAAGACAACTTTCTTTACGAATCGATCGCAGTTTGAATTCGTCTTACTTGTGTAGTTTGGAAACCGTTTGCTGATCCTCAAAGTGCAGTACATGTTGTTACCATAGCAGAAAAATGTGCCTTTGTTGCAGTTCCGAACGACGCGGTAACAGCAAAACGCGACGGAAAGTGATTTTGGTTCCCGAGCACCAGTGCTTGTCAATTTAGAAAAAACGAAAATCATATTTATGAGCTTTAAAAAATCTGAAAAAAATCATGAATGCTCTTATTGAAGTATACTATAAGCGTCCAACATCTCAATGCAAAATATTTTGTATTATGAGCTACATAAATATGATAAAAGTGGGAAATTTGAATTATACATTATACGCTATTCTCAAATTTGTACATTTTTTTTTATTTTGGAGTAGCTCAAAACGTAAAGTAGTTTGCATTGCGATTTTTAGGATATCATTAAGAATATGCATGCTTTTTCAGAACTTTTTTGAAACTTTTGAATATAGTTTTTGGACTTCTTTCAAAATGGTGAGATCAGCACAAAATCTCTACTCCGATCCGCTGGATGATGCACATTCCGACCTGAAGTCGACAAGGAACGAACTGCACAGTGACCCAGCACGGCTGTTTTTTTTTTTTTTTTTGACACTATCAGCACGGCTGTTAACTCTAGCAGGTAGCACAGGTGTACTAATCCAGTACGGTTCAGGGTGTACTAATCCAGCACGGTTCAGGGTGACAGTCTCGGCCATCAATGCCACAGGCCACAGCCCCCAGGAGAGAAAATGCTGGCGGGCCGAGGAACCCACGGTCCCCGGCCGGAAAGCTTTCGTCGTACGGCAAAAGCAACCAGCAATCGCTCACCGGCGTACAGATCACAAACAGTTCTATACAGCAAACAAGCAGTGGAGTACCAGGAGAGTAGATCGCAGGATGCATCGACCAAACGACTTGAGTCAGTAAAAAATAAAACTGGAACCAATGTATATATGATATGATGCTACCGTCGAGATTCAGCAGCAGGGGAAGTGATCTCAGAACAATATCACGATAACAACAGCATGAATGGAAATACTCCAAGGACAATCGTAGAACTAAGGATGTACATCTGCTGCGGGGGTGGGTGGGTGCTCTCTCTCTCTCTCTCTCACTATCTTCACAAGTTGCAAGCGCACCTGAACCAACTGAACTAGGGATGTCTGCTTCTTCACCTGAGGTCCTGATCTACGAGGTTAGTTACGTTATTGGATTCCTCACTGAACCGGGGCCTTCTGGCGCTTCACGTACTGGAGGATCGGGTCCTTCACCTGCGTTATGACGACACAAGACCAAGGGCTCATTATACGTGCAGACTACCATTGAATCGAGCTGCTAACATATCAATTATGCAAGCTGTTGGGTGATCAACATGCCAAATGATGCAGAAATTAACATCAAGTTCTTACCAGGCTGGCCTTCCTTTTTCTCTTGCCTTGTTGGGTGTCCTCCGTGCTAGCCAAGCACTTTCTGGTCCTCTGCCCGAGCACCCCACTCTCCAGGGATGTAGCCGCCTGCAACAAGGCATCACAGTTTCTTCAAGTTCAAGCTCAATTTCTTCATGGTGCATGATTGTTGACTAAGGGATCAGGCTTCAGTCATACCTCACGCATGCTGGTCGGAGTCTGGCTGGGCTCCTTCTGCACAGACATATTCTGCTCTGTCTCCTTTAGCTCTCGAGTGCGGGTAAGATCAAATCCGACCGAGTGGAAGCAGCCGTTTGTCGAGCCATCTTTCATTTCTTGGTCTGTTGAAAACACAGAGTTAGATAATGTCAGCAGAGACTGCTGCCAAATCCAAGGTACAAGGGACATGGAAATGTAGTTACTTGCCACTTACCAGTCATAGGGCGGCGGTCCAAATCAGCAGGTCCTGGGTTGGTGTCAATGGCCTGCATGATATAGCAGAGTTTGAGATCAACTGGGATATATAAGTGACTGGTAGAATTACTACACGGGTAAGAGCTTGGAGGCGGTGGTCACACAGTATCAAAGAAATTATCGCATACCATTTCTTCGTTTAGATCAACTTCAAGTATCTTTTTTATTTCAAGGAGCTTTCTGTTGCTGGCTTCAGAGTGAATCACAGCTTTGCCTGTTGCACAAAGTGACATGTATTTCGTAAAACACTAACCTAGTAAATCACATAACAGATCATACTGTCATAACCAGGATCATAAATTTTGGAAGATACACGATAGTACTTCTCCATTGGCTGACCAATTTCACAAAATAACATGAAACATGTGAATGATCCAGAAAAACAGAGATACTAGTATGGTTATGTATGAGCAAATAAAGCTCCTCTGAACCATATCAACTGACCTTCTGAAACTGAACCACTTTGAACTTTGCAATTTCTATCTGTTTCATAAGCATGTTAGCACAAAAAACAATAGATACAGCAAGAACATCATTAAATAAATGTTACCATCAATAAACACAAGATGCTTGCTATTGACATTCCCCACTTCCAACTTCAAGGGGTTCTTGTTCCATATATTTATGGCCTCATTGTCAGCACAGCCCTTAAAAAAGGGAGGCTCGTAATCCTCAGGCTGGCAACATAATAAAAAAATGTAAGCTTCAACCAACAAAATTGTATAGAACAAGTGAATGTCATGTACAATGGAAGCTGGAAGTTTCAATAGATTACTAGAACAGAAGGCACTCACTGCTACATCATCATAGTATAGCAGCTTCATTATAATGGTTCGCTGAACAAAAAACAAAATAGCATCAGCTTAGCACAATCCGCTCTAGCCAAATTACAGCATACTCAAATAACCTCGTCTGGCATTTGGTCCAAGGTCCTCATAAGTGAAACCAGCGTTCTGATCATCTTGCAAGCAGAGCTTCTGAAAAGAAAACAGTCGCAACCTCAGGACATTGCCAGTTTACCATTGGTTGGTTACAAAGTACAACTGACGACTTTTACCACAAATGATATGCACATATGGACCAATAAATAGCAATTTATGAAAACAATTTAATTTTGTATGAACACTACAGTTACACAGAGGACCACGCTCCACAACTTGTGTTAAGGACCACAAAGGACTAACTCAGAGATAAAACAGAGCATCCAAAAAGGATATGCAAGATATCACCTCATCTGTTCAGGAGTGACCTTTGCTGTGTCTGACTTGAATGTAGCACTATTCTTCTTGCTCCCTGTGCGACTCAGGTTCATTGCAACTTCATCACCCTTTGAGGGGTAGCTAAATGCGACTGCATGATAATTATGAAACATAACAAGCAAATTTAAGATGATTCATCAACCAGTTCAAATTAATATGCTACACATTAGCCAAAATCTACAGTAATACTCACAGGCATACTCCTCAATCATTGGGCCATCTTCCTTCTCACATATACAAAAGAGAAGAGTCTTGAGATATTTCTTTTGTAAGGCATCATATACACCTAAATTCCGTCGCCAAAGTTAATCACATAAAAAAATATCATAAAACAGTGAATTTCGTGTAAGAGCTCAAGTTGTCTAGGACATATCTCACCTTTCTCCATCCAATCAATCAACCTCCTAGACTCAGCATCCATGGGCATCAGCTTCGTAATCTTCATCTCTGGAACAGATAAAAGGTTGTTTGAGGCTTTGAGTTCATAAGTTCAGACTGACTTGCAGATTTTGCATATCGATACTGTGGCTAGGTCCTGACCTAGTGCGGGAACAGATTTATCATTGAAGTACTTCTCAGGGAATAGGCCTCTGATGTAGCTGATGCTGTATATAGCAATCCGGAGCAAATTCCTTATCTGTTCGGTCAACAGATCACCAATATCATTCAAACAGCTATATGAATAACTTTAAACAATAAATTATGCTATAAACAATGTCAGACTGAAGCACAAAGTACACGGACAATTACATGCTATATTTTTTCAATACTGAAACGCATAGTGAACCACATGTCATATGCATACCCAATAAGGGTCGACTAATGGAACCAAACTAATTCCACGCGTACAGAGAGAATTCGAAGCACTGAAAATATCTAGAGGCTTCTATCAGAACGCTTAAATTCGCTGCAAATTGCCGGAAAAAACTAAGAGCGAGCTTCCAGCGGATCAAATCTGAGGGCGAGAATTAGAAGCAATACTTGGGACATAGCGAACAAATCAAATCGAGACGGGATTACCGAACAACTGGCGCCTCTACGATTTGCCAAATAACCAACCATCCCCCAATTTCGGAATCGCACAGATCAAACGACAAAGGAGATTTCCCGTTTACCGCGAAATCGACAAGGGAAGCCTCCCAAAAGCAGAATCGACGGTTCAAACTAGCAAACGAAATCGAGCAAGCAAGTAGCGTGAAGGAAAAACCATCAACACATCGACCGGTACTAGCGCAACGGCGCGTTCGAGCGGACCCCTTGGAGGCGACAGCTTCCATTGGCAGCACTGGAGCAGAAACCCCACCAAAACCCCACCGCTGTTCATCCTTACCTTACGCGCCCCCAAACCGCGCGCGAAACCGGTGAAATCCTCGGGCCAGCACCCAAAATCCACCCCAAAAAAACTCGAAAAAATAGACCCAAAACGACCCCGAACCCCACCGATGCCCGAATCCGCCCAAATCGTATCAGCGCCACGCAGTCGCTACGCCCAACCAGCAACCAAATCCACGAGCATTCGCTTATCGGAAAACGCAAGGGGAAATCTCGACCGCCCGGGACGAAACCCCCGACGGAATCGACCCGAACCGCGCGGATTCCTACCAGAGACAGACGGGGGCGAGGGAGGGAGGGTGGGGGGAACTTACTGGGTTCTCCACCTCGCCGCCGTCGTCGTCGTCGGAGCCTTCGTCCTCCTCCTCGCCGCCGCCGACGTGCTCGTCGGCGCCACCGATGTGCTCGTTGGCGCCTCCGCCTTGCTCGTCGTCGCCGCCGGGGTCGTCGTCGCCGCCGTCGTCGTCGGATTCCACTGGGTCGAAGCTGAAGGGGGAGTTCAGGAGATCCGTGGCAGAGGCCTGGATTTGCTCCAACTGATTTAGCAGGGCGAGCTGGTTGAACACTTGTCCGGCAGGGACCATCGCCAGCGCTCCGGCAGCCTGTGCGTGGAGCATGAGGACGTCGAGGACCAGGTCGAACCCCTGGATCAGATTGGCCTCATCCCTGGCGCGCTCCGCGTCCCTGACGAGCACCAGCAGGCCTGGACGTGGGTCCAAGCCCGCCGCCAGGGCCACTTGGACGCGCGGCAGGGTAATGGTGGTGATGCGAAACACCAGGAGAGAGAGGTCGTAGACGCGGAGCAGCGCCGTCCGCGTCGGCGTCCGCCATTGGTGGTCGTTGATGAGACCACTCACGGTCTGGGCGAGAGCCCGGCCATCGCGCAGCACGTAGAAGAGGCCAACCAGGACCCGAGCTGGGCCTGGCTGATGCTCCAGAGCCGCGTACAGCTCGCCCATGGAGCTGACCTCGACTTGGGGGAAGTCCATTTGGTTGGGGTTGGGGTTGGGACTTGGGAGGCCTGGCTTCGGAACGAATGTACTTATAGGGGTGTCCCTATACAGCGCGTTACGCGAGCGGTAACATTTCCTTCGCGTACCCCTCGAGCAGAACCTGCTTCACGTCGCGTTATTGGGCTCGGCCCAACCTCATCCGCTTTCTCGTCGCGTTTAGCGTACTGTTTCGTGAACCCCTAAGCAAAGGTACTGCTTCGTATGTTTTTTTGCAAGGTACTGCTTCGTGTTGTACAAACAATGTTCAGATATCGGCCGAAATAACGATATATTGGCCGATATATCGGAAATCAGGGCCTGACCGGCAGGATAAGTGTGTTTCGTCTCTGTTTACCGGTCTGGGCGATATATCGGTCTGCCAACCGATTTATCGCGATTTTCACCGATATTTCGTGCGGGTCCCAGATGTCCGAAAACGAAAAATCTCTGTTTTCCACCCCGCCTTCTCCCAGAAGTCTCGCGCGCGACCCTCAGGGTAGGCTTTGGTGGCCAAAGCCGCCAGACCGCTCCCCACCCCTTCCCTCGATTCAACAGGACGCCGCCGCCATGATCTCCTCCGGTGGCTCGAGCTAGTTCGCACAGCTCAAGCTGGCCGCCCGCATGATCTCCTCCTTGTCCCTCAACTCGTCCCCGTCTCCAGCACAGCCTCGACGACGACCCTCGTCCGGACGGCGGCGGCCAGAAGAAGGACGACCGGAGCAGCTCCCCTCGTCAGCCCCCCTCTGGACCCCCCCCCCCCCCCCATCTACACCGGCACGGCGGCGTAGCAGTTCCCCTACCCCCGACCCTCCTCCTCCTCGACCAAGCAGCAGCCGAAGCTCCGCACGCCACGGCCACGGTATGGATTCAATTTCTCCTTCTCTATTGAATCGATTATGTTAATATATTCCACTATTGAGCAGTAGCGATGCATGATTTGTACAAGAAGACTGTACTAGCCCTAGTGATGCATGATTTGCTTTCAGTTTTTTTCTGTTTTAGGTTGAGTTGTGATGCATAGTAGCATGAGTAGTAAACAGAGTACCGAATTGCATGATTTGTAGAAGGCATCAGTGCAGCCGGACAACAGACTATACTAGTATCTAGTGATAACTTTTTTCTTTTCTATTTTTGATTTACGTTTGTAGTCTGAATCTGATACATGGCTGCTGGCTTCTATTTGTGTAGATGGCTGCTTCAGGTTCACAGGTTGCTAGCACGGCACTTAAGAGGAAATCAGATGACATGCAATGATGCAAGTGCAACTATGAAAAACGCCAAAACCTGATGCATATTTGATTCTGTAGCATTTGTGCACCTATTTATTGCTGGATATGTTTATCTGTCACCGTTTGTCTTGTATTGGTCATGCACTCATGTGTGTGTGCCTGCTTTCAGAGCAATTTATTTCTGTCCAGTACTTTTTTTGGTGTGTAATATAGGATACTTTGCATGTTTTAAGTTGCACATACTGTTTCTAGTGCCGTTTTTCAAATATGAACAAATTTTATATCATGTCGGTAATAGTGAACCAAAAAATCTCGGCAACAGTGAACAAAAAATCCGGGTGAATGAAAAATGTCCGTCAACGAAAAATGGAGGTGAACAAAACAAAGGTCAACCAAAAATATTTGTGAACAAAAAAAATGTGGGTGAACCAAAAATAATAGTGAACAAAAAATGTAGATGAGTCAAAAATAATAGTGAACGGAAAATGAGGGTGAACAAAAAAATGCCGTTGAACAAAAAGTGAACAAAAAAATACACGTGAATTCAAAACAATAGTGAACCAAAAAAGTGTCGCTGAACCTAAAATAATAGTGAACAAAAAAATCCCGATGAACTAAGAGTGAACCAAAAATATCGGTAAACAAAAAAGGCAGGAAACCAAAAAAACAGAACACAAAGATGATAGTGAACAGAAAATATAGGTAAACAACAAAGAATAGTGAATAAAAAGTTATAATGCCATGCAGTTTAAAGTAAAATAATGTGTAAATGAAAATTAACATTTTTAGTTTCACATATCGGGAACCATTTTAAGTCGGAACAATTTTCGAAAATGGAACCATTTTCACCTATTTCAAAAATCTGGAACCATTTTTAAAAATGAGGAACCATTTTCAAAACTCGGAAACCATTTTTAAATCGGAACCATTTTAAGTCGGAACCATTTTAAAAAAATTGAACCATTTCTTGAAAATTGGTACAATTCTATCCTTTTTTCACCTTATTCAAAAATCGGGAACCTTTTTTAATATCAGAACCATTTCTAAAACCGTGAACCATTTTTCAGTGGGAACAATTTTCAAAAAATGGAACTATTTTCACCTATTTCAAAAATCGGGAACCATTTTTAAAATTGGAACCATTTTTATAATCAGAACCTTTTTTTTGAAAATCGGAACCATATTCAAAAACCGGCACCATTTTTCACCATTTTCAAAAATCCTAAACCCTTTTTAAAATCTCTACCATCAGAACTATTTTTCAAAATTGGGAACCTTTTTTGAAAATCGGAAACATTTTTAAAGTCGGACACAGTTTTAAAAATTAGGAACCATTTTTAAAGTGACCCATTTAAAAAAATCATGCACCATTTTTAAAATCGGAACCATTTTAGAAAAAATCAGGAACCATTTGAAAAAAATAAATACTACTACGTAGGATCAGAAAAATAACTATTTTTTGTGAAGAAACCAGAAAACTAACATTAACTTGGTACGAATTCATGGCGACGCATTTTGTTGACGGTCTCTACCCTCTTCCTGTAGCAGGCGGCCGCGCGTGAGCATGCGCCATGGTGGGAGGCCATGGAGGTGTGCCTCCTGCGCCTCCCTGAAACGATCCTCGGCCATTCCTGGGCGTGGACTGTCCCCTACCCAATGCTCCCGCCGGTGTTGCAGGAGGAACAGCCGGCGACGTCACCGGCCCACCTCTAGAAGGCGCCAGAGTACGTCGATCTTCCATGACTTCTCGGCCGAGATCATGGTTTCCTGGGAAAAGGAGGACTTGGTTAGCTCCTACCCGCTATACGAGAAAAGCACATCTTCTGATCCGGTATGTACGAGCTTTTGCCCACATTTTGAGTCCGAAGTTGTGCCTTGTGAGTGTCGAATTTGAGTTGCATTTTGTTGAAATGTAGGATTCACAAGCATATAGTTGCAATATCTGTGGTGTGATATCCGAGTTGAACGACTCTCTTCGAGGGAAGATGCTCATTTTGGAGGATTTAAACTTCACAATAGAGGGAAAAAATGATTAAAGATAATTTTGAACAAGTTCATGCTACTAACTGGAAGTTGGAGGAGAAACTAAAGAGGATTGAAGAAGAGAAGAAAAAGATGAAAGAAGAGAAGAAAAAGATGGAAGAAGAAGAAGATGGAAGAAGAAGAAGATGGAAGAAGAGAAGAAAATGATTGACGAGGGGTAGACTCATCAAGACCCATGGTTAAGGTCCCTAGGTTATGAATATGGGGGAGAGAACGTGGTAGAGCTGGAAGTATCGTCGGCTGACAAGCAGGGCAAAGATTTTACCCAGGTTCAGGGCCCTCGTGTGGAGGTAACACCCCTACGTCCTGCCTGTCTGTTATTGCTTTGTGAATATGATGGTTACAAGGGTCCCGGCGAGATGTCGATCTCGCTAGGGTTTTGGTGGCTCTGAAAGTACGTTGTCTGGTTCGATGGCCCTCCCAGTCCTTAAATAATAGGCTGGGTCTCGGGTGTTCGTAACCGACTCGATTTACAAGTAAGGAAACTCTAAACCGACTATTGTTTCGCCAAACTTGGAGGATACTCCATCTTCGTGGGCCTCCCTTCATGGGCTTCATGTAGGCTCTGATAGTTGGGCCTAGTCGATACGTGCACCAGGTACCCTCATGGTAGGGTACCCGATAGGCATACCCATGTCAGTAGCCCCGAGTACTTGTCTGATTCGAAGAGTCGGGCATGGACTCATACATCATGCACGTTACATTTTTTTGCATCTGTATTTAGAATTCTTATGAAATAGCACATGTTGGCTATGTCGAGTGTTTCATCGACTATGAGTTTTTTCTTATGATAGTCAAGGGATATTAGCTTAGCAGGCCCGCACACACGACGGATCGGGGCCAGTTAACTACCATTTGTGGCAAAACCATACTAGCTTTCAATCAAACTCGAGTCCCCGGACTCGAATCTGGAACAAACTGGACAGACTCGAAACGGCCGTTGAGGTCTTATTGAATCGAACTGCAGTATAATTTTGAATCAACCCAACGCGTCCGTCGGGGATAATTCATCATGTCTGCTGACACGGAAAATTTAAGGATAACGCTGCTGGAGCGGTCCTTAGCCCAGCTCGACTGATCGGTGGGTCTTACCTTTGCACTATGCATGCAGCATCCAAGGATCGTCGGATCAACTCGGGAATATTTGAGTGATTTTGCTTATGAACTGAGTCGAATATGTCGACTGATACTTTTGCCATTATTCTATCGGGTGCGCGACAGCGCTCCCGATGGGAGTAGCCCCCGAGATTGTGCTTTATTGCTTGCAATGGAGGATAATCTCAAAATCTTTTATCCTGCACATTTTAGTCAAAGAATTTTTTTCATACGCTCCCGATGGGAGTATGATGCTGCAGTCGAAAGAATTTCGACTGGCTCTATGACCTTTGCTAAAAAACCAACCGAGACTTATGCGAGAGACCACCCGAAGATATCATCGAGTGACTTTTATGCCAGTTCTGAAGGATGAAACAACGTCAGCAATGACGCATTCTTTTGCGACTGCCATCTCTGACAAGCGGTGGCGTGCTTGGTGTGTTTGATAAGACGTGACCCTGCTTTGTGGGCCCGTTTCTGCAGAGCTGACCAGGGATGACGCCGCGTGGACTTGATTTGACCGTTCTGGCGCGATTTTCACGGGGCGTGATGATGGTTTCCTGGATTCTCGTGCGTAGTGGGCGGAGTGGCCGGCGACGGTTGCTCTCCGTGGCCGCCACGTGTATGGCCAGATTTCGCGCGGAGCGTATGCATCTGTTTTGACGGTTACGATCATTTTGCGATCTGTGGTAAATAGGGGGGACGGCGCTGGCAGAGTTTTTTACTTGCCATTTGCTCCCTGCGCCGCCCCTCGTCTCATCTTCTTCCCCGCACTTTGCCCCCATTGTTTCTGCGCCCAAGCTCTTTGCCTCCCACACCCTCCACTGCTGCAATGGCGAAAGGTGGGGGCTCCAAGCGTGGTGCTGCTGCTGCTGCCGCGACCGATGCGGCCAAGGGCAAAAAGACCGTGGCGGGTACATCTGCGTCCACCGCTGCCCTGAAGAAGAACAGCGGGGATTGGGCGAGGTCCACCATCAAGGACGCCCATTTGCTCAAGCTCCGCGAGCAGGGATATCTGCCACCCGCGGAGCAGCTCGCCGTCCGCGCTCCGTCGCCCAAGGAGGTATGCCCCGAACCACGCGCCAACGAGCGCGTTTGCTTTGCGGAGTTTGTGTCCAGGGGCTTCTCGCTTCCCCTCCACGACTTTGTGCGTGGTCTTCTTTTTGCCTACGGGGTGCAGATCCATGATCTCACCCCGAACGGTGTTATGCATATTGCGTGTTTCATCACGCTGTGCGAGTGCTTCCTCGGCGTCGCCCCAGCTGGGCGCTGTGGAAGACAATATTCATGGTGCGACCCAACAGAGGAGGTGGTCGCACCTACCCCGTGGGCGGCTGCGGCATCCAGGTGCGCAGCGACACGCGCTATTTCCGCCTGAAGACCGTCGACTCCGCCCAAGGCTGGAGGAAAGGGTGGTTTTATGCGAGTGTCGAGCAAGACGGAGTCGCCGCCTTCTCGACTGCAGCTTTCAGGACCAAGGCGTGGGATCACCAGCTCTCAGCCGAAGAAATGGAGGAAGAAGCCCTTTGCTGACTCGAATCGACGAGATGCTGGACAAGGTCACAGGCATCCATTTGATCGCCACCTTTGTGAAGAGGCGGGTGTGGCCACTCCGTGCCCGAGCGCACCCCATGTGGGAGTATGAGGGCGCGGGTGACTCCACTCGGATGAGCCCAGAGGAGCTGTCAAGGAACGAGCTTGTGAATCACGTGCGGCACATCACCAACTTGACGACAGGCGACAAATGCGACGTCGACTGTCCCATTGAGCCGTATGGGGCGGAAAACCCTTTGCCTGAGGTATGTCTGCATTTTAAGAGTTTGCCACTCGTATGCTATGTGTTTGTTCGATTTTGCTTCTGACTTTGCAATTTGCGATGTATGCGATGCAGGACCACTCGACTGCCACCTCTCTGCCCCCTCTGCCAGAAAATGGTGAGACTGAAGAAACTCAGGTGCAGGTGGTGGACCCGAAAAGGGATCAGTCGCCCATCCCTTCTGCCACCACTTCGCATGCGGAGGAGGTCGAGGAGGACGCAGCGAAGAGGTCCAATCTGAGGAAAAGGCCACCGCTGACCAAGAAGTCGACACCGCGCCACCGAAGCGACGTCGACTGGCCAAGAAGGCGCCTTCTGCTGTGAGTTCACCCGCGAGGGGGCAGGGCTTGGAGGATGACGAGGAATCAGGCTCACCACCTGTTTTCCAAGCCGCTCCTTTGCGTGCGTGCTCAACAAGCTCAACTCTTCCTCTTCAGTCGAGTGGTACCCCAGCCTTTGGGGGACCAATTTTTGGCGACTCCGAAGATGAGGAAGATGAGGAGCACAGGTATGTGTTTTTTGAGTATGATATGAGAATTTTGTGCTGTCACATATTTGTGCTGACCGTCTTTTTGCTTTGTTGTGTTGCTCACAGCGCTGAAAACAATCAGCCTGGGACTCCTCCAGTCGAGAATGTTCCAACCCTGGAGCACTCGAATTCTGCACCGACTGGAAACGAGACTGTCCAGCCAATGGCCACTGATGCTGTCACTGAAACGGCCAAGGTGACAGCCCCAGAGGTCGGGACATCAGTCGCGACTCTGAACCGTGGATGAACCACGTAAGTACATTTTTGCCTGACCCGTTTGACTTGGGACTGTGAGAGTTAGAAATTTTGCTGAATTCGTGTGCTTGCAGCCCTTCTATCATACCTTGGCAGATTCTGCCAAGGCTTATGTCCAGGTGGAGCAGGAGAGGGATACCATGCGCGCCGAGCTAGAGCGGCTCAGTCGTGAGTTCTCCTTTTGCTTTTGTTTTGCTGAATTTCTTTTTGCAATGCTTGATTTTGTCGAGTATTGAATGCACGTGATTTTGCTGGGCCAGGCGAGAAGAAGGAGCTGGAAGACGCACTCGCCGCGCAGCGCGAAGAGTCGAAGAAAGAGCTGGCTGCCGCCACCAACTCAGCCGCTGCACGCGAGCGAGGATATGCTGACCAGCTCGCGGCACTCGCGCAGGCCATGGGAGGTGAGTAATCTTTTCTCCTTTTGATATGACGATATAACTGTCGAGTGTCATGAAATGACTTTTGCCTTTTTTGAATTGTGCAGAAGCTGTTGGCGCACCGGCCTCTGCGGACGTGGCGAGTGACGATCTTTCGCTGGAACAGGCTGTGGGCGGCTTAAGCGCCATATGCAACCAGGCGAAAGAGCACTCGCCAAATCGACGAGCACACTTGGCGCTGTATACAGGTGGTGTTCCCGACTGGCGTAGTGCCGTCGACGGACGACTTCGCCGACGTGTTTGGCCCCGGGACGTCCACCATGGCGGATTTCGCTCGCGCCAACACGGTACGCGGATCCGAGTCCACCATCAAGCTTCTTATGGGACATGGGATAGATTGCGACTACGAGGCAGCACTGTCTGCGTTCCCTCGGAAGCCAGATGGGAAGCCCATTTCTCTGAAGGGGGTGAGCGGAGCCGCCGCGCGACTGGCCGAGGTTTTTATGACCACCATGGAGCGCCGGGCACTCGAGACTGCCACTCGTCTGCTTAGGAAATCGAATTCTTAGGTTTAGGGTAGCTGTACCCTTTTGTTTTTATGCCTTGTAATGATACCTTCTGAACTGCGCGAGTCTGCGCTTTGTTTGTGCTACCTTGTTTATGCAAATAGTCTTTTGCTAATGTCTTTCACTCGAGGAGTTGTATGCTTATGACTGAGTTTTTGCTTCTGACACAAACTTTGTGTTTGTGATTATGCTCTTTGAACAGTCACGAGAACCTGCTACTGCGACTAGTTCCTCGCAGGCTCCAATCACCACCCGATCCCAGGGTCAGGTGGTAAATGATGCCAAGGTGATGGAGTTTATGAAGGCCAAATTTGTGAGAATGGAGCAAGATCTGAAGGACGCCCAGGCTGAGCTGAATCGATTGAGGGCGAGACCCGCGTGGCCACCCAACGCGAGGATATGTGCTCGGGAGATGGATCTTGTGAACAGGCAACTCGAGTGTAAGTTCGAGTCTTGCTCTGTTTACAAGCTTTTTGCGTAGCTATTGTCCTTTTGATCTGACTGGTGCGCCCGTGTTTGTAGGCTTTGTCGACAACTTCCAGGCTGAAAAGATTCGCGTGGAAGAGGCGTCTGGATAGCGTGGTTGACGACCCTACGACTGGGCGTCAACACTTTTGGCTTGATAGGTACCATGCCCGCATACTCGCCACCCTGAAGGATCGCGTCTGGCGAAGTGCTGAACTGCTGGAGTTATGCCGGGCAGCGTTTATTCGCCTGAACGAGACTCTTTTTCCTGCGGGGCCACAACCACAAGGGATTCGTGCTTTGTTGAACATCTTCCGTCAAACAAATCCCATTCGAGAGTTGCTGTCTCAGAGACTTGTGATTGGAGCCAACGCTGCAATGGCGTATATGCGTAGTCGAAGACCAAGGTTGGTGTTGCAGACACCTGCAGCCGGAGAGGTTCTCGAACAAAGAGACCTGGATGACACGATCCGAGCTGCGGAGACACTAATCGAGTGCACTCGCGAACAGCTTTGCGGTCCCGAGCTGCCCGTAAAGGACGAGCTGAGGATTAGAATAGTTTGCGAGTGCAATTTTTGTAGGGGGCAGCCCCCGAGTGTAATTTTTGACTCTTTGTATATTGTATAGTTTGTATACTTTGATTTTTTGTCGAGCCCCCGAGTCAGTCGAGCGGGGTTTGTGAAATATGTGTTGGTTGTGAACCAATGACTGTGCAGCCCCCGAGTATTCGAGTGCGGCTGCAGAGTTTTTGTGTTCTTTGTTTGGATCCTTGTTACGCAGCCCCCGAGCATTCGGGTGCGGCTAAGGCATTGTGTTTCTGCAAGAGCGAGAGCTCATTTGATCGATAACACATGGTGGCTCTAGGTTAATAGTGCCAGAAACAATGCTTGTACGTCACACGTCAGTTGGGAACCCCAAGAGGAAGGTATGATGAGTGCAGCAGTAAGTTTTCCCTCAGTATGAAACCAAGGTTTAATCGACCAGTAGGAAAACGAGGTTTGCTTCGAAGGTGTTGGTGAGGAGTGTAGTGCGGCGCAACACCAGGGATTCCGGTGCCAACGTGGAACCTGCACAACACAATCAAATTACTTTGCCCCAACTTAACAGTGAGGTTGTCAATCTCACCGGCTTGCTGAAAACAAAGGGTTAAACGTATCGAATGGAAATGATGTTTGTTTGCATAAAACAGTAGAGAACAATGATTGCAGTAGATTGTATTTCAGATGTAAAAGAATGGACCGGGGTCCACAGTTCACTAGTGGTGTCTCTCCAATAAGATAACTAACATGCTGGGTAAACAAATTACAGCTGGGCAATTGACAATTGATAAGTGCATATAACATGCATGTGTGAGCTGTGGTGTCTACTATGAGATTCATTTGGGCATTACGACAAAGTACATAGACCGCTATCCAGCATGCATCTATGCCTAAATAGTCCACTTTCCGGTTAACATCCGTACCCCTTCCAGTATTAAGTTGCAAGCAACAGACAATTGCATTAAGTAATGTGCGTAATGTAAACAATACATTCATCCTTGAATAAAGCATTGCTGTTTTACCCCTAGTGGCAACAACACATCTACAACCTTAGAACTTGCTGTCACTATCCCAGGTTAAATAGAGGTTGAACCCAACTATCATGCATAAATACCCCCTCTTGGAGTTACAAGTATTCACTTGGCCAAGGCTTCAACAAGTAACGGAGAGCATGCAAGATCACAAATGACATAGACATGATAATATAATATTCAGCTCCACATAGGTATCAATATAAGTCAGATCCCAGCAAACACAACATGTAGCATTACAATAAGATGATCTTGATCATGATAGGCAGCTCACAAGATCTAAACATGATGGCACAAGTGGAGAAGACAACCATCTAGCTACTGCTATGGACCCATAGTCCAAGGATGAACTACTCACGCATCACTCCGGAGGCGGGCATGGCGATGTAGAGCCCTCCGGTGATGATTCCCCTCTCCGGCAGGGTGCCGGGAAGAGCTTCAGAACCCCCCGAGTTAGGGTTGACGACGGCGGCGGCAGCGAATATGTTCTGGATGAAAGGCTCGGTGTTTTAGGGTTTTCGTCTCGGGGAATAAATAGGCGAAGGGGCGATGTCGGCGGACCCCCGAGGGGCCCAAACCACAGGCGCGCGGCTGGTGGGCCGCGCCGCCAGGTGGTTTGGCCACCTCGTGGCTCTCCTTCGTCTCTCCTTCGGACTCCGTGTACGTGCTGGAAAAATAGGGACTGGCCTTTTGTTTCGTGCAATTCCGAGAATATTTCCAGAAGTAACTTTCTGAAACCAAAAACAGCAGAAAACAGGGAACTGGCACTGTGGCATCTTGTTAATAGGTTAGTCCCAGAAAATGCATAAAAGTGATACGAAGTGTATATAAAACATGTAGCAAATGGTATAATATAAGCATGGAACAGCAGAAATTATGGATACGTTGGAGACGTATCAAGCATCCCCAAGCTTAGTTCTACTCGTCCTCGAGTAGGTAAAACGATAACAACAAATAATTTCTGAGGAGACATGCTTTCACACAATCTTGATCAATATATTGCAAGGCTCATGTCATGAATGAAGTGACTCAAAGCAATGATCTATAGTTTGCTAACAAATAGATAAAGAGTAAACAATGAATCATATAAGCAAAAACTTTTCATGAATAGTACTTTCAAGACAAGCATCAAAAAGTTTTGCATAAGAGGTAACTCATAAAGCAATAGATTCAAAGTAAAAGGCATTGAAGCAACACAAAGGATGATTAAGTTTCAGCATTTGCTTTCAACTTGTAACATGTATATCTCATGGATAGTTGTCAACATAAAGCAATATAACAAGTGCAATAAGTAAATATGTAAGAATCAATGCACACAAAGTTGACACAAGTGTTTGCTTCTAAGATAGAAAGGAGTAGGTAAACTGACTCAACATAAAGTAAAAGATAGGCCCTTCGCAGAGGGAAGCAGGGATTAAATCATGTGCTAGAGCTTTTTAAGTTTTCGAAAGCATATAGAGAGCACAAAATAAGTATTTGAGAGGTGTTTGTTGTTGTCAACGAATGGTAGTGGGCACTCTAACCCCCTTGTCAACCAGACTTTCAAAGAGCGGCTCCCATGAAGGACGTTATTCTACCAGCAAGGTAGATCATCCCTCTTCTCTTTTGTTTACACATGTATTTTAGTTTCTTTATAGATGACACTCCTCCCAACCTTTTGCTTACACAAGCCATGGCTAACCGAATCCTCGGGTGCCTTCCAACATTCACATACCATGGAGGAGTGTCTATTGCAAAATTAAGTTGCTTACTGATAAATCAGGGCAAAACATGTGAAGAGAATTATTAATGAAAGTTGTAATTAATTGGGGCTGGGCACCCCGTTGCCAGCTCTTTTTGCAAATTATTGGATAAGCGGATGTATATGCCACTAGTCCAGGTGAAAGTCTGTCAGAAGTAAATGACAAGATTGAAAGATAAAACACCACATACTTCCTCATGAGCTATAAAACATTGACACAAATAAGGAGTAATAAAGTTTTGAATAGTTTAAAGGTAGCACATGAAATATTTACTTGGAATGGCAGGAAATACCACATAGTAGGTAGGTATGGTGGACACAAATGGCATGGGTTTTGGCTCAAGTTTTGGATGCACGAGAAGCATTCCCTCTCAGTACAGAGTTTAGGCTAGCAAGGTTGTTTGAAGCAAACACAAGTATAAACCGGTACAGCAAGAATCACATAAAAACATATTGCAAGTATTATAAGACTCTACACTGTCTTCCTTGTTGCTCAAACATTTTACCAGAAAATATCTAGACCTTAGAGAGAACAAATATGCATCCCAAGTCTCAACAAGCTCTACGGTAGTTCTCCACTACTAGGCTTTAACTACATGATGCAAGAGCTTAAACATGATCTACTTGAGAGCTCAAAACAATTGCAAAGCATCAAATCAAAACAAGACAATGATCTACAAGAATGCATATGTCTTTTCCAATACCAACTACTACATGTAGCATTTTCTTTCTTCCAAACAAACACCAATAAATTTAAACATAAACTCTCCAAATGATAATATAATGCAGCAAGAGAGTATTTATAAACAAGTGCTAACAGCTCGAAGAGATGCATGAAAAACAGGAGCTAAAAGCACTGCAGTAGCTAGTTAAGAATACTCAACAAATATAAGTGAAGAACATGAGTATTCACATGAAAAAGCGGAGCGTGTCTCTCTCCCACACAAGGATTGCTAGGATCCGAATTTATTCAAACAAAAACAAAAATAAAAACACACAGACGCTCCAAGTAAAGCGCATAAGATGTGAAAGAATTAAAATATAGTTTCACTAGAGATGACCTGATAAGTTTGTTGATGAAGAAGGGGATGCCTTGGGCATCCCCAAGCTTAGACGCTTGAGTCTCTCTGAATATGGTTGGGATGAACCACGGGGGCATCCCCAAGCTTAGGCTTTTCACTCTTCTTGATCACATAATATCACCCTTCTCGCTTGATCCTTGAAAACTTCCTTCACACCAAACTCAAGACAGTTCTCATTAGAGGGTTAGTGCATAATCAAAAATTCTCATATTCTGTAATGATACAATCAATCCCAAAGCTTCTGGACATTAGCTACAGCCACCAATGCTTTGTGGAGCAAAGAAATCCACACAAACACAGTAAAAGAGCGAATGCAAAACAAAAGGCAGAATCTGTCAAAAACAGAACAGT